>OX465585.1:63688684-64163678 GCA_950022655.1 Alentia gelatinosa
GAGGCAGAGCCTATTTTAGTCCATGATAACTCTTGATGTGGTATTAACTTTTAGTTTGTGTACAATGTTGCTGCATTTTAGATTAATTCCCATTTAGAATGGATTATCACCGAAGCATGAATAACAGATATAATGCTTTTAAAGAATAAATCATGCTGTCGCTATTCCGGATGTTATAGAAGGCATTTGACGCATTTAATCAACATAAAACATATCCCCATAAAGTGTACTTATTGTGCAACACACATAATATTATCCCTCTGCCTTGTTATCAATATGTAATAAATATTTGTAAAGAATAATTTGACATAATTCTGATTGTCATAACAGCGGTTCCTGTTGTTATTAAAGAGATAGATCACACTTAACATAGATGCTGTAATTAGTGTAAACTAGGAGGGTTTGGACTGTGATTGGGAATTTGGTCGAGCAGATATGGAGTAGTAATTTGCAAGTGGGTGCAAGTGGGTTACAGAAAATGATCCATAGACTGAATATAACTCAAACCTTTTAATCATTATTCATTTATAATTTTGCGCGCTCATTCATCAGTGATGAACGTACTGTTTGCTCCTAGTTGTATGTTGAACCCTGACAGTAGAAAAAAGTTGCAATGTACTATGAAGAGTTCCGTTGTCAATAAGTATATATTTTGGCAGGTTATTTGACACTATGAAAGGAGGTCAGGGGGAAGGTTGTGGTTTGCTCTGAATGCAGTCATTGTCATCCATGCCTTCTATATTCCTTATATGGCAATGAAGCCAGGTGGATAACTCCATGTAGCAAAATGAAAACCATTAAGCGAGACTTTCGGTGAAGGTGCATATTCAATAAAGGGCCTCATAATAACAGGCAATATCTTCTAAAGGGGCTCATAATAACAGGCAATATCTCCTAAAGGGACTCATTATAATAGGCAATATCTCCTAAAGGGGTGATTAATGAGCAAAATGCGTCAAGTTCTTCGTTTCTGTTTCATTTTCCTTCCTTTCCTCTACCATCTCTCTCACTCTCATCCTGCATGCCTATTATTACCATCGTTACTAAAGTTTGACGGGCCAGACAAAAAAAAGCAATAATCCCGCTACAAAAATGCATCGTTTATGACAGTTTCCACAGGGTTCTGATTAATCCAGGCAAATTTGATTCTTCAACGCATTTCTCCGTTGGAAGATGGAAAGAAAATATCACAAAAAGTAGAAGCTTACCGTTTCAGCCGGCTACAGATCCTAATGATTAAACAGAAATAATGGTATCTGATGCGTCCTGGGGGACTTCCGCGGTTCCCACGGGGGTTATCACGCCAGTCACGTTCACCCGGCCCTGTTTGTTACAGCACCAGGGCCCCGTTGCTCCAGGTTTACGACAGAGTTGCGGATCGCAGAATAGCGATCCGAGGGGCTAAACGTTGCTCCAGAAATTTTGCGGATCGTGTCGTAATCGCATAGGCGCATAGGCGCATCGCCGCGTAAAATACAGCTTTTAGCGATACTTTTTACGCGGATCCTCACACCAGTGCGGATCGCAATACTTTGGTTAGAAATGGCCTTGTCTGAGATTCTGAATAACGATGGGTGGTGGCACTACGATCCCCCGCCCCTTGTTCTTCAACCTATAGAAAATGGCGATCCACACCAACAGGGGGCAGATCAGTTTTAACTCTGGTGCCATCTGTTTTTAATTTTAAAAACTAATTAATCTTCCCCTGTCTCATTCAATATGTGCCCCTGAATTGTTGTATCATAATCGCATCGTAAAAATTAGCGATACCGCAGAAATATAGCGATACGATCCGATATTACTGGAGCAACGCTTTTTTTGTCGGATCGTTAAAGTAATCGTAAAAATAAAATTACGATCCGATTATATCTAGCGATACCACAAAAACAGGAGCAACGGGGCTCAGGCACGCTCAAGGTGCTGGCCCAGTCCTCAGTGCGGGATGGTTACTTGATGAGGCTAAAACCTACATATTGCCTCAACATCAAAGGCTTGAATCCATTAAATGTCCGGGTGTAGCAGTTATAGCCTCTCTTTGCTACAACAGTTCATTCTGCTATAATATTGATACATTGATAATTGTCATTTTTTTCGTCATGGTTATGTTCTCGTTCCAATTTTCTTTTAATCGGATACTATCATTTTAGCTGGGTTTTTTTAACAAGTCGCATCATATCATCGTGAATCAACGACTTAGAATGGCGGTTTTTTTTCATGATATTTAGGTATATAATGCTCAGTAGTCGCGATAGCCAACGCCGTATTTCCTACAATATAACGATAAGAAGACGCAGTGACTGAGCCAGTAGAGATGTCAATCTCGGCCTTCTGATACCATAAACATGCCCCATCCCTCAGTACGGAATGGCTACTTGATGATGTTAAAACATATTGCTTTAAGATCAAAGACTTGAATCCATTAAATGTCCGGGTATAGCAGTCCGGATATATTCTGTCCCCTCACCAGTATTATAGCATCGCCTTTGATCGTTCTTGATTCATTTATTATCACATTTGGACTTAATTCCACTCGCCTTAGGTTTAGACTTGAAAATAGAGCCATGTCACGAAGGAGGGAATAGGATCTGTCTGTTTTACTGATCATCCTATCCCTGCACATATTGGACAGTCCCTAGATACATATCAGTCTCAGTGCAGGAATCATCATATATTGTCATGTTATACCTAGACAACCTTGGAAATAAAAAGTGGATTTTAGAGGTCGAACATCTCCGATTGAATTAAACCATCTAAATCATAGTAAATATATTAGCTAATACTATAGAGGGAACCTATGAAAGGTTACTATAGAGGAAACCCATTCAAGTTTAGGGTCTGAGCCCGTATCCCATCGAGTTTGAATCATGTAGTAATTCACAAGGCGAAGCCGAGTGAATTACTACGTGATTCAAATGAGATGGGATCGATCTCTGACCCTAAACTTGAATGGGTTTCTGAATTTATCTCACCCCTAATATTGACTAATGGGCTAACATTTGTGACATTATCCCCCATTGGATATTTTTCATAAATATCTAATAGGCATTAGATACGAGTTCCCAATGTTAAGTCTATGGAGAAAAAATAGCTGGGGTGAGATAAAGCTTATATGCCATCGAGTTTGAATAGCTTAGTAATTCACAAGGCGAAGCCGCGTGAATCATGTAGAAATTCCGAGAAGGGATCTTCCAAGGAGTCTTTATAAGCAATTCACTGAGGTCGCTCCTTGGTAATTTAACAAAAACTAGTAAAAACTTATTTTCCTAAATTACCCAATGAATATTTGTCAAAACCCATTTGAACAGTCTCGGTAGTCCTGTTAGAATGTATCGTAAACTCTAGTTATACTTTCAGGTTTTGATATCAAACGGACCTTCATGATAAATCAGTTTCTAGAATAGCCGTCTGTTCTGAAAGAGGCGGGCGGCGACTTTTCCCGGGAGACTTGACCGGAAGTGCCAGCCGATTGTCGTCTGCCTTGATCAATGAGTCTCGGACGGGTCCGTCTGCAGTGTACACCGCTGTGTGGCTTCCTGCCAGCAACCAGCAGTCAGTGGTGCCCCCTCGCGGAAGGGGCCGACACCAAAACCAACAAGCCCAGCCTCACCCGCCGCCCACCGCCCCCGAAATCCCATCACACCGCGTCTCCCTCCCCGCCACCCCAGGGACATCGATCTGGGCATTGTACCCGGCGGGATGCGCCCGTATTAGTCGTCTACACGCCGGACACCAGCAGATATTACTTGGTGGATCCTGGTGGTAGCCACCCCCCCCCCCCCCCCCTCCTCGCGGCCCCCCTTCCTACATCACCTCCATGCCGCATGTCCCAAGCCCTCACCTTCACAGACACGCCGCCTCCCCGCTTAACCCCCTTCCTCCGGGATCGTGTTGGCTGTCTTATGAGGAATATAGGCCACAGATTGCTAGTTCTGCCATCATCCCCCATGATATTGTAAGATAGCGCCACTGTAGTTGGGGAGAACCACTATTTTCTGCTATCACAATCTATAGATAATCGTGAGACAAGGCGAAAGCCCTTTTATGGCAACCCCCCAAATTTGTTTTGATAAATTCCATTAATAACTGGATTTGCAACCTGGTGTTTTAGATGGCGTCGGGGGAAAGATGATTGCTTCCATAGCACAGTAGCTATGTGCCCTATACTCGAGGGATGTCGGGAACCAGCGTTATCTCCCGATGACCAATCTCGTTGAATCTCGCAGCGGGCGAGACTTGCTTACATATATATTTTTTCCATTTTCCCTGTTATCTTTTGTCATTCCTGACACTCATATTCGTCGTTTCTGGATTGTCATTAATCGACCGTGTTGTTGACCGCCAAATAGAGAGTCGTGCAGAATGTCCTTTGCAGTGCAGCCATCCTCGCCTTATTGCCCATCAAATCTATAAAATGAAATCATATGTAATACAATGCCCGCCCAATCATGAAGCGGACATATAAAAACAAAATAAAAGTAAACAGGGTGATTTTGCCATATATATATATATATATGTATATATATATATATATATATATACACACACACATGCTTTCATTGCCTATTAGTGGAATGAAGCGTCTAGTGAAGGTTTCGCTGCTCCAGGCTGTGAGAGTTGGGGCTTTAGGAGCATAGGCTGCGACCGGCAGGTAATAGAATGAGGCATAACCCGGGAGATTGTCGGGGCATGGCGAGGAGGGTCGGGCGAGGCAGGGCCCGATGGGCAGGGGTGACGGGCGGGGGACGGGCGGGGGACGGGCGGGGGACGGGCGGGTGAAGGGCGGGGGACGGGCGGGGGACGGGCGGGGGACGGGCGGGGGACGGGCGGGGGACGGGCGGGGGACGGGCGGGGGACGGGCGGGGGACGGGCGGGGGACGGGCGGGGGGCCGGCCGGGGGACGGGCGGGGGGCCGGCCGGTCATGACACCAACTGCCTCCCTGCTCCTTCTCTCATCGATTCGTGACTTTCCAATCCCGACAGCCCTCCTTCTGCACTTCCGCTCGGGTCAGCCTCGTTTTGGAACGCCCGTGACGTCACCTGTCGCATGGCGTTAGTGGCGACTGGCGTGACACCTGGTGAGCAGGGACTGGGGGTGGATGTCGTTTCGCCAGCTGTCAGACTCTGTCTGCGGGTGAGGAGTGGTTGTATACAGGTGAGAATGGACGGCTCCAGGCCCGCCCACCCCCTCCCCCCACCCCCGGGATCGTAATGGACACGTCCGAGAACGCAGACGAAGACCGATGGTGAACCTTTGACGTCCGGTACAGCGGGGAGATGTGTTCACTTCAGCCGCGTAACTATTCAATATATATTTCATATCTCACAGGAAACGTCAAGTCAAAGACTTTGAAAGATGTCTGAAGAAGAATCCTTTACGTAAATTGTCAAAGGAAAAAAATGACTATTACATAATTATTACGTATCCGTGTGTCGAGTCATATCAAATATTATCTCACTCCTGGTATTTTGGTCCATAGGCTTAACATTTGGGACCCTTCTCCATGCCCCTACGAGTATTGCAGTCCGCTCTTCATGCTCCATATCTTGTGGGTCGTTCATTTTTTTTTTGTGTATACAGGATTGAGATAAATTCTGAAAGAAACTCGTTTTTATCCTACCCCTAATAAAAAACACCAAAGGCTTAACATGGGATTTGTTTATGTCACGGGTGTGACATAAAGTGTTGTTTATGCCACTACTTTCTGATACTGAAAAAATATGGAAACGGGGTAGGATAAAATCTAGACGCCATTCGTTTGAGTTTGAGCTTTTTTTTCCTTTTTTTTTATTGATCATCATTGCAATCGACAGTGTACAGTCGTTCTTCCATGCAACTCTCAACATGGGGAATGAAATTAACAGAACAACAAGACGATACAAATTGGATGAGAATGTACAGATGTTTGTTGTCCTTTCTTACCAAAGACACTTATGTGTCATTGACTCAATCATACATATTCGCAGTTAGTTGCTCTGAGAGCAAGCTGCATAGTTTTATGATACTGTACCTTATACCCTAACATAACATGTGATATTTACATACACAGATTACAGTAATATACTCAATATGTGCTGAGCCACTTAATAGCAATCAGCTTGTGTTTCCAATAAACTCACGTATTTTTTCCAGTGCTACTCTTTTGAATGCTTGTTTAAACCGCTCAGTGTTTGGTTTGTCTATTATAACATTCACCTTATTCGCTGTACTAGTTCCTATTCCCGTCCTATTTGTTCCCAATGGTAACTTCCCTATTTTGTACAAGCTACGAATCGTTCCCATTAATAAAAGCTTTCCTTTCTCTTAGGGCCAATACTGAACTTTTTTCAGGTAATTCTTTGTTACTTATGAACCTTCCATCGGTGAAGGCTTCATGTCCTAATGCTATTCTTATCCCTCTTAGCACACAAACCTCAAGAGTTCTCTGATTTTTTAATGTAGTTCCCTCTAACAGGAAAGTACAATGATCCGTTACAGGTAAAAGACACGTTTTCAAGACTTTTAAGGCTGTTACAGTATCCATAAATTTTCTAGTTTTCCTAAAAATTGCGAGTTTTGCATTTAGCTTTTTTTGTAATCGCTTCCGTATGACTGCAGAAATTAAGTGGACCATCTACTAAAGATAATTCATTTCGGAGGCTATCTTCACTGCGACTCCACCGAAGAAAATGATCCCCGATTTGATTGTCTTTAACCTTTTGGAAGACGAATGATAAATCAACCTTGTCTTTTGTACATTAATAGTTAATCTATTGGCAGTATACCATTCTTCTAATCTATTTGTTATCCTTCGTAGGTCGCTCTCTGCCTCTTTTACATCAGTTCCCTTGGTCATAACAACTAAATCGTCGGCGTACATAATATGGTCAACATTTTCATCATCTTCAAACAAGTCATTAACATATATTAAAAATAAAAGTGGGCCTAATATTGAGCCCTGTGGCACTCCATAATAAACAGTTTCATAGGTAGATTCAAAATCACCATACTTAGTGTAACATTTTCTTCCCGATAAATATGATTCCAATAACTTTAGTAATCTACTACTGAGGCCTGCTTCCGCCAGTTTATGACGAAGTATCCTGTGATCAACGCAGTCAAATGCTTTTTTTATATCCACATATAAAGCTAAGGCTATTTGATTATTATTTTGGGCATTCCACAAATACTCCACCAACTTAAAGACTGCCCCCCCCCCCTGTACTTCTTCTGCGTCGGAATCCATATTGGTTTTTATTAAAGTAGTTTACCCGTTCCAGGTATTCATATAGCCGGGTGTGTACTACATTCATATAGCTGGATGTGTACTACGGGTGTGTACTACGGGTGTGTATTTATATCACTCATTGTGTTGGCTCCGTAATGTCACTCGTCTGCGACTCGTGAAATTACGGAGCCAACAAAATGCGTGGCTTAAATAAACTCAGACTCAAACTCGTGACGTCTCTTGATATTAATTATCACGGAAGCCGTTCTCCAGCTCGTTTGAACGCTATGTGATATTCACTTGGCTGTCGCCTCGATCATATCACTCCGCATGAAACTCGTGAAGAACAACGACTTTGATCAAAACTTGTTGGTTTAAGTATGTAGGCACAATTTCTGATAATTTTGACCCCAGCCCCACCCCTCCTCAATCGTGTACCCAATAGAACAAAGAAGGACCATACGCAAAATTTCCGAACTGTTTGACGACCCCAGCACCCTACACCCTCGGTATGTACGTACTTTATGGAGGGCCCCAGGCTTATTTATAACGCTTATCGTACTTGCGCAGCATTCATCCTCGTGGTTCTGTCGCTGAGGTTTCATGACCATGGTTTCTACAGCTTAGTAAGTAATAAATGTACCCTTTATTAATCAGTTTTAGGTAAGAAATGAGAGAGCATGATGAGAAAACATAGTGGGAGTCTCTGCCGATTACTGCCGTTTTACCACTCTTTTCCCATCTCTCCACATTCCCTGGTACTCGCCTTGACTGTAGTTTCCGTGTTGGACTTTACTCCGAATGCCCTCTGATGAATCTCTGTTCATTTCAATTTTGTTAAAATCAACGTATAGTATGAAATTACTAACGTTGAATAATGCTAGAATGATATCTATGAGTGCCTGCGAGTTACACTCAAGTCTTTGATTATGAATATAATAAGAAATAGAACTACTTTGCAACATGCGGACTTCCCCTAAAGCCTGACAGGCCTGTCAGGGACTGTTGAATGAAGTTCGTTCGTTTCTGTTGCTGGTCTGAACCATACAATATCTCCAACAATAAACGACATCCTGGACTATTTTTTTCCATTCAGTGATAGTTTCTAAATGAACATATTTGTATACAACACACCACAGCTTGTTTACAGCTTGTAAAAGCTTTAGAATACTTTTATCATCAAGACGTCTTATGCTTACACACATTATTTTATATAACACTATGGCCCCAAAGACAATTCTAAGATACTTTTTTGTCATTCGTAGTTTATTCAACGGTCACTACATCCTGGCGAGGAGGTGTGGAGTAGGTGGGGCAGGGACTGGAGCCAGTCTACGTACGAGTATGACACACGTAGACACACCAAGCCAGACACGCAGAAATTTCCAGAATCGCCGACACAAAATGGCCTGTATGTGACCTATTATTTCATATTTCACCTGATTGTTGCTTCCGAGACTAAATTATCAGTGGGAGATATGACTATGAAATAATATCAGTAGGATGAAACTATTTATAACTGAAATACTTATTGTAATTGCAAGAGTTTAAAACAAAAGTAAATGTCTTTTAAGTTCCTCTAAGTCTTTAAATCTATATATGTACATGTCGATAGTGAGAAGCGAGTTCACAAAGATAGTCAACAGATACTAGCAGCAGATCCTTAGTGGTGCCGAGAGCTGCAGAGATAATCCGCCGTGTTTTACTCCGCCTTGTAGGATTATAAGATTAAGACAACACAAAGAGTACTTAGTCCCGCAGCCTTATTAGTATACCGACAGTTGTAGCAGCAGACACATGACACTGAGGCCGCACTCTGCAGCAGACGGTAATGACGTAGGTGCCGCGTGCCTTATGAGAAGTAGAAACAAAACATTCAATACATTCACAAAGATGAGATGCACCTTTTATTTGTCGTCCACCATAATGACGCTTTTTTCTCTCTTTTTTTTCAGGAATAAAGAAGAAATCAACAAGTTTTGGTCAAAGATGAGTTTGATGCAGAGTGATATGAATAAGGTGACAGCCGATTAAATATCATGTAGCATTCAAACAAGTGGAGAACAACAACTTTGACCAGTACGAGTTGTTTTCTGTTTAAATGTATCTCACCCCTGTATACACTAAAAGAATGGACGACACACAGGATATAGACCATGGAGAACGGACTGCAAAACTGCAATAGGGGCATGGAGAGTGAGTTCCTAATGTTAAGCCCATGGAAGAAAAATACCAGGGGTGAGATAAAAAAATTTACCGCTGTCATCTGCATTTCAGGTTTTCATCAGGCTTTTACAATGCCCATGTAAGGCTTCACGCAAGGTGTTTTACATCCACGCCTAGGATTCTTTTATACTTAAAGCCTGCCCCCACCTACCACGATTCTGGTCCCGATTGGCCTTACGACGGCCTTCCCGACACCATTCCGATTCTAGCGTGAGGTCAGCCAAAATCGTGGTAGGTGGGACAGGTTTCTGCGATTCCGTCCACGACAGCTCACGATAGGCTGCGATGAAAACGCCAATCGTAGAGGTCCCGATAATTTCCAACATGTTGGAAATTTCGTAGCGTATCGTTGGGTATCGTAGCCTATCGGGAAGATATCGTGGTCAGCGCGTATGATTCACCGATTGGATCACGACAGAGGTCTACGATTCGGGGACCTCCCGATAGGTCACGATTTCGCCATTTCAAATCATAGCGATCGGGAAGCATGTCGTGGCCTATCGTGGTAGGTGGGGGTCCCCTCTTAGTCAGATATGATCTTCTTTCTTGTTGCTATACATAAACATGCATGGTTATCCCGATTCACCATCTGATCTGTTTTTTGTTATGACTGACTGTGCCTTAAGGCCTGGCGTCCATTGACTTTCCATCGCGATATTTATTTTGTGTCTGGAGATGCATCATAAGGTCTATCGTAGTGTATCGGGAGCTCAGTGGACGCCAGGATCAACCTTCCCCAGGTCTTAACTCTCTCCCATCGTTTCTATTGTTAGGAGCAGCTTCGACTGAGCCACCGATGAACTATGATAGGCCTTAACACATTCAAGTCGGGTGATGCCTCAAGGTATCATCTGCGGATGGTCGGGTGATGCCTTGAGGCATCATTTACAAAATATTCGTTGTTTTTTTTATATAATTGAAAATAATGGCTCAATAAACATGAAACTTTTGGAGAATGTAGATGCAACATCAGATTTGATATTTCTAGGTGAAATGAAAAATAGAAATAAGTATCACGTGTCATGTCACGTGATCCAACAATAAAATTTTCACAATAGGCTTTTGTACCCGGCCTCTAGAGGCATTCATTGGCACTAGTGCCCGGCTCCATGACTGTAGCCCTGCAGCGGGTACCCGGCGCGATAGGGTTAAGATACATATCCAAACACAAAAATCGATATTGCGGTGGAAAGTCAGCTTTAATCAGCAACCGATACACCCGAGGATGCGCTCGGATGCATGTATTATAGGGTATATCGTAGGGTATCGGGTGCTCAGTGGACTTCGGGCAGTTACAGTTACGAAGCAGAAGTGAGTACACGAGGCGTATATCATCACCCAGACAGATACGAGGCAGAACTGTGAACACGAGGCGTATATCATCACCCAGACAATTACGAGGCAGAAGTCGGACACGAGGCGTATATCATCATCCAGACAGTAACGAGGCAGAAGTGTGAACACGAGGCGTATATATCATCACCCAGACAGATACGAGGCAGAAGTGTGAACACGAGGCGTATATCATCACCCAGACAGTAACGAGGCAGAAGTGTGAACACGAGGCGTATATCATCCAGACAGACAGTTACGAGGCAGAAGTGTGAACACGAGGCGTATATCATCACCCAGACAGATACGAGGCAGAAGTGTGAACACGAGGCGTATATCATCATCCAGACAGTAACGAGGCAGAAGTGTGAACACGAGGCGTATATCATCATCCAGACAGAAACGAGGCAGAACTGTGAACACGAGGCGTATATCATCACCCAGACAGATACGAGGCAGAACTGTGAACACGAGGCGTATATCATCACCCAGACAGTAACGAGGCAGAAGTGTGAACACGAGGCGTATATCATCATCCAGACAGTAACGAGGCAGAAGTGTGAACACGAGGCGTATATCATCACCCAGACAGTAACGAGGCAGAAGTGTGAACACGAGGCGTATATCATCATCCAGACAGTAACGAGGCAGAACTGTGAACACGAGGCGTATATCATCACCCAGACAGTTACGAGGCAGAAGTGTGAACACGAGGCGTATATCATCCAGACAGACAGTAACAAGGCAGAAGTGTGAAGACGAGGCGTATGTCATCACCAGACAGTTATGAGGCAGAAGTGTGAACACGAGGCGTATATCATCATCCAGACAGTTACGAGGCAGAAGTGTGAACACGAGGCGTATATCATCACCCAGACAGTAACGAGGCAGAAGTGTGAACACGAGGCGTATATCATCCAGACAGTTACGAGGCAGAAGTGTGAACACGAGGCGTATATCATCACCCAGACAGTAACGAGGCAGAAGTGTGAACACGAGGCGTATATCATCCAGACAGTGACGAGGCAGAAGTGTGAACACGAGGCGTATATCATCCAGACAGACAGTAACGAGGCAGGCCCAAACTGAGAAGACTAGAAAATTAGCGTCATATCGACAATGAAAGGCCGCCACCGCACAGAATGAGTCTAATTGTGCACCCATTGTATTGCGTGGTTTACTCGCCAGAGTTTTTCTTGTCTTTAAATAGAACTGTGAGAACCCAGGAGAGTGGCAGCAGGTGACAGTACAGCTACCATACAGAAAATCATTACATCGACAACGGAGGAAAACTTAACCTTTTACCTAATAACATTCCTAGAATAGAATAGTTGATTGATATAGATGAACCATAAATTGTTATCGTATATGTGATTTCTAGGGTGTCTTTTCTATCATCAAGTAGCCTGAATAGTGGAAGTAGTGACTAGGTGGACTGCACTGTGTTATTGGTGTTGACTGTGGTAGCGGTGTGGTCTGTGTAGTGGTGTTGTCTGTGGTAGTGGTGTGGTCTGTGATAGTGGTGTGGTCTGTGTTATTGGTGTTGACTGTGGTAGTGGTGTGGTCTGTGGTAGTGGTGTGGTCTGTGGTAGTGGTGTGGTCTGTGATAGTGGTGTGGTCTGTGATAGTGGTGTGGTCTGTGTTATTGATGTTGACTGTGGTAGTGGTGTGGTCTGTGTAGTGGTGTGGTCTGTGGTAGTGGTGTGGTCTTCGTTATTGGTGTTGACTGTGATAGTGGTGTGGTCTGTGTTATTGGTGTTGACTGTGGTAGTGGTGTGGTCTGTGTAGTGGTGTGGTCTGTGGTAGTGGTGTGGTCTGTGTAGTGGTGTGGTCTGTGTAGTGGTGTGGTCTGTGATAGTGGTGTGGTCTGTGATAGTGGTGTGGACTGTGATAGTGGTGTGGTCTGTGTTATTGGTGTTGACTGTGGTAGTGGTGTGGTCTGTGGTAGTGGTGTTGACTGTGGTAGTGGTGTGGTCTGTGGTAGTGGTGTGGTCTGTGGTAGTGGTGTGGTCTGTGGTAGTGGTGTGGTCTGTGATAGTGGTGTGGACTGTGGTAGTGGTGTGGTCTGTGTAGTGGTGTGGTCTGTGATAGTGGTGTGGTCTGTGATAGTGGTGTGGTCTGTGGTAGTGGTGTGGTCTGTGTAGTGGTGTGGTCTGTGGTAGTGGTGTGGTCTGTGTTAGTGGTGTGGTCTGTGTTATTGGTGTTGACTGTGGTAGCGGTGTGGACTGTGGTAGTGGTGTGGTCTGTGATAGTGGTGTGGTCTGTGTTATTGGTGTTGACTGTGGTAGTGGTGTGGTCTGTGTTAGTGGTGTGGTCTGTGTTATTGGTGTTGACTGTGGTAGCGGTGTGGACTGTGGTAGTGGTGTGGTCTGTGATAGTGGTGTGGTCTGTGTTATTGATGTTGACTGTGGTAGTGGTGTGGTCTGTGATAGTGGTGTGGTCTGTGGTAGTGGTGTGGACTGTGGTAGCGGTGTGGACTGTGGTAGTGGTGTGGTCTGTGATAGTGGTGTGGTCTGTGTTATTGGTGTTGACTGTGGTAGCAGTGTGGTCTGTGGTAGTGGTGTGCTCTGCTCTCTGTGATTGTAGGGTGGGTTTCTCTCTAATTCCTAACTCAGGTCACTGTGAGGCAGAGATATAATTATAGTTGACTGATCCGTATTTTTCGTTCTTCTCAGTTCATCTCAGTCCCCAGGACAGGACCCCGGATGTAGATCACGTGGTGCGGTGTCCTGGTTTGATTCACGACCCTCCTCCCGCCGTAACGACTGTCTTACGTCATGTACATGACGTGTTTGTGACTCAGCCTGACGTCATGGTACGTCATAAAACATGCCACTACTCCGTCATTGGGAAGCAATCATCTGTGGCGAGTCCTTCGTTTTACCGCTTGTTGTAGGAGGAGGATGTCGGGTTTATTGGATTAACACGAGGGGGATGTGAGAGTTCATACAGATGGCGACAGCGGGTCGTGTTTATTGTCGATCCGGAGAACAAGGTGCATTGTTTACAGCGCGACACAGGTTTAAATGATGCCCGGCTCTCTGTTACAACGTCTGTGGATCCTAGTCCGAGAAACTCTGACTGCCTAGCGGACAGTCAGAGAGCACAACCGCTTATTCCCATAGTACAGAAAAGCACGTCCCTGGCTCTAAGTAATCCTGCCAATGTCAGTGCATTTAAATGCTCCCTTACCTTCAGAAATGTATACGAATTCCTTTTTGATGATAAAACTTCTGTTTTGTTCCTTTGTGTTACTTTTGGGAGCCTTTTTGTACAACTTCTTTAACCACATTTCAACACTTCCACCTCATGTCGGCCATATTTGATAAGCTGGTTCCTAGCAATCCCCTGGGTAGGATGTCCTGCACTTTTGAAACGGGTTTATTGTTATTTTTGGCGCCTGCAGAATGCATTGACATGGACTTTACAAACAGTGGCTGTTCTATTACTTAGAACTACTGCAAAGGTAGGGAATTACTGTCATTTTACTGTATTTTGCCTCAGGAAACTGTCTGTCACAAAATCGGAAAGATTCAACCTATATTTATAAGTAAAACGGCTGGTGACCTGAGATGTACATTTTTGGTCGACCTGTTAGCCTAGGCCTCTATGGGTGTGCTCTCTGACTGTCTGCACCGCTTCACAGTCAGAGCCTCTCGGACTGGTGGATCCCTGCCTGTGATCCACCTGTCTTTCTGTTTGTATGTGGAAATGACTCATTGTTGCCGCTCCTTTGGTGACACGTAGAAGCTGAGCACTCTCCTAGCATAGATCCTGCGTCTTACATCCTCTGCCCGCTTATACCTGCCTGTTTGGGGCAAAAATCTCCCCATATGTCAGTTTTTCAAATGTCCTAAATTCTTAGCGCTTTGGGGAGTGTTTTGTGTTCTACTTGTAAATAGAGATGCACATATTTCTATGGCAACTGATATAAAATCATTTCTATTATTTGTTATGTCAAATCAGACATAGTCTCAGGGATCATTTCTTCAGTGGAAAGCACCTCTTGTGTTGCAGGGTTTTGTTTGTCAGCATGTCACATGTGCAATTCAGGTGGTAATCTAATCAATTGTGGATTCACATTATACAGTGGTTTAGAGCTGAAAAAACCCCAGCTGGATTGTCTGTGAAGCTCATCTAGCAATTAAAGTATTTCCTAACTCATAATATATGACAGTTACCCTGTTCTGAAATGTTGGCTGATTCCCCTGTCTTTAGTGAGTAATAGTAAGCGCTAGCGTCATGAAAGATCTGCTGGGAGAGTGGAAGCTCTGCTCAGCACTGCGCATGCGTGCTTAAGCTGGCAGAGGAACGTGGAGAGGAGAAGACATTCTCAGTTTACTTTCCATTCCAACGTCTCGGGGAACCTCTTCTTCCCTCACTCTGAGACTTGTATACACCTCCTGCCGGCTGAATAGAGTGATGACCGCAAATAGAAAATGTCACACGTTTAGAAGGATTCTGCTCGCCTGGAATAGAAGAGAGGTGAGACTGGCTGGGGAATAACAGTATCTATTACAATAAAGTAATCATATAAAGTACGAAGTTATGTAATGTTTGATATAATAAAGTTTGTAGTTAAACATGTATGAAATATGATGATACATGGATACGAGGTTAGTGTGCCTGAATGGAATCAGATACAATCACTATCTCTCCTTATCATTATACACCTTGAAATCATTAAAAACGCTATTTTACAATTTTACGACTCACTTTTTCCAGAATGACAGTGGTTATTTGGTACGGAGGGGCGTATTGCGGGGAAAAGGGTGAGGAAATTAGCATTAATGCTGACCCAATTGCAATCGCGTTAAATTCACCATGATAAAGTTCATCATTGATACATTCAACAGCCTCGTTGTTTTAATCACACTGACAGTGGCCCTTCCCACTCTGCGCTACATGTGCACGCCTCTGTCATTAAGAGCAACTCATGCTGTCACCACTAGAGGTCGTCCTGGCGGCTTAATGGCCTCAGCTGTGAGCAGCTCATAAAGAAACTAAAATCTCCACGAGTTACTCCGGAGAATACCCGGGAATATTCACTAGATAACGTGAAGAAGGTGCTGACCTCGCCGCTGTCACTCCATACTCTACTCCATGCATATGCATCTTGCTCAGATATCTAACTGGCTCGCAAATTGCACAGCTTCACGAAATAGTATAGTGCACTAAACAGACAGGTTATCCAGTAGTGGATAGGTGTTAGTTCATAGAAATTGTATTCCATTTATTTGGTGTTTTCCTTGTAGAATTTCCCGTGTTGTGTAAAGTTTGGAGCCGTGTCGACGATAAAATGGTGCATTAGTGTGATTTATTCTGTACCTGAGGACTGAGCCACCATCGTACCCAGATGGTTCCCTAGACTGCCCGCCGCAACATACAACAAATGGAATGAAATGAAACATTTCTTTTCAAACAGCAGACTTACAATCATCCTAGTCGCGGGCGTTCCTCCTTGCATGGTCCAAGAAACATACATCACAAAAACAAGTCAAATCTAAAAGTAGTTGTGCAAATGGGTCTGGATACATACACAATATTACCATGATTTCGATCTGAGTGGCCGTATTCTCCGCGTAGTTGACGCGTAGTAATACTCCGAGCGATAGCGAGGAGTATTGCATAGCATCAACTACAAGGAGAATACGGCCACACAGATCGAAATCATGGTAATGTTGTATTTATTACTCACTTATTTTTAGATTTAAGAAAACTTTTCAACATAGTTAAGAAGTTATGTTTGGGACTACTTTCATCTCAATGGGACTACTTTCATCTAAAAAATCCGTATCCTCCTAGGAGGGTACGCAGCTCCGTATCCTACTCAGTAGCGATATGTAAGCTACATAGGCTTAGTATGGAGACTCCGTATCAGGTGGGTAATAAAAACCTATACATGTAGCAATACGTATCTCATCAGATACCGGCTCATCTCACCGTCATTCTTGATTTATCTCATTATCTACATGCAGGTGGGAAGCAATGGGATGTCACCCTTTCATAACCCATGCAACGGCTCAGGTCATACGACTCCGAGACATTATTTATTTTTGTCAACCAAAATCTATAACGTTTGAAGAAGAGAAACATCCTTTTTTTTCTATGGGTCAAATACGTTAGCAGATAAAAAAATCCCAAACACTCAATAAGTTTTTTTTAAATTTCTTGTCTGCTTTTAAGGTAATTGTAAGAAATCTTGCGCAGTGGAGTCAATAACCATATCAATTCTCGGAAGAGAGACCTAGAATTGGCGAATTTCTTCAATATTTAACACAGCATCGGCGACAAAACAAAAAAGTATTTTGACCAAATAATATAACTTTTCAGCTGAGTAATGTCCTGATTTACAAAAATAACCGAATATTCAAAGCCTTGATGAAAATTCAAGCTGATGAATGATCCTCTTTCCATAACCCAGTGGACTCTCAGTATCAAAGGAGCCATCCACATTGTGTAGGACTGAGCTGTAAACATATCGATAATCACCCACACTCCAGCAGAAAGTAACCGCCATTACTATAGGGGACAGAGCCATTGTTAGTTCATAAAACAGTCACTAGGCGGCCAGCAGTATGGCAGGCCCGTTTGGGGGGACAGAACCTGTATTCTGGCTCTTTGTTCTTACGATATTCAACTGCCTTTCAATGTTTTGCTATGGTTCCCTTGACTCTCTACACCCATCCTTGAGCAGGATGACATAATGATTAAACCCAGAACATGATATTTTCCACATGGAACACTTTATATACATATGTGCAAGGCTAGAGTTGTTACACTTCCCAATTATTATTCACTTCTTTCACACTTCCCTTATTGAAGAACACCTACTTTTTCCACCTCCTTTAGTAAAGAACACCTACTTGGTGGGCTTTATGGCAGCCCCCATGGATCATAGGCTATATGTCATATACACCCACAAAGAACTAAACTAGTTCTTTGGTAACCATTGGGAACAATGTATAGTTACATAATGCTGCAAGGGGTGCAGTCATTATTAGTTATGTACCAAGGCTGACGTTTTCGTCCCGGGCTGACATATCTTACTACATCGACGCAGCTTTGACGTCACCTTGACGTTGTCGCATAGCAACACTCACAGTTGCTATGAAACAGGCGGGAAACTGGCGAGACGTAGTTACTCAAGTTACTCAAAAAGGGCGGCCATGGCTTCTTCGACTGTCGCAGGTAAAGAAATCTTCACTTTTATCGATATTTGACGGTAGATAGAAATTGGGAAACCAATCCCCAGAGAAAATAAGTCACAGCTACTCCGTATGGCTCGGAAAACTACTTCTCTCGTGCCTCGTAACTTTGACTTGTTATTACCGGGGAGAAGTCTCCCTCTATTCCTGTACCGTATATTGGTAATTATACCTCCACATTGCATCTCTCTCCCGCCTTTATTATGCAAGCTATACGTGAATTGACACTACCAGGGGAAAGCAGGTAAGACATAAAATCACGAATACTGCCTCAGATAGAAGAGAGAATCTCTAATGACCCCTGTCTGCCATGAAAACGTTGTCCTTAAGTCACAAGCAGAATATCTCGAGGGAATTCCTACTGCATTAGGCGAAGCAGGCAATTAGAGTAGCTTTATAGCTACCTCCTAGCGGCGGACGTATATAAAGTGTAGTCAGCTGAGATGTTTTAGTACCAGGAATGTCTAATAGCTTCACGGAGCCGCCACCACAGCCATTATGATCCCCAGTCTGTAGACTACCCAGGTCCACCCACACTCCTCACCACCACACCACATCGTCTGCCCCATTAATCTGCCCTCTATACCAGTCCACAAGTAGTTTTATGGGGTAGTGGTGGTGCTGAAGAGTTGTGGTGGTATGGGAGCTTATCTCACCCCTGGTATTTTTCCCCATTGACTTCACATTGGGAACTCACTTTCCATGCCCCTATGAATATTACAGTCTATTCTCCATGGTCTATGTAGTCATTTATCCAGTGAACCATCTGTTCTTTTATTATGTACCGGCGTGAGATAAAAACAGAAAGCAACTCGTTTTTGGTCAAAGTCTCTAAGTCATTTGAATGCTACGCGATTTTCACTCGTCTTAGCCTCGTTCATATCGCTTCACATCAAATTTGTGGAGAACGACAACTTGTTGGTTTCTTGTTTAGATCATGATGCTGATCTCGGTAGTGGTATTGTGGTACTGCTTCTACTATTGATGGTCATAGTAGTATGGAGGTGTTGTGGAGGTGATGGAATTGAATTATGCCTGTGGTGATAGTAATAATATCTATTAGCTGAATCGAAAGATGTTAATAAAATATATATATATTCAGGAAGTATGGACTGGCCAAATCTAGACTAGCCTCCCAGTCTGTCTCTCAAAACTGTTAACTGGGGCCCAGTGCAAACCTAGCATGAGAATTAAATGTTGTTACCATGCTTCAGGAACATTAAACGCCATAGAGCTCTCCATTGTTCATGGATAGATAGCGAATAATATCATGAGTAATATGGAAATTAAGTAGATGATTTTAATTGCTAGTTATATTATGTTTCCTTTAGTAAGACTCTCTGATACGTCTGTGGTTCCAGTACACTAGACTTTCTGAAGCTAGTATGTTATCTTACATTTCTTCCACCACTGTTGGCGTACCCACACCACCCACACATGGCCGATGGCGCTGTCACCGCACAGTGAACGTCCCTAAAGCTGGCAGCGCGAGGTTTTCCCGTGTTTGGCGGGTAAAATAATCCCTCATATCGGCACCGCTTCCTCTATTGATTTCTCTTTCATTTCTCGGGGTTTTTGTTCTTCATGGTGTCTGAAAAGCGGCCGAGTGCTCAGCTGCGAGGTGAAGACAGGCGTGAAGAAAACAAGGAGTGAACATTGTAAGGGGAGAGAAGTAGGCATTGTGAGGAGAGAGAGAGGAGCATTGTGAGGGGGGAGAAATAGGCATTGTGAGGGGAGAGAAGTGAGCATTGTGAGGGGAGAGAAGTGAGCATTGTGAGGGGAGAGAAGTGAGCATTGTGAGGGGAGAGAAGTGAGTATTGTGAGGGGAGAGAAGTGAGCATTGTGAGGGGAGAGAAGTGAGCATTGTGAGGGGAGAGAAGTGAGTATTATGAGGGGAGAGAAGTGAGTATTGTGAGGGGAGAGAGGTGAGCATTGTGAGGGCAGAGAAGTGAGTATTGTGAGGGGAGAGAAGTGAGCATTGTGAGGGGAGAGAAGTGAGCATTGTGAGGGGAGAGAAGTGAGCATTGTGAGGGGGGAGAAGTGAGCATTGTGAGGGGAGAGAAGTGAGTATTGTGAGGGGAGAGAAGTGAGCATTGTGAGGGGAGAGAAGTGAGCATTGTGAGGGGAGAGAAGTGAGTATTATGAGGGGAGAGAAGTGAGTATTGTGAGGGGAGAGAGGTGAGCATTGTGAGGGCAGAGAAGTGAGTATTGTGAGGGGAGAGAAGTGAGCATTGTGAGGGGAGAGAAGTGAGCATTGTGAGGGGAGAGAAGTGAGCATTGTGAGGGG
This sequence comes from Alentia gelatinosa, assembly GCA_950022655.1. Taxonomy (NCBI): domain Eukaryota; kingdom Metazoa; phylum Annelida; class Polychaeta; order Phyllodocida; family Polynoidae; genus Alentia; species Alentia gelatinosa. The sequence continues at coordinate 63,708,943 of OX465585.1, forward strand.
AGAGAAGTGAGTATTGTGAGGGGAGAGAAGTGAGCATTGTGAGGGGAGAGAAGTGAGCATTGTGAGGGGAGAGAAGTGAGTATTATGAGGGGAGAGAAGTGAGTATTGTGAGGGGAGAGAGGTGAGCATTGTGAGGGCAGAGAAGTGAGTATTGTGAGGGGAGAGAAGTGAGCATTGTGAGGGGAGAGAAGTGAGCATTGTGAGGGGAGAGAAGTGAGCATTGTGAGGGGGGAGAAGTGAGCATTGTGAGGTGAGAGAAGTGAGTATTGTGAGGGGAGAGAGGTGAGCATTGTGAGGGCAGAGAAGTGAGTATTGTGAGGGGAGAGAAGTGAGCATTGTGAGGCGAGAGAAGTGAGCATTGTGAGGCGAGAGAAGTGAGCATTGTGAGGGGAGAGAAGTGAGCATTGTGAGGGGGGAGAAGTGAGCATTGTGAGGGGAGAGAAGTGAGTATTGGGAGGGGAGAGAAGTGAGTATTGTGAGGGGGGAGAAGTGAGCATTGTGAGGGGAGAGAAGTGAGCATTGTGAGGGGGGAGAAGTGAGCATTGTGAGGGGAGAGAAGTGAGCATTGTGAGGGGAGAGAAGTGAGTATTGTGAGGGGAGAGAGGTGAGCATTGGGAGGGGAGAGAAGTGAGTATTATGAGGGGAGAGAAGTGAGCATTGTGAGGGGAGAGAAGTGAGTATTGTGAGGGGAGAGAGGTGAGCATTGTGAGGGGAGAGAAGTGAGCATTGTGAGGGGAGAGAAGTGAGTATTGTGAGGGGAGAGAGGTGAGAGGCTGACAGTGTCTCGGCCTAACCTAACTCGTTGTGACGTGGATTTATCTCATCCCTGGTACTTTTATCCTATAGACTTAACATTGGGAACTCATTCTCCATGCCCCTATGACAATTACAGTCTACTCTCCATGGTCTATATCCTGTGTATCGTCCATTCCTTTAATGTGTACAGGGGTTGGATAGATACAGAAGGCAACTCGTTCTGGTCAATGTCATTATTCTCCAACTCATTTGAACACTACGCAGTATTCACTCGGCTGTCACGTCGCTCATATCACTCCGCATTAAACTCATGGAGAACGAGGAATTTAACCATGCCTTGTTCGTTTCTTCTTTACTACCTCAATTGCTCCTATAAATCCTACTGTCACACCCACCATAGGGAAGCGGGACACTTGGGTCTATTTTAGTAGGAAGGATGGGCCTTATAGAGATGTGTCAGACTTATACTAGAGTTCTTGTCAGAAAATATGTCAAGCTAATCCGCTGTCCACAAATATAATACTAGGATTTCGATTGACGGAGTCAAGCTAAATGTACTTTGGCATGTTGTCTAATGCACTATGTAAAGGTTAGGATATAACCAAGAATATGATGTAAGAGATGGGTGACGGGGTGGGTTTCGAGTCCCTGTACGACTGCACTACTGACCAGGTAGCTGCTTTGAACCACAGATTTTCGCGCATTTTCTTTGCTCAGAGCAATACTCTGGTGACTATTGACTCCAAGAAGAATTTTGGAAATCAAGAATTATATATAAGACATGTAATAGCCGTTATGATTATAACACTACGAATAAGGTATTTAAGGATGATAAGCTGGAACCACTTGGAATTACTCCAAGTGTTATTCCAGGGTAAATAATAATTACAATAATAATGATAACAATAATGAAATAATACCACCATTATCTTCAATAATTTCATCCCCTTAATGTACCTTTCGGCTATGAATCAAACATGGGACAAAATCGTACTTTCGAGAGACTGAGAGAGAGAGAGAGAGAGAGAGAGAGAGAGAGAGAGAGAGAGAGAGAGAGAGAGAGAGAGAGCAGAAGAGAGATATACAGAGAGGCAAAGATTGAAATGGACCAAGAAGGACCATGAAAAACACACTTAAAAAATACCCATGAGACTAAGGCTGATGGAGGGACAAAAAAACGAGATGCAAAAAACATAAAGCGACACTGACGCCAGGAGAGTTAGAATAGACAAAGAAATAGAGTGGAATATGTTATATATGAAATTGAGGATATTAGGATGAAAAATACGATGTCACTCTAGGCGGCAGAGATCACTAGCCTTCCTGGTGGACACGTGTCTGTACACGATCAGTCCCACGACGCGCACCTTGGGACGGGAGAGACGGAAAAGACTCGCAAAGTCGATAGACTGATATTACTGATGTCGTATTAGAATCCTCAGACATAAGGTCTCCAACCTAAATATTTGCTTATTTTGAATATATGAAGAGCTATTTTTGGGCTGATATTATTACCAATAAAAAGTTAGGAAAGGGGCTCTATTTTTTAGCATCCTAAAACAAATACCTTAATGATAAAACAGCCTTGGTACATAACTCTGGTTGAGAGAACTCCAATATGCACGCAACTCAAGTATAACTGTAAACTTTTATGTGGCGTTATCCCACTCAGGATTTTATATAACTAGTAACTGGCCATGGGTAGAGGTCTGTGACCCCGCTCCCGAATGGCCCAAGAACTGGACTATTCTTTCTCTTGACTGTAAAGCATCGTGTTACGCTCTTCCGTACAGTGTCTTTTAGACATCATGGTTGAAAATCATATATCCTGTAATATGTGAACCAAATGTCAATAAACTTTTTTTTTAAATCGCAATTTCGATAAACTGATATTACTGATACCGTATTTTATCTCACCCCTGGTACAAGTTTAGCCATAGGAATAACATTAGAAAAAAATACTCAACGATCACCCCCGTAAAGTGACGATACTACTCCACGGCCGTGGAGTAGTGAATTTCAGATGACGTCATATGGATTTGCTAAGTTTATTCTAACAATTGTGGAATTTTGATGCTATTTAATCTCATAAAAAGGTGTGAGATAAATCCAGAACCGCACTCGAATTGTAAAATAGACAAAACTCCACTCGTTTGAATGGCCCGTAATCGTCACTCGGCTTCGCCTCGATAACGATTGCAGCCCATCCAAACTCGTCTATTTGTACGATTCTCGATGTAGTTCTATATAAAGAATCTTCACTACAAAAGATACCCGACCCAGATATTTGCTCATTTTGATGGTATAAAGTGATATTTTTGAGCTGATGCTATTACCAATTAGAAGTAAGGAAAGGAGTATATATTCCATAAAGCTCTATTTTATAGCCTCCTAAAATAAATGAATAAATGCGAGATTTCACATATATATATATATATATATATGTATATATATATATATATATATATATATATATATATATATATATATATATATATATATATATAATATAGCTATTTATACCTGATTTCACACAACACACCACGTTGATATGGCTCGGAGAACCCCGCGCGGTGTCGCTGCAGACCGTGAACGTGTCGGTCTCATCAACTCCCGCCAATTGATTGTGGAGCAGCGGAAGGCGTTGCTAGGACAACCACTTCGACTATTTAAAAAACCTGCTGGTATAGGGCAGCAATGATAAAGTAAAGATATTGATGTTAGTGGATATGAGCTAATGCATATGACGGGTGAGGGCGGTTAAAAAGGCCGGGCTACAGGGCGTTACCGTGTTGACGTAACGACGATAGGCGTAGGACGGCGAGCAGGAGGGCGGGGTGGAGAACGCGATGTCGCCGGGAGTGTGCTGCATGGAAGACTACGATATCTATCATCCGTAGAAAACAGGGACCCCATTGAGAATATATGGGGACTTAGTAAACCACGACCCATTGTTTATTATCCATTGTATGCAAAGACCCCATTGAGAATGTATGAAGACTCAGTAAACCACGACCCATTGTTTATTATCCATTGTATGCAAAGACCCCATTGAGAATGTATGAAGACTCAGTAAACCACGACCCATTGTTTATTATCCATTGTATGCAAAGACCCCATTGAGAATATATGGGGACTCAGTAAACCACGACCCATTGTTTATTATCCATTGTATGCAAAGACCCCATTGAGAATATATGGGGACTCAGTAAACCACGACCCATTGTTTATTATCCATGGTGTACAAAGACCCCATTGAGAAGATATGGGGACTCAGTAACCCACTACCCATTGTTTATTATCCATGGTATTTAAAAAAACCATTGAGAATGTATGGGGACTTAGTAAACCACTACCCATTGTTTATTATCCATGGTATGCAAAGTCCCCATTGATAATGTCTGACTTTTTAGTGTACATCAATGGCTAGGCCATGACTTTCCAACACAGAAATATTTTAGCATGCAATGATGGCTAAACCCTGGCTTTTCACAGTGGAAAAATGTCAAAGTCTGACTTTTTAGCGTGTGATTAAGTCTAAGACCTAACTTTTCACAGAGTTTTCGCAGATTTACGTTAAATCCAGTGGAACAAGCCTGACTTCATACCAAGAAAAAATTCAGCAATTTTTCAGTTCGCCCCCACCTTTCAAAACGTTCTGACGCCCCCGTGCCAGCAAAAGGACAGGGTACAAGGAGACTTCGTAGGAGAGTTATTGTTTGATAATATTCAAGCTCGTTCGCTAAGACTGTCCTTCCTGACCAAAGGTCATCCATAAGTGCTGAATAAAGTTGACCCAATTCGTCCGTGGCTCGCCTTGGCATACAGAAAAGGGTCTTCATGTACGACCCTAAATTATTCAGCGAGTCCCTGGCTCTTTAGGTATTCCTTTAAGATCTTTAAATATTCAACATTGAAGTATCGCTGTTGGTGGGTGGGATAAAAAGAATAGTCCGTAGAGGTAGGAAGTTGGCGAAGAAGGTGGAGTCACGTGATCAACAGGTCACTCCTGATGTAAGATCAGGTATGATAGCGCAGTTTGCAGTTATTACCAATCATCAACTCCTGCCCGAGAGAAAGAGAAGGGGAGCAAGGGAGAAAGAGATATGGGCGAAGATGAGAGAAGGGAGAGAGATAGAGAGAGGGAGAGAAAGAGGGAGAGGAGGAGCGACAGATGGAGAGATAGAGGAATAGAGAGGGAGGGAGAGGGGAAAGAGAGAGAGAGGGAGAGAGGATGGAGAGAGAGAGAGAGAGAGAGAGAGAGAGAGAGAGAGAGAGAGAGAGAGGGTGAGGGTGAGGGTGAGGGTGAGAGAGAGAAATGAGATAAAAGATAAAAGTATGGACTCATTTTCAAGTGTTTTTCTGGTAAATGACGAGAGGTTGATAACGATTCTGGGGTAAAGACTTTCCTGCGTTAATGATCCGGGTGTTGTTGACCCGGTTTGTTTACGCCTATCTGTTCTTAATAATGATTCTGTGCAACATTGTGATAACGTTTTCAATTCGATTTAAATCCGAAGATGATAGATAATAGTGTCGTCCTAACGCTGACTGTGCTTCAGACAGCGTCAAATTAGCTGACGCATACAACATATAAATGACATCCTGGAAATAAATTGACTTTTCATTGTATTCTCCGAAACAATACGATATATCTAAACTTGGTCTTATGTACAGGTCTGTTTGTTAGAACACGTTGTCAAAAGCAGACACAAGATGTCAAACATTCCCCATGTATTGCCCTGTACTGTAACTTGTTTTGCTGTGAGATGTTTGTACTGTTAAATGTACACTGTCTGTGTTTTGTAAACCACACGGATCGGAAACTATAACTTTACCGTGAAACGAAGCGAGCATTCCAAAAGGCATTAGCTGAGGCGTCACATGACCCTCCTGGACACTTTACGTAACCCGCACATAATATCATAAAATCACTATGCCAAACTCCAGTCATCACATACGGGAGCCAAGATTAAAACTCATCCCGTTTTACGATAGACCAGTAGACTTGCGATAGTCACTCAAGAGAATAATAGAATATGTTATGGAGGACTTCAGAAAGTTTTTATTGTGTTTTCTCTTATTATCCTCACATAAAAATATCGTTTACAGGTGTAGGATAAAATCAAAACCTTATTCGTTTTAATCTGGGCTCCCGTATGCGACTCCTGGAGTTTTATCCTACCCTATCTCCTCGATTTTGGAATATTACGCGATAACAATGCTGTATGCCATTAGTGGCATATAAAACTCCGTATGCCAGTCAGCGTGGCATACGGAAACCCAATGTTAAGCCTATGGGATTTTATATTAGGGGTGGGATAACATGCACTACTCAGGAGCTGAGTTACCATTAGAATGAGGAGTGGGGGGCTAGGGCCCCAGTGGAAGAACGTCTGTATCGCCAAATTTGTTGATTGTACACAAAATATGCCCTTAATAGAAATTGCTTAAAAAACAAACTGTACTGTCCTGTAATGTTGATTATGTTATGGTACTGACTAATTCACCAAATCTACGGTTTGTTTAAAGTATGCAACTGTGAATATGGATATATTAGATACACTTAAAATGACTCCAATATTAGTAACAAATCAATGTGAATAAAAGGCAGGAGTTACCTTCACCAAAATGTGTAATAGATGCTCATCTATCTCCTGTAGGGTTTCTGGCATTTCAAGCAGATTCTTTCTCAAGCTTTCATGACATTGATATCATTCAGAGGATTAAACACTACTTTCATTGGACATTTCTAAAACATAAGTAGGATTAACTTCATCCTACCAGATTAAATGCAGCCTTGTACTGCCAGATCCTGATGAGTATTCATGTAATATAGTCTACACTGATGACATCAGAGTTAAAAAACTTAGATGTTAAGACATCATTGATAATAATGATTAATGATATTGATAAGCCAACATACTTGTAGGGAATTTATGATGGTATCCAGCACGAAATATTCACTACTGTATTCATAATTTGAATATTACCAAGGGGCCATCCATAAAGTACATATGCACTGGGAGGTATTTCTGTGTTCTATTGCTTTGTTTATTGTGTACAGGATTGGGAGGTTGGGTGGGGGATCTACCATTTCAGAAATTCTGCATACATACTTTATGGATGGCCCCCAACATGAAATAGTTCTCAAGACCTTCAATAACAAGATTGATGGTATATGCATATTGAAGGGCCTTTAATATCGTACATTTCACCATCATGTTTACAGGTCTGAACCATTATCAAAATACGGCATATTGCAGTTAAGCTTCATGGTGTAAATCATATTACAGGTTTAAACTGCTATCAAATTACAGTTTACTTCAGTTAAAATTTACGATAAAAAATATACTATGGTCATCCATTTAATCTATGGCATTTCCCTGGCACCCCCGTCGCCAGAGAAATACCGTAGAATTGAGGGGAAATCTTTCACAGTGCAGCTATTCGCTGGTCTAGCAGGTTTCTGAGCTTATCGTATCGCTGCACACTGGTCCACTCGCTGCTCACGAATCAGGACGACGGAACAGGAGACTCTCCGATAAGCTGCCCGCACGGTGCGCAGCGATCCTGGCGGGGACCCACCTCATTTACTCATGGCCCCCAGGTGGTTCGTATCAGATCCCTCGTCTTTTCTTCTTTTTTAAAATCAATAAAACACAACACGATATACAATTCGCCGATGAAACAGCAGTCCTTTCCTATATCTCGTTTGAATCACGTAATAATTCACTCGGCTTCACCTCGTGAATTACCACGCGATTCAACTCAATGGGATACGAGCTCTGACCCTAAACTTTCGTAGGTTTCCTCGATGATACCACGCTATGTATAGACTCCTATACTTTCATTTTAAAAAGGTCTCCTCTTGATAGTCTTTGTATACCTACCAGCAAATGATCCCAATACAATTTCCCCTGCTATTCGCTATAAGTACTACCGGGAGAATTCCACTTATATCAGCTCATATATACTGCGGCCTCCATAGGCTCCAGGCCATTACAAACTTTCTCTCCCAGCCATCTCTGAAGAGATCTGTCTCCCTCAATACATATTTCCAATCAAGATTCACTCTTTATCTCACCCCTGGTATTTTCCCCTTAGACTAAACATTGGGAACTTGTATACAGTGCCGATTGAGTATTTAGAAAAAATACTCAATGGGGGATTATGTCACAAATGTTAGCCTGTTAGTCGAGGTGAAGGATGAGATAAATTCAGAAACCTATTCAAGCCCTCAGCTCCATCCCGTCTCATTTGAACTGCTACATAATTCACGCGGCTCCGCCTTGTGAATTACTACGTGATTTGAACTCGATGGGATACGAGCTCAAAGGTTTCCTCTATAGTTCCTGGTAAATTCTTTTCGATGAAGGTCTCTGAAAGGTACGTGAGAAATACGTAACAGGGGATGTGTTCTTCTCGAGCGTGGGATACTTACGCTCAAATACGCTGATTCAGGGTTACAGAGGTTGGAGAGGTTGCACTGATTCTGAGTTTGCTACAAAAACCTTCACTATCTTCACTCTTCACTATCTGCGTACCAACGTGTTAATTAATGGTATAAAGTTAATCAATCTGTCTCGACTGTTGTTTTTCTGACTTGCAAGCTCCCCTAAAACATCCAGTTAACCTCTGCTCGCATGGAGTCCCGTGTAGACACCGGCTTGGAGGTCATGAGTAGTATGTAAAAACGGGGATTTGAACCGGGCGCTCTGGACTGACCTTGAACCATATTCGGGAATTGCTGACACGGCGAGACGTGAGCCTACACGATACGATGGTCAGAATAGCGTCTGTAGGAGCGGGTGCGCAGGCAGTAATATAAGGAGACGGCTTCAGGGTGCTCATCTCGTTACACAACGACATTCATGACGGCTGTGAGTATGTGACGAGCCCGTAGGACGAGTTTCATACTCACAACCATCAGGAATTGAGCGATTCACAAATTTACCGCAAATAACACATTTTCAGAAAGGTTATCTTTTGCCCGCAATCGGCATCCAGTGTGAAGGTAGACACAGATTGAACCCATATATAAGAGAACACTACCTAGTTATGTCACTGTCCAAACCACATTTATTCTATCAGTTTGAAACAGTTTAGTTCCTATAGATGAAAACGTCCATATTTTTATTTCTCCAGCGGTTAATATACGTAAGTGTTGGGGCCAACCATACGTTTTACAGAGACGAGAACGGGGCAGGAACTGACATCGTTTTATTAATCAACATGGAAAATATATACAGAACCGTTCATTCATAAATTTACATAAGGACAACACCTAGAGAGGGTGGGAAGCTGGTAGGAGCAGAGGCCACGTCATTAATTATATGTTAATATATGTAAGTGCCTCTGACACTCCTCGCAGCACCCGCCACGTAGAGCAGAGGAAGTTGTTACATAATATAACATCCGGACACTGCCAGAACATCCTACAGTGAAGGGAGGGGCTACAGACTCATTGTAAAGCGGGTTAGATCTACACTACGAGCAAACAAAAAATCGTTATCAAATAAATGCTGCGTGTCTATAATCGCAAATTATCCAAAATGGATTAAGACGGCTTCAGATCTTTACTACAGGGTAGCAGCATTTGAGTTATCTGAGGACAGTGGACGGTGGGAGAATGCAGCTAGGGAGGGGGAAAGGGGCCGGCACACCTGCTGCATGGTTACTTGGGTGTTGACTCACATACCTCAACCTGCGATTCTAGCGACTTGATTCCAGGAGGTTTTGATCGGCAACAATATGATGGCTGCATTTTATTGTATCCCTTTTTAATAAACTATTTAAATTATATGTGTGTACCTTGAACTCTCCTTGAATAGTTCGGTAAATGCTGGACACGAGACATTCCTGGTGAATAGGAGTTGCCCACCTAAAGTTCAGCGACACGATTTAAGAGATCTAATTTCTCGGGAATATCAAGTATCTCGTTAAAGTTTTATTTTAATCCTCGCTGCCGTACTACGTATCGGTTCACTTTTAATAATGAAAGCAGCTTTCCTGATCCCGAACTCTCCAAAGATACTGTTGTATTTGGATTTCTTACTATCAGATACCTGTGGCCGTATGTCCTACGCATACCGCCCGCTCCTATCCAGGTCATTGCTATGGCCGTACGACACGTACGTAGCGTATGGGGTATGTACTCTGAATTCATAGACAATAATCGATGATTCTTTGGACGGGTGGCCGTAAACCACGAGGGGTTGACGCATATTATTACGTTGTCAATCTTGAGTGGTTACAGATAAATGGACCATGTGTCTACTTATAGGATGAGTACCCATTTAATAAGGCCACAGCGCTGTCAAACATAGGTAGTTTGGTATAGATGCCATGTAGATGGCGACTCGGGTGATATATTATGGGATATATGCATACACTCCCCCAGCAGATCTTTCACGGCGCCAGTGCTTACTGCTTTCCGATTCCCTGTCGGCTGTCCGTGTATCCACTATCGAAGACAGGGAAATAGGCTAACGATTCAGATTCAAAACAGGCTAACTGTCAAGAGTTATGAAACTCAAACAACTCATATACTATGTGTTGGGAAATACTGTAAGGGGCCATCCATAAAGTAGGTACGCAGAATTTCTGAAAATTTGGACCCCCCTACCCCTCCTCCTGTTTTGTACGCAATAGAACAAAGAAGGGGCATACACAAAATTTCTGAAATTTTTTACCCCATCCGCCCTCAGTGCGTACGTACTTTATGGATGGCCCCTAATTGTTAAATGAGTTTCACAGACAACCCAACTGGGTTTTCTTTTCAGTTCTAACCCACTTTATAATGTGAATCTATATAGTTGATTAGACTGCCCCTTCGAATGAGCACATGTGTTATGTTGACAAACAAAGCCCTGCAATACATGAGGTGCTTCCCACTGAATAAAGTAATCCCTAAGACTATGTTTGATTTGACATAACAAATAACAAAAATGAGTATATTCTATTTAAGATATAAATATATGCATCTCTTTTTATAAGTAGAGCACAAAATACCCCTAAAAGCGCTCAGAATTTAGGATATTTGTCAAATTGGCGGATGGAGCAGACTTTGCACCCAAGCGGGAAGGTCGATGCAGAGATACAAGTGGGCGCAGGAAGCAGACGCAGGATCTATGCTAGGAGAGTGAGATGTATATTATGGGCTAGGTGTGTATTATGGGATGGATGTGGGCGCGGGTCTGGCCGCACCTGGAGATTGATAAAGGACGTTAATTGATTCCCCTCCAGGCAGACATCGTTTGTTTCCTCTCAGACCCCAGCTGCGCCGCCATTAGCACCGGAATTAAAAAATACACGGAGCAGAAAAAGAGCACCTTGCCTGATTTGAGATAGGAAAGAAGTATATCTAGACATATATGTCCCTGCCAAGTTGTATTCTTTGTGAAAGAATCAATCTTATTATGACAAAGGTATAGTTCATCATATATATATATATATATATATATATATATATATATATATATATATCTAATTGCAGTAAATGCGTCTCTAGTTATTTCCAAGGAAAATTGTTCAATTCCATAAGAATGGAGACTGTAATACTAATGCTAGAATTACTAAATATACGGCAATACCGGCCGAGTTTTCCCCCCCTGCCATACCCAAAATGAAGAGACTACCTCTATTGGTAAATCATGCTGTGTAATGCCCAATATGTATCCAACAGTATCCCACAGTATTAAAGTGTTAGCAGTAGAGGTATTTATATATTATTGTATACCTGTTGCAGTACATCCTACACATACTGCCTGCTCCTACCCAGACAGTATTTATACCCGTACGTGATGTAGGCGCCGTACGGGGTACGTGATCACGTGACATTACCATCGGCCGAGCACCAGGGTTTCGAAGTCCGGGGCATACAACATATCTAGATATCATGTAGATACACGCTGCCTATGTGATTTATATGGGCACTTTGCGTTAGGTGGATAATAAATCAGTGTTCTGCACAGAATTTATACCGTATAGGGAACAGCAGTACGTAAGTATTAAATGTACCTTACAGGTATATGATAACTCCCTGAATGTGTATTGTGGGTGTGTACATGCTGTGATGTTGTGAACCGTGTATTGTCAGTACTTTACAACGAGGATGCCCCGCCCTGTCAGTGATCTGTCAGTGTCACCCATCCCCTTCCTGTTTGTTCTTAGAGCCTCCTCGACATTTCTCCCAGGACCCTGTCTGTATCTAGACACCTCCCCAGCTGCTGGCCCGTCACTATCATGTCCACGATGGTTATTCACAGAATGTCCCGCTGTTTGTCCCTGTTTTCCTGTTCTTGCTGGATGTGGTCTACACGCGAGGGGAGGAGTTTAATGAAGGCTGAGGGAGGCGAGCGGTAGGCGCCGTCTCTGTGTCAGTGTCTTTTTAGCGGCAGACGTGATCGTCTTACCATAATTGGCGGAACCAAAGACCACTGCACCCAGATGCCGCGTCTCACTCGCCAACGGGTATCGCTGCTCACCAGGGACCTGTTTCAAAACGTGGGTTAAGTCTTTAGTTTTGAAACAGCTCCCAGATCTCACCTCCGCCCGTCTGTATTATCCACGTATACAAAGTACCCAATGAGAATGTACGGGGACTCAGTAGACCACGACCCATTGTTTATTATCCGTGGTATACAAAGTACACATTGAGAATGTATGGGGACTCAGTAAACTACTACCTATTGTTTATGACCCGTGGTATACAAGGTACACGTTGAGAATGTATGGGGACTCAGTAAACCGCTACCCATTGTTTATTATCAATAGTATACAAAATACCCATTGAGAATGTATGGAGACTCGGTAAAAAGATACCCATTGTTTATTATCCATGTTATACAAAGTACCCATTGAGAATGTATGGGGACTCAGTAAACCATTATCAATCGTTTAGAAAATGTCAGATACCATAACCATGACATAGGGAACAGAGTGATTGCTAGTTCTGCCATCATCTGCCAGGAAATTGTAAGATAGTGCCACTGTAGTTGGGGGACAACCAGTTTTATCAACTGTTATAATTTTTAGATAATCGTGAGACGAGGCTAAAACCCCTGATGTCCAAGAAATACCTTTAATAAAATCCATTGATGACTGGACCGACTACCTGGTATTTTTCTTCGTGTCGGGGGTAGAATGGCTACTTTCATAAAACAATACCTATGTGCCCTATACAGACTCAAATCTATGGTATACAGTCTCAAAGCCATTGTATACGGGAAAATAGTCCCTTTATGCTGTAGAGCAAAGATTAGTCCCTATTGATATACCTGTTGATATGGCAGTTGTTGGGTCTAATTTATTGGATGGCTGATAAATAGAAGAAACGATGGTTTTGCTGCCAGGCGGCTCTGTAACCAGTCAAGTTGACGCTCGTGTATTACCACGCGTCAACCTGTCGTAGTTCACGGCCGCCTGTCTACAGAACCATCGGTTATTGTCTCTGTACACACAAACCCCGTGGTCCTGGTCCTGGAATCTGAGATTTGTTACTGTTATTTTCTGGTTGGGAGTTGGGACGAGTGGAGGGATGGAGCGCCCACAACTGAATCAACTCGCACCTGATGGTAATAGGATTGTCTTTGTTGATCTGCGGCAGACAACTGCGACGCGAGCCGAGGCAGTTTGATCTGCTGGCCATCTACACTCCCGCCTCGGCGAGAGGAGGAGACGGTTTGCTCCGTCTCCTCACATTACACAGGACAGGGGATTCATATGTGGGGGCTTTCCGTTATTATAGTGTTATGAGAAAAGGTTTTCCTTTTGTGGAAGTGGGTCTCTATTTCTTGATGGAGGTCTTTCAACCCTTCGTTAACGTGAAGAAAAAAGTACAGGGCTTAGAGACGGCACTCCATTGGTCTTAAGGTTTTCCCGCCGATCTTTGTCTGACCTCTCAACCAATGAAAACGCAGAAAGCTGGTCATATGATCACATTAGCCAATGACGGTCTACCTCTGTAACCGAAAAATGAATATTCATGGACAGTTATCTGCTGGATGGTCGGGCTAGCTGCCACGTCGCTGCTTTCCGGTAATAGCCCGTGACAAAATATCATTTTTCATTAGACAATTGTATTGAATTTGAATATTGAATTGTCATCCGTCCTACCTGTGGCTTTCCATTATAAGTAGAAAAAAAACCAGTCATTGTTTGAATAATCTCAAGTTACTAATATTAAGATACGCTTCTTGGGGTCCATGTGCGTCGGTTTTTGATCGAAGGTAATGAAATTACGACACAATAGAAAGTTTGCGCGACGAAGACAGAGAATAAATGTGTAGCTCAAGGCTAAACGTCCACTGAGCTCCAAATCATCTACAATAGGCCTTACGATGTACCTAAAGTTCAGTTACGATGCACGCCGATGTTCCTAGTCTAGACGTTTGTGCAAGATAAAGAGGTTCCCGATCCATTCCATTTTGACAGTGTGCATTGTGGTGCATCCGGAGGTCTTAAATTTCTATTATAGTAAGTGGACGCCGGTCCTTACTTATAACAATGCCCAATAACATATACGTGAAAAGCGGATGGACTACCGGCAACAATGAAAGATGAGATTTTTCTAATGTGAGAATTTTGAAATGGCGCCATTGTCTTATACGTATTTGGCTCGTCAATGTTTGTTAGCAGCATTCATATACCGGAGGCTTTTAGCGCAAAGGCTCGAATACCACTTATGTAAGGTTGGCAGCGGAGGGCTGGTGTCCACATCAAGTAATGAGAGATTTGATTGGTCAACAGTGTACAAACAATGAAGTTACCTGCTGTTGTCAAGCAGTTGATGTAAGCTGCCTTCCAATTGGCTGAGCAAACTACGTGACCAGGGAGCTATCCAATCACCAGTCAATACAGCATCGTGGCGGCATGCCTTTTCTTGGTCACATTTCTGGGTTTTTTTAAGTCAAGCTTCAAGCTAATTAACGATTGGATGACGTCATTGAATTAACCACAATGATGCGTGCGATCATCTTCCTGTATACTCTGGGTAAACAAGGTATGGAATCCTGTCTCGTATGAACACTCTCCTTCCAATGAGCAGTCACTGGTTGATGTAATCAGAGCTTTATCATCCACCTAATACAAAGTGTCTATAGAAAACACCATAGGCCTGTCTCCATTGGCCGACGAAAACGGCAGAGATTCAGAGAGTCTGTCGGTGGTGCCACCGACTGTGCGTCGGTATCGAAAAATCGGTGAGGGTAGTAGATTTTACTCAGTGACCAAGCTTTCACTCAGTGGTGGGTGGTGCCACATTGCATAATCTGAGCAGAAAAGGTTGTGAGTCGGTGGTTCCTGACTGTAGATCGGTGACGGAAATCGGCCAATGGAAAAAGGCCTATAGGCATTGTGTATCTACATACCCGGACCATACAGATATGTTGTATACTCCGCATACGGAAAGATAGTGCGTACTGAAAAATAATATGCAATATCCTCGCATGCGCTCCGATATTACTACAAGTCAACTCCTCGGAGCATACTGCCCCTTGTATTTGAAACCAATCAATATTGTGTATGAATTCAAATGGATTTTCTAAAGTGAAGTTTCTTCCTTCTATTTTTATTGGTATTCGAGCAGTTTAAACACTAGGTTAGATCTTCCACCGCAAGATGTACACTACACATCAACTTGGTGGTATCCGAGTTAACTCACATAGTTATAAATTCACAATATAGGCTAGTTTCAGATACAAGCGGTCGTATGCTCTGATTAGTTGACGCGTAGTAATATCCGAGCGCATGAAATAAGAATAACTTGGAACGTACTCAACTGAGTTTGACCCAGAGTAATTCACGAAGCAAAGCTGAGGTTTTTTTTATTGAGTGGGTTTCTGATTTTGTCTCACGCAATATACATGATCAGGAACATTATCAATCAATAAAATGAATAGTTATCAATTGAGTATTGGGTACACTATCTTCTCGGCCGTGGAGTATGAGTTCCTAACGTTTAGGCCCGGCGTCCACCTACTACGATATGGCTCCGATATGGTCTACGATGCACCTCCCGATAAAAAAATCAAAATCATGTCGGAAGGTCACCTAATATCGGGTCAGTTGACCACGTTTCTGCGATTAGGCACCGAAGAAAAACCCATCCGATGCGTGGTGGATTAGCATGTCTAGACATAATGTCTACGATTTTGCACCTTCCCGATATGTCTCCGATATTTGTTTTTTGTATCGGCGCCATATCGGTATGGCTAAATTTCCATCGTAGTAGTTTGACGCCAGACATTAGCCAATGGAAAAAAAATACCGGAGTGAGATGATGATAAGAACTCGGTACATCCAAACACACCTGAACAACTCTTAAGGGAATCCATTCAGCCACCCTCAACCTGTCGTCACATATCAATGCGTTTAGGTAACATTTTAATGATGAATCCATTGACCTTAGTTTTCACCACTTAGGATCAGAAATAGAGATTACGGAGCTTCAGGTTTCACACTTCAGAGACACATCGGTCTCCTGCACCGTCTAGCTGGATGACAACGAACACGTTAGGCATCTTCTGTTGGTAATAAAATGTCACTTATTGCCTTTACCGCTATCGCCATACTGATCCAGAATTAGAATTGCAATCAATGAAACAGCTCCATTGGAAAAGCAACAAAACGGCGACAGCTGCGCGGGGATTGTCGGATTACGATTTTAAAACAGACAAAAAGGATGCTGGCCGGCCTGTGCGTGTCACAGGGCCCGCGAAGCCGAGGGTCTTCATTAGGGGGTATTAAGGAAATCAATATGGAGTTGAGTGAATTTCTGACACAAGGGCACAGCAACCACACTCCCCCAGCGACAGTTCGCAGACAGCGACAGTTCGCCGACAGCGAGAAAACCCGTGCGACTAAAAAGCCATTAGTGTTCAATATTATGCATAAGATATGCCGTAGGAGGGGTATGAACCAGGGGCTCGTTGCTCCTAGAAATGTGGGAAGATGTTACTCCAGTAATATCTTGTCATGTGGTATGTTATTTTCACGTTATATCGCTAATGTTTGCAACACCACATTTTCAGTGACATAGGTAAAAGGTCGATTAGATTTTTAATAGAAAAAAATATAGATGGCAACATAGTTATCCGCAAAGAATCTGGAGCAACAGTTTTGACCTCGGGTCGCTATTCTGCGATCTGCAAAACGTGGAGCAACGCCCCCAAGACATGTAGGGGAGACTAAGAAAGAAACTCATTAAATGAAAATAACTTGGTCCTTACTTCACTGTAAGTAATGAAGTAACTCTACGATAGCCCAGGATTGTATACCAATGGGCTATGATAGGAAAAGCCAATCGTAGAGCTTCCGATGAGATCCAACATGTTGGATTTTTCATAGCCTAACCTAGCCTGTTGTAGCATATCGGTAGCTAATCGTAGCCAAGGAGCATGATTCACCGATTGGATCATAACATGGCTCCATAATTCAAGGCCTCTTCCAAATACCTCCAGATAGGCTACGATTTTGCCATTTCCAATCGTAGCCCATCGGGAGCTCCATCTTAGACCGTCGGCGTTGGTCGGTACAAGGCCTTACTCATACATCAATATCCTATTGTTAAATGCTACAGGTGAGCATCACAACGAAGAAGGACAATGTTCATGACTGAGTCATTCTCTCACCATGGAAGAGGCTCCCATTACAGAGGTTGAGGGTAAATGCGGCCATGTCGACGCCGCTGACGGAGGACCAGCTGAGGCGGGCGGGAAGCTGACGAGTGAGTGATTGCAAACTGACATGCAGTTCATGTTACACGGATCGTTATCACTAAATAAGGGCGTAGGATGCGCCCTAAAACAGGCTTCTGGAGCGCCGGCACATGGAGGTTTGTAGGCGGCAGATTCACGGATCGTAATTATGATATTTCTACCAGACATTGATAGTGAGTGACTGGAGCAATTAATTATTAACTCAATGCGGCTTTTACCATTTTTCCGTACCCGGGGGTCGTTGAATAACTTATGCCTGTGAAAGGAAGGGCACAAGGAGACCTCGTAGGAGGGTTATTGTTTAATAATGTTCAAGCTCGTTCAGCTTAGACTGTTCTACCTGACCGAAGGTCGTCCATAAGTGTTAAATAGAGTTGGTCCACCTTGTCCATGAATCTCGTTGAGAAAAGGGTCTTCATGTACGGCCCTATATTATTCAACAGACCCTGCACTCTAAGGATACTACCCAAGGTTGACATTTAGACCAATCAGATTGTCTCTTACAAAATTCATATGAAAAGCGCAGTGGGGAGTAAACATAAAGTGTCAAGTTACTCGATAAGGTTGGATCTGGCTTCAGGTTTGATGGTGGATGAGCAAATAACACTAATTATCGTTATTTAACCACATTTGAAGGTATATAGGAATAGGGAAACCAAGTACCAGTGAAAGGAAGTCAAAATTACTCGGTAAGGCTTGGAAAAATTACTGCCCGTGGCCAAGGCCTTGGGCAGTAATTTTTCCAAGCCTTACCTCGTAACTTTGACTTCCTCTCACCGGAACATAGTTTCCCTCTATTATTGTTCTACGCTCATTGTGGCGATTACAGAATGTCTTATAATAGATATTTTATTCAATTCATATATCGTGGGGCACATTATTTCCCCCAGAAAGGTCCTGATTTCATACGGAAAGAAAGCTTCAAAAACTGTCTCGATCCTGCTTTAATTAGAAGTAAGGCTTCAGGTTAATTACAAAATGTAAACAGATGAGCACTGGCTGTAGTAATTAAGACGTAAATGTCAAGGTATCGCTACGTTACCCTGAGGAACGACATGATGTGCACATGTAAACCCTCCGGGCTGCATGTGATGTTCACCTAATGAGATAGCTGGTATCGCCTGTATACAACATTATCATCCACCTCAAGGGTGGCGTCCACCAACCACGACAAGGCTACGACAAGCGCTGACAAGAAGGTTCCAATCTGCGCTTGTCGCAGCCTTGTCGTAAGGGGAGCTTTATGACAGCGTTGTCGGGGCGTGTCAGGAAGTGCACGCTCCACCAAAATTAACTATCGTAGACCTCTGCAATACGCTCCCGACATGCCATGACACTCCACGACAAGGGTCCAGTCACGGGAAAAATCGAACATGCTCGATGTTGTCATAGCCTTGTTGAAAGGCCCCCAACAAGCTTCCAATCGAGGCCTTGTCATGGCCTTGTCGTAGACTCTTGTCTGGAACTGGGGTCCACCAACCACAACAAGGCCTCCAATCGTAGGCTAATTGTGGACCTTGTCGAGAAGCCATTGTCGTAGCCTTGTCGTGGTTGGTGGACGCCCCCCCCCCCCCTTAATACAACAAATCCATTGGAAACACACAGGGAGTGTGTATCACCATACCCGAAATGTACAACTATGTTGTATGCTCCGGGATGCAAAAGCCGGAGCGTACGGGAAAATAGTGCATATGAAAAAATAGTGCATACCTTAATGATCTGATATCAGTACGCCACTTGTGAGGAAAAGGTGGATGACAAATACAATATAGACTGGTTTCAGATACTAGCAGTTGCATGCTCCTCGGAGTTGACTCTACGCAATATTCTCTTCTGTGCTCGGATATTACTCGGATATCACAATAAGGAGTCAATATTGTGTATTGCTCATATGTAACATGTAGAGGGTTGCTCCGTGTAGGTAGGCGCCAGAGCAGGGTTAGATGTTCAACAGAAAGGTACGGGACGGAACGGTGTGGCCCTGATTGGGTCGTGGTGGTGCAGTGTGCCGCTAGAAGGTACAGAGAGCTGCTATTTGGTGCACAGTATAGCACTGTGCAGTACAAAGTGGTGGAAGGTGGCATAGACTGACGTTATGCAGCACACAATGGTGCCAGGTGGTATAGAGGGGTGCCATACAGAGGGGTGCCATACATAGGGGTGCCATACAGAGGGGTGCCATACAGAGGGGTGCCATACTTAGTAGAAACCAAACGAGAGTTAGCCTTGTCAATGTTTATGCCACGATGGTCAGGTTGTGTATTACTACACGAGGCGTTAGCCGAGTTTAGTGAGTAGCAGACCTGACCAGAGTGGTATAAACATTGAGAAGGCTAACTCGAGTTCAGTTTCGGATTTATCCTACCCCATCTCACCGATAAACAGAGAATATTTTAATTATCCATGTTAGTAGTTATCAATGCTGCCGGATCTACTTTCGTTATCTCGTCCCTTTATTCAACGCTCCGTCAAATACATTGAGTCAATGTTAAACCTATGGCGTTTTTTATTAGGGGTAGGATAAAGAGTGGTACCATACAGAGTAGTGCCACACAGGGTGGTGCCATACTGAGGGGTGCCATACAGAGGGGTGCCATATTGAGGCGTGCCATACAGAGTGGTGCCATACAGAGTGGTGCCATACAGAGGGGTGCCATACAGAGGGGTGCCATACAGAGGGGTGCCATACAGGGTGGTGCCATACAGAGGGGCCATACAGAGTGGTGCCATACAGGGTGGTGTCATACAGAGTGGTACCATACAGGGTGGTGCCATACAGGGGGTGCCATACAGAGGGGTGCCATACAGAGGGGTGCCATATTGAGGAGTGCCATACAGAGTGGTGCCATACAGAGGGGTGCCATACAGAGGGGTGCCATACAGAGGGGTGCCATACAGAGGGGTGCCATACAGAGTGGTGCCATACAGGGTGGTGCCATACAGGGTGGTGCCATACAGAGGGGTGCCATACAGAGGGGTGCCATACAGAGGGGTGTCATACAGAGTGGTGTCATACAGAGGGGTGCCATACAGAGGGGTGCCATACAGAAGGTGCCATACTGAGGGGTGCCATACTGAGGGGTGCCATACTGAGGGGTGCCATACAGAGGGGTGCCATACAGAGTGGTGCCATACAGAGGGGTGCCATACAGAGTGGTGCCATACAGAGGAGGGCCATACAGAGGGGTGCCATACAGAGGGGTGCCATATTGAGGAGTGCCATACAGAGTGGTGCCATACAGAGTGGTGCCATACTGAGGGGTGCCATACTGAGGGGTGCCATACAGAGGGGTGCCATACAGAGGGGTGCCATACAGAGGGGTGCCATATTGAGGAGTGCCATACAGAGTGGTGCCATACAGAGGGGTGCCATACAGAGGGGTGCCATACAGAGGGGTGCCATACAGAGGGGTGCCATACAGAGGGGTGCCATACAGAGGGGTGTCATACAGAGTGGTGTCATACAGAGGGGTGCCATACAGAGGGGTGCCATACAGAGGGGTGCCATACAGAGTGGTGCCATACTGAGGGGTGCCATACTGAGGGGTGCCATACAGAGGGGTGCCATACAGAGTGGTGCCATACAGAGGGGTGCCATACAGAGTGGTGCCATACAGAGGGGTGCCATACAGAGTGGTGCCATACAGAGGGGTGCCATACAGAGTGGTGCCATACAGAGGGGTGCCATACAGAGGGGTGCCATACAGAGGGGTGCCATACAGAGTGGTGTCATACAGAGTGGTGCCATACAGAAGGGTGTCATACAGAGGGGTGCCATACAGAGGGGTGCCATACAGAGGGGTGCCATACAGAGGGGTGCCATACAGAGGGGTGCCATACAGAGGGGCCATACAGAGTGGTGTCATACAGGGTGGTGCCATACAGGGTGGTGCCATACAGAGGGGCCATACAGAGTGGTGTCATATCGTAAAACCGGATGAGTTTTAATCTGGGCTCCCGTATGCGACGACTAGAGTTTGGCGTAGTGATATCAAGAGGCGAAGCCGAGTGATATCCGGAGCCAAAACTCCAGGATTCGCATACGGGAGCCCAGATTAAAACGAATAAGGTTTTGATTTTATCCTACCCCCTGTGAACGATATTTTTATGTGAGGATAATAACAAAAAAACACAATAAAAACTTCCTGAAGTCCTCCATATAGCTCTCCTTGCTGCTCTGAAGGCGCTTGGAACTACTTTCAGCTGCTGATCTCTGATTGGTCCATTTTCTGTACGCTCCTAGGAGCGATATTTTATCTGTATGCGACATACGGGCGCATACGGAAAGTCAATGTTAAGCCTATGGGATTTTATATTAGGGGTAGGATAATACAGAATAGTGTCAGGTGGTGCAGAGCGTATATGGCACAGAGTGATTGCTAGTTTTCCATCATCCACGAAATAGTCAGATAGCGCCACTGTAGTCGGGGACCAACCACTGTTATTAGGTGTTATAATTCAAAGATAATATTGAGACGAGGCTAACATTCCTCAAAGGCAAGCCCCAAAAATATTTTTGATAAAATCCATTGATGATTGGTGTCTTTTTGAATGGCGTCGGGGGGCAAGATGGCCGTCTCCATAGCACAATAGCTAAGTGCCGTAAAATACCCCCAAGTGACCGTGCGCCTACGAGGCAGCTGAGTGAGAGGCATGTAGATTGGACTGTAAGCAGTGTCTTCAATCAGAATAAATCTCCACGAATAGATCGCTAATGTGGGGCCTCGCCGGCTGAGGAGTAGGCTGTCTCAAGCAGGGCGGAAAAGTAGCATGGGTGGGCAGGGTGGACAAGTAGCATGTGGGCAGGGTGGACAAGCAGCGTGTGGGAAGGGTGGACAGGTAGCGTGTGGGCAGGGTGGACAAGTAGCATGTGGGCAGGGTGGACAAGTAGCGTGTGGGCAGGGTGGACAAGTAGCGTGTGGGCAGGGTGCACAAGCAGCGTGTGGGAAGGGTGGACAGGTAGCGTGTGGGCAGGGTGGACAAGTAGCATGTGGGCAGGGTGGACAAGTAGCATGTGGGCAGGGTGGACAGGTAGCATGTGGGCAGGGTGGACAGGTAGCATGTGGGCAGGGTGGACAGGTAGCATGTGGGCAGGGTGGACAAGTAGCATGTGGGCAGGGTGGACAAGTAGCGTGTGGGCAGGGTGGACAAGTAGCGTGTGGGCAGGGTGGACAGGTAGCATGTGGGCAGGGTGGACAAGTAGCATGTGGGAAGGGTGGACAAGTAGCATGTGGGCAGGGTGGACAGGTAGCGTGTGGGCAGGGTGGACAAGTAGCATGTGGGCAGGGTGGACAGGTAGCGTGTGGGCAGGGTGGACAAGTAGCGTGTGGGCAGGGTGGACAAGTAGCATGTGGGCAGGGTGGACAAGTAGCATGTGGGCAGGGTGGACAGGTAGCGTGTGGGCAGGGTGGACAGGTAGCATGTGGGCAGGGTGGACAAGTAGCATGTGGGCAGGGTGGACAGGTAGCGTGTAGGCAGGGTGGACAGGTAGCGTGTGGGCAGGGTGGACAAGTAGCATGTGGGCAGGGTGGACAAGTAGCGTGTGGGCAGGGTGGACAAGTAGCATGTGGGCAGGGTGGACAGGTAGCGTGTGGGCAGGGTGGACAAGTAGCGTGTGGGCAGGGTGGACAGGTAGCATGTGGGCAGGGTGGACAAGTAGCATGTGGGAAGGGTGGACAAGTAGCATGTGGGCAGGGTGGACAGGTAGCGTGTGGGCAGGGTGGACAAGTAGCATGTGGGCAGGGTGGACAGGTAGCGTGTGGGCAGGGTGGACAAGTAGCGTGTGGGCAGGGTGGACAAGTAGCATGTGGGCAGGGTGGACAAGTAGCATGTGGGCAGGGTGGACAGGTAGCGTGTGGGCAGGGTGGACAGGTAGCATGTGGGCAGGGTGGACAAGTAGCATGTGGGCAGGGTGGACAGGTAGCGTGTAGGCAGGGTGGACAGGTAGCGTGTGGGCAGGGTGGACAAGTAGCATGTGGGCAGGGTGGACAAGTAGCGTGTGGGCAGGGTGGACAAGTAGCATGTGGGCAGGGTGGACAGGTAGCGTGTGGGCAGGGTGGACAAGTAGCGTGTGGGCAGGGTGGACAAGTAGCATGTGGGCAGGGTGGACAGGTAGCGTGTGGGCAGGGTGGACAAGTAGCATGTGGGCAGGGTGGACAGGTAGCATGTGGGCAGGGTGGACAAGTAGCATGTGGGCAGGGTGGACAAGTAGCATGTGGGCAGGGTGGACAAGTAGCGTGTGGGCAGGGTGGACAAGTAGCGTGTGGGCAGGGTGGACAAGTAGCATGTGGGCAGGGTGGACAAGCAGCGTGTGGGAAGGGTGGACAAGTAGCATGTGGGCAGGGTGGACAAGTAGCATGTGGGCAGGGTGGACAGGTAGCATGTGGGCAGGGTGGACAAGTAGCATGTGGGCAGGGTGGACAGGTAGCGTGTGGGCAGGGTGGACAAGTAGCATGTGGGCAGGGTGGACAGGTAGCATGTGGGCAGGGTGGACAAGTAGCATGTGGGCAGGGTGGACAGGTAGCGTGTGGGCAGGGTGGACAAGTAGCATGTGGGCAGGGTGGACAGGTAGCATGTGGGCAGGGTGGACAAGTAGCATGTGGGCAGGGTGGACAATAGCGTGTGGGCAGGGTGGACAGGTAGCATGTGGGCAGGGTGGACAAGTAGCATGTGGGCAGGGTGGACAAGTAGCATGTGGGCAGGGTGGACAAGTAGCGTCCCGAGGTGTTATTAACACTATGTAAGGAGGTCAGGGTGAAAGTCGTGGTTTGCTATGAATGCAGTCATTGGCTTCTGGGTCAATCCACGCCCATTGTATTCCTTATATGGCAGTGAATGGAGAGGGACAAGCTCAGACGGTTTCTATCCCGGTCTCAGTGTCGGCTTTCCGGTGTCAGAAATCCACCCTGATGCCCCGCCAACTTGACACTGTGCTAAGATGGCCGCACCTCGAGACGACAGGCCAACAAACGCAGAGGCCACCAGGCTCACCCAGATAGAGGAGGGGGTGGCGGGCCAAGGTGAGCCCGCTAAGACTGGAGATACCCGTGCTCAACACAGCGTATCCGGAGGCCAGTAAGAACGAGGCTTAGTGCTAAAGCTATGGGGGTTTGAGGTGAGAATTCCGTTTAGGGTCTCGTTTGCTATTATTGAAGTGTAATTTACAACAATCCTCTCTGAATACGTTTCTCTCGAAGCTATAATGACAATTGTATCAATATGCATTTAAAAGATAGATGATTGACATATTACCTCAAAAAATGAAAATGAAAAAAAAAATTAGAAAATAAATCTCGAACCTATGTACACATAGCAGTGAGCGTCTATCTCCGGAAATGGTGTTTTGTGAACGGGTATCTGCGGTGGGTGCACTTTGGCTGCCTCTGGGGAGTAGAGAGGGGCGGTGAGAGATGGGGGAGGACGGGGGGCGGAGTGGCTGACATGAGAGCCCTGGGAACATGACAGGGATCAGGTCAGGGCGTGGTCGAGGGCCGTGTAGGCAGGGCGGGTTAAGGTATGTAAATACCGGGTGACGTGAGGCAGGAGACGGTCAGGGGGGTCCAGGAGGTGCACAGAGAACAGGGCGTGTAAGTGGACGGGGAACCCAGGGTCACTGACCGAGGCCGGAGACTGGACTGTGGCTTCTCCAGGGGGCTCGTGGGGCGTGGTGCTTCATGAAGATAAAGGCGGGGTACAGGAGGAGTGGAATGGGAAGGAGGGGGTGAGGAGAGGCAGAGTAGAGAACAAGGAGAGTGGGTAGAGGGGTGGTGAGAGGGTGAGTAGAGTGGGAGGAGAGAGGGAGGAGAGAGGGAGGAGAGAGGGGTAGGAGGAGAGATGGAGGAGAGGGGGTGTACGGTATATTTATATTATATGGTGAAACGGAACGCATTCACAGTATATATATATATATATATATATATATATATATATATATATATATATATATATATATATATATATGTGTGTGTGTGTGTGTGTGTGTGTGTGTGTATACGGCATGGTTATAGAATAAATCTGGCAACACTGTGCTAGGAATAGGAGCACTACTCTCCAGAGAAATACGAATTTGCTTCAGACGAGGATTTTGTCTATGATTAGTAGCTTTGCTCATAGGTCAATGGGGAGGGAAGTTGGTGTACATGAGCTGCACAGCCCGACATGGGGCGGACCTCTTGTGTTGCTGATTCCACTGACGGTCCACGGGTCACACTGGGCGAGTGGGCGGTACAGATCAGATTAGTGCAGGTGTACCCGGGACGGACTGAATGAGGCCACCAGGGGTCGCTGACGTGCCATTGTGGGGGGGGGGGGGGGGCGGGGGGGGACGCCGGACGAGACTACACATACGCCACCTGGTGGTGCATCAATAAGTAATCTGGATAATCTCTGTAATTCAGAAATTACACATGTCGTCACTAAGATATTAAAGTCAGTTACACCGTTTGGTAAATAGTAACATGTTTCAATCCTTGAATTGCCTGTTTATAATGAGAGATGCACACGTAGTACCATAATCCTCTTGGTGACATAGTCCTTATGTTTTGTTTATAACTTGGAAAATATCAACACTAAAAGGTTTTATCCCAGTGGTAATTAAACGGAGTATTTTTAAAATAAGAATGTGTAAACCAATGCCTCTTGTTTTCATGCATATTTCAAAGTTCTGATGGGAAGGTTGTAGTGCCATATTGTTAAAAAGAATTTATTAAGGAAATATTCATTGTGGCAATCCATACCCTTGGAAATATTCAATTGTCCCCTAATATTTTCGATTTAAGAAATTAGCGTTTGAATGTTGAACGTGTTGGACACGACATGTAGCTGAGTACATTCACTGAGCAGGAGGAGTGTGTATGGGAGGTGTGAGTGCATGACGGGGTCGGCGCTAATGTTCTTGTGGTATCGTTGGCTATAATCGGATCGCAAATTTATTTATACGATTATTTTAACGATCCGACTGGAAAGGCGTTGCACCCGTAACATCGGATCATGTCACTATATTCACGTGGTATCGCTCATTTTGACGGTGTGTTAGCGACCCAGCACGTTCAGGGGAACACATCGGATGAGACAGGGGGAGATTCATTATTTATTCAAATACAGATAACACCATGGTTAAACCTGGGCTGACATCTTGTGGTGTGGATCGCTATTGGCTAAAGGTATCAGGACAAGGGGCAGTAGGTTGTACTGCCATCTCATATCGTCAGTGAGAATATCGGACAAGGCCATTTTTAACCAAAAAGCCTGAAGTGCTACTATCAACGGATGATCCGCCCTGGTGTGAAGGTCTGCATAACAATACTCACTAAATGCCGCATTTTACGCGGCGATGCCGTTATACAATTCCGATGAGATCCGCTTTAACTCGGGAGCAACGGTTAGGCTCCCGGGTCGCTATTCTGCGATCCGCAAAGGTATCGCAAACGTGGAGCAACTTCCCACAGAGGAGCTGTGTCTGCTACGCCAGCGAGAGGACGTGATCCCAGGACATCTCATAGGAGGGTTTGGTTTGATATTTCGATTTATTGTGGGAAATAGCAATCAAGGAAAATGGGAGGCGGTGGGAGAAAGTGAAGTTGGCTCACCTGAGGTTGTGGCTTCTGGTGGGTCATTCAGCGGCCGAGTACTCTCCCGTTCCCCACTTCACAACCCGCACACACACTTCTCCCCACACCCGCCCTCACCTCCCCACAATACACACCATTATCATATATTTACCCACCCACACATCGGCCAAACGTGCAAGTCGCCCCATGAAAGGCTCATTCATTTATTTCATGTTTAGCGTTCACATTATCAAAGTGTTTTATAATCTCCTTACAGTCACCTTATAGATACACACAACATCAATGGATTACTTTCAGACAGGTCGGATCCCTCCTCACTCAGCACTCCGTCATCGCATGCCGCATAACGCCGACTGGGGTCCGTTACATGAATTTAGGACGATCGCATGAAAGATCGTACGCTTGTCCGAGGGCTGATATCGTTACATAAGTTCTTTGGTCGTACAACTACGACCTTTGTACAATACGATCAAATGGGATCCTCAAAATCGTTACATAAACATTGACCGACATCGTGCAAATGGTCTTAAGTTAACTATAATAGTCGTAACATATGACACCTCAAGGGGCTGCCATGGCTGAAGCTTGTAATGTACTCTGGAAATATTGCATTTTCTCTAGGAAAGTTTAAGGCACCAAGAGAAGAATTGTTAATGTGTTGTTGAATTGTTAAAGTGTTGTGGGTTGAATAGTAGTGCTGAATGATCGTTAATACTAGAATCTCTTACACTGGGTATGTGTATGTGTGGTGGTGGGGTGGTTACATAGTAGACCTATCGCCCTGTGCAATGTGTGTCAATCAAACGACCATTTGTACGAACGATTCACATGTCTCGCTACGATCTAATTTATGTAACGACATTTGGCACGGATCATCGCCATCGTTAGATAAATCGTACTGTCCACTCTCGTATCGTTCAAAGTTTATGTAACGGACCCCTGGTGCGTGGGCCTAACGAGGATATCAATGATACTAGAGAAGGCAACGGGCGGAATGCAGAACATGGCCGCTATGTAGCAGGAGGCTTTTAGAGAACAGCGATCAATGGAAACCGTAGAGTTTTCACGGAGATGAGAGCGACAGGGTGAGAAATGACAGAGGTGGCGGACAATAGCAGCCCAAGAGAACTGAATCCACTGAGCAAGGCGAGAAGCAATCCAATTAAAGATCAAAGTCAGTGATATGACAGGTGAGGGCTTCTGTTTCACTCCCATGGGTCTAAACCACCATGTGGCTTTTATTTCATCTCATCCGAGAGCATACAGTACGAAAATAGGCATGGCTACAGCTTTCTCTACAGCGGTATCTGTGACACGGCATACGAGTCCGGGCCAGATTCTGGGTGGAGACCGGTTGGCGGTATTCTATACAATTTTCCACTTACAATACACATACTCGACAGTGGCCATTCACGCGGTCAGGATATTGATTCTGTTGCTGAAGTTGGAAGTGGAATAAATGCATATTGAGAATAAGGGACAAATCTGTCTAGACTGTCATTCCGTACTCTTTATAAAACGCCAGGCGTCTTTCTAGAGGGGACTGTGTATATGGATATAGTCATCTTATCAAAGGAAGTGATAAGCAGTTCGTATGTGCCGATGAAGTTCGTCTTAACACCAGTAGGGGCAGACCATAGTGACACGGGCAAAGGGCACATAGCTATTGTCTTATGGAAGTGGTCATTTTGCGCCCCAATGCTAAACAAAACACCATGCAGGTGGCGAGTCCATTTATCAATGGATTTTATTACAAATAATCTTTTGGGGTTTGCCACAAAAGAGTTTTCGCCTCCTCTCATGATTACCACTAATTTATGACATCAGAGAATATTGGTTGTCCCCTGACTACAATGGCACTATCTTACAATTTCGTGGTGGATGATGGCGGACCTAGCAATGACTCTGGGCTCTATAGCCTTAAGGGTATTTTTTGATAGCAGTACACTCATATTCCGTATTAAACGTTGACCAAATTAATCTGTCAGATTTATAGCAGGCTCTAAACATATTTGATTTTCCTGCATTCGATCATGTTTTTCAACCTCATTCAACATGCCGTGCCAAAATGTCATGTCATGAAGAAAGCATGTGACGCCACATTGTTTTACGTCCCGAGGCTTCTGGCATGCAAAGTATTATCCACCTAATACAAAGTATTCATAGAGCACAAATAGCGAGTATGTATCACTGTACCCGGAGCATACAGATATGTTGTATGTGCCTTCGGAAATATAGTGCATCCTGAAAAATAGTGTGTACCGAAATGAACTAGTTACGTCACTTGTCAGAAAAAAGTGGGTAATAGATACAAGATAGACTGGTTTTAGATAAAACTTAAAAGCGGTCGTATGCTCCTCGGAGTTGACTTTGCGCAATATCCTCAATATCGCTCAGATATTACTATGCATCAACTCTTTCGAGCATATGGCCACTTGTATCTGAAACCAGTCAGCAGTATGCATGCGCTTGAATATGACCATGTTTTAACTCCCCGGAGCATACGGCCGCTGGTCACTGAAACCAGTCCATATTGTGTATTACGCACATTGCGGTAGGTACAGCGGCGTAGGCATGCGGATACATCCATCACAGGTCGACACACACCGCTGAATATGAGCGGGGATACTTGTATCAGCTTACATAACGGTGTTCCCGTCAACATTCACGTGCCTCCCCTCAGTCGGCCCACGCTGTAGGTGGCTGCGGTCAGCGTCACGTTTATTTGTCGTCACAAACAGAAGCACCCACTAGGGTCGTTGTGTACATGTCGGACAGACCAAAGGGGGTGCTCCACCGGGCCGATTTCTCACCCGATCAATGGTCCTGGGCCTTTAAGAGGAAGGTCATATATTGTAATGTTTATAATTCTGATAATAATTGTTTAATAAATGACCATTATCAAAGACTTGAGAAACTGCAGGGCATCAGATGATGATCGGCGAGTGTCTGGCGGTCCAGTGGAACACCCTCAGAGAGGTAATATTGGATTTAGGTCGAGTATACTTCTCGCATAGATGACATCAATGAACACAATATGGAAATAGAAATGTATGATGGAGGTCATTTATTTTCGTATGGATCCCAAACTTTCTCGGCATATAAAACAGTATCAGACGTATAAGGATCTGCTCTGTTGCCTAAAAAGAAAAATATGTTTTATATTAGGTCAACCTGTGCATCATCCCATCGACCCTACTACTGACCTTCATCGCTAATTTCATCATTGACCTTCATTGCTCACCTTGAAAATCAACCTTGACCTGTTATAAGGACATTCCTATGTTGGAATGGCACCTTATAAAGCCGCCTAGCCACAGTAAAGTCTAACTTGAACAAAGGTGAGTCCTCTGTATTGCCTCTTTTCCACACACCCAAACTGATTTTAATGTCGTAACTATTTCAATTTCAGTTAATGTTTTGTACGGTTATGCCCTATTGTTTATACACAATATTGACTGGTTTCAGATACAAGCGGCTGTATGCTCGGAGGAATTGTCGCGTAGTAATATCCGAACGCATGCAAGGATATCGTGTAGATTTAACTCTGAGGATCATACAACCGATTTTATCTGAAACCTGTCTATATTGTATTTATTATACACCTTTTCTGGACAAGTGGCATGTCAAAACCACTTCGTTTTAGTTATGCACTATTTTTCCATACGCACTATTTTCCCGTATGCGCCACCTGGAAGATACAACATATCCGTATGCGCCGGGTTTGTCCATTCACACTCCATACGTGTTTTCTACGGACACTTTGCACTAGGTGGATAATAAATGTCCTGCTTGTCATCAGGTACATTTATGTCGATTACTCCGCCATACCCCCTGGAAAGTCCCGTATCAGGTGAAAGCTGGCTTTACTCGTAATGCTGTCAAGATAGAAGAAGCAGTTGCGATGGACAAGTCCCATGTAATATTTACATATCCAGAGTAATCAGAAGTTCTCTGTTTCCTGAAAATATCCATATAGAAGAGCAGGCTGATCATTTATTCAGGAACGTGGAGACCACCAATCAATTCAAAGGTATATTGATAGGTTTCAGGTACAAGCGGCCGTATGCTCAGAGGGGTTGACTCATAGTAATATCCGAGCGCATGCAAGGATATTGCGTAAAGTCAATTTGGAGGAGCATACAACCGCTTTTATCTGAAACCAGTCTATATTGTATCTATTATCCACATTTATCCAGCTGATGGCATGCCGATTTTGGTTCACGTTAGTTATACACAATATTCTTCATACATACTATTTTTCGTAGGCGCTGGTTTTCGCAACCCGGAGCATACAACACATATCTGTATTTGCTGGGTATGTCCAAACAGAGTTTGTATTAGGTGGACAATAGATACACACGATGTTAGTTTGTATCTGCTTATACAGGACTCATTGATGGAATAAAGACGTAATGTATGGCTTCAAGAATGATCTCCCCCGCCTTCCAATTTCCTATCAAAGATAACCGCATGTCTATGGACAACATATCATACATTTGTTATACATCGGATACATTGGCAATATGGACAGTTATCGTCATCACACTGATCTTTGGTAAACACACCGATCCCCAGATCACGTATTCTGGAGTAAGAGTCAGGGTACATTCTGCTCAATAAGTTCATATGTTGTAGTCTCTGAGTGACTGGACGTTGGTCATCAGATGACGGTAATGTCCTGGAGTAAAGGCACAGACACCCCGACGAAGGTGTTCTCGTACTCGTCGTCGAGAACGCCGTGCGGCTTGTAGATGTAGTCATAGCCGCGTTCCTTCAGTACGGCCAGCCGCCGGTAGGGGCCGCGGCGCCGCGCGAACCAGATGACGACAATGGCGGCGCAGACGGCCACCAGGAAGCACAGCAGGGAGATGAGCCACAGCGGGTGGGCCGCCCCCGCGCCCGCCGCCTCCGCCGCCAGGGGCAACTCCTCCAGGGCCGTGGTCACGTGACTGGCCGCGTCCAGGGTGACCTCGCGCGGGGACGCCCAGCCCCGGGACACCCCGCGTTCAGCGTCCAGGTCCTCCACAACCGGCAGCCCGACGCGCCCCCGCGTAGTCAGCAGCGACACTAAGGACGGGTGAATGTCGTCTGCGGCGTCCGTAGCGTCTGGGTAATACAGCGCGTTCCCTCCAGGGGGCGTGGGCTGGCCGCCCGGGGGCAGTGACGTCATTACCTGTGTTCCCGGCGTACTGTGCGGCGCCGGACGTAGACTGCCCGCGACGCCGCCGCCAGCAGTGGCGCCCCCTGTGGGCATCAATGCCGACGTCAGCAGACTTCCGGTGGAGAAGGTCACGCCGGCCAAGGTCATTGTGTGCGGGATCATTGATCGGCGGTGGAGATTGAGCGATCGCTTATCACAGTGGCCTCTGGTGGAGAGGGGGGCAAACAGCGACCTGGGCTACAACCAATCCAATTTGTGAGGCGGACAGAAAGACAAAACAACGAAGAGATAATCGCGCCAACTGTAACTGAGCCCCGCCTACCATAGCGTCCCAAAATGGCCGCGGCGAGGGGCCGGCGCGCTGTGAGCGGATGAAGTCTCTATCTGTCGTAGATGTTTTTCTTTTTTCGTCCGCCGCCGGTGTCGATTAGATTTGGGCGGCGCCGCAGTGAACTCATGCGATGTGTCGTGATCCCGTGAGGCGCGGAGAGAGAATTGAGAGGATCACTTACACTTTAAACCGCCCCCTGCCTCCTCCTCCTCCTCCGCGTATCACACACAGCCGTACTCCGACTCCACCTCTCACGGCGCTCTCACACAACCGCCAGGCCCTATTTCACTAAACGACCGACACATTTACATACCGCTACTCCTCAACTCATATATAATCCAGTGCAAACAGCAGGTGTTTCATCTCCAAGTGTAATTTACCAAGACTATATCATGAATACTTAAAAGGTAGAACCCTCTCCTCTGGGTTAGGACTGTACGGAACAGAACCGGTCGTTCCTTCTCCAGTATTCACACATGACAGAGGGAGGTTGAACCTCAATGTCCTCTTAACCTGTATATTCCGTGGTTTAACCTCATTCTGTTATTTATCACATCCACCAGTACTCCTCCGAATGATTTAGCACGTGTTCTGGTGTATTAGAACGTCAATTCAATAATCCAGCATATATAAGCGTTGTCGTGCGTGTTTCCCTTATCATCGCTCAGCTACCTGATTAGGGTTTCCTCGGGTGCGCCGTACATCAGGCATTATTAGCCATCGACGTCATGGAATGGAAGCAGACGACATTCGACATGGCGGGCCCGGGACGCTCCGTGCGCCCTCTAGTGGCAGTGTCCGGTTTCTGGGAGGGATAGCCGGCGATCAATTTACAAATTGGTCCGGCGTATGACGCCCCGGGCGGGCCGGGGTGAGCGGGCGGGGCGGGCAGGGTGAGCGGGCGGGGCGGGCAGTGTGAGGGGGGCACTATCCTGTATCACGGTGAGACAGCAGCATGGTCAGCAGCTGCAGCCTCACTCCAACACAGCCCGGAGATCCACGCCTAGTCCCACCACCACCACCACCACTACACAGAGGTGTAGTTTCAACCTACTCCCTCACCGTGTGAACTACGGGCTTTTAAATAGTCCTTGTACGGGCAAACTCCCACTGTCACACAAAGATACAATCCCGAGTTCCTCTTCTGTTATACTCAGTCACGACAATACTCCGGCTCAGATTTTACTCCAACGATCACGCGATCCAGGCTTGATCCAACTGGTAACCACAGTGTTGATCCTGAAGAAGAAGCATACACATACATGAAGGATAGGAGATGGTAGTTGTACTGTAGATCATCCAGGTTCGAACCCCTGTGATCCGCGAGTCACTCACGACACCGCCGAGTCGTTCCGGGTCAGAGGTCAGCTGCTCACAGGGGAACCAGCTCTGGATGGGCTCATAGTACCAATGTCCAGGTACCAGCAGTGACCAGACCAGCACCTGAGACACTAAAGAAGAAACCAACAAGTTTTGGTCAAAGTCGTCGTTCTCCACGAGTTTGATCTGGAGCGATATGAACGGGGCAACAGCCAAGTGAATATCACATCGCATTCAAACGAGTTGAAGAACAATTACTTTGACCAAAACGAGTTGCTTTCTGTATTTATCTCATCCCTGTACAAACTAAAGGAATGGATACTGTACAGGATATAGAGCATGGACAACGGACTGCAATACCCGTAGGGGCATGGAGAACGAGTTCCCAACGTTAAACCCATGGGACAAAAATATCAGGGTTGAGATAATTGGATGTCTGTCATCTGTGTGTCTTTTACTACGTGTCTACCTGTCACTGTGTACCTGTATCAGACTGACGCCTGTACATCAGCGGGTCGGGTGTCGGGGTAGAGGGAGGGTTGACGGGGTGTTATGTCGTAGCAACCTCCTGTGTCATATCACACCAAACTGATGAAGGGGTAAAGGGAAGAGACAGCGCCAGGAGTCTACTGCCAGGTAGAGGAGGACGAGATAGAAATTGTGAGGTAGAATGTAGACCGGGTCAAAGAGAGGACCAACCACCTAGAGATGAGAGTGGGGCAGAGGGCGGGGT
Source organism: Alentia gelatinosa (assembly GCA_950022655.1). Classification (NCBI taxonomy): domain Eukaryota; kingdom Metazoa; phylum Annelida; class Polychaeta; order Phyllodocida; family Polynoidae; genus Alentia; species Alentia gelatinosa. Next base: position 63,743,537 of record OX465585.1, read on the forward strand.
GAGCGATTCCCAGACCACTCCCTCTATCGGCGAGGAGTGGAGTTGTGGCACGGCCACGTGGTCTGCTATACGCGATGCGTCCCTCCCTGATTCCCCTTAGTCCCCTAGGGGGCGGTAGTGATGGCGGGATGGTGTACCACAGACCGGATGCGTGTGTGTGATGGGGGGGGGGGGGGGTGTATAAGTGTGTGTGTGGGCAGTGTGTCTGTACAAGGGCTCTGGAGGATGGGGGATGGTCAGGCTGAATGCTTGACACTATAGGGGTGTGTGTGTCTGGGCTCCGTGGGGTGGCGGGGGACGGGGCTGAACGCTTGACGCTATTAGTCTGATTAAACAGGTTCCCGGTCACGGAGACGTCTCGCGCCGACCATTAACCTGGTCCCCGTGCCTGATTCCCGCCGACGCCCACACCTCCACCGCTAGCACCTCCACCCCCCACACCTCCACCCCCCACACCTCCACCGCCAACACCTCCACCGCCAACACCAGCGCCGCTCAGAGCTGGGTCGGGCAGAACGACCATTAAAAGGGGCCAAACTCCAGGCCCAGCCTACTAACGAGCACCATCACTCCGCGCGAGCTTCAACAACCATAAAAGGGGCCAAACTCCAGGCCTGGTCTACTGACGAGTCTCAACACTCCTCCACGAGCTTCAACGACCATTAAAAGGGGCAGACTCCAGGCCTGGTCTACTGACGAGTCTCATTGCTCCACCACGAGCGTCAACGACCATTAAAAGGGGCAGACTCCAGGCCTGGTCTACTGACGAGTCTCATTGCTCCACCACGAGCGTCAACGACCATTAAAAGGGGCAGACTCCAGGCCTGATCTACTGACGAGTCTCATTGCTCCACCACAAGCGTCAACGACCATTAAAAGGGGCAGACTCCAGGCCTGATCTACTGACGAGTCTCATTGCTCCACCACAAGCGTCAACGACCATTAAAAGGGGCAGACTCCAGGCCTGATCTACTGACGAGTCTCATTGCTCCACCACGAGCGTCAACGACCATTAAAAGGGGCAGACTCCAGGCCTGATCTACTGACGAGTCTCATTGCTCCACCACGAGCGTCAACGACCATTAAAAGGGGCAGACTCCAGGCCTGGTCTACTGACGAGTCTCAACACTCCACCACGAGCGTCAACTAACATTAAAAGGGGCAGACTCAAGGCCTGGTCTACTGACGAGTCTCATTGCTCCACCACGAGCGTCAACGACCATTAAAAGGGGCAGACTCCAGGCCTGGTCTACTGACGAGTCTCATTGCTCCACCACGAGCTTCAACGACCATTAAAAGGGGCAGACTCCAGGCCTGGTCTACTGACGAGTCTCATTGCTCCACCGTGAGCTTCAACGACAATTAAAAGGGGCACACTCCAGGCCTGGTCTACTGACGAGTCTCATTGCTCCTCCACGAGCGTCAACGACCATTAAAAGGGGCAGACTCCAGGCCTGGTCTACTGACGAGTCTCATTGCTCCTCCACGAACTTCAACGACCATTAAAAGGGGCAGACTCCAGGCCTGATCTACTGACGAGTCTCATTGCTCCACCACGAGCGTCAACGACCATTAAAAGGGGCAGACTCCAGGCCTGATCTACTGACGAGTCTCATTGCTCCACCACGAGCGTCAACGACCATTAAAAGGGGCAGACTCCAGGCCTGGTCTACTGACGAGTCTCAACACTCCGTCGCGAGGTTTAACGACCATTAAAAGGGTTCAAACTCCAGGCCCGGCCTACTTACTCCGCCGTGAGCCTACAGGTAACTGATCAGGTCATATTTTAGTGGCACTTGTGTATTTTACCTCAGCTGTTGGTTCTGCCTCGTGCTTCTCAATTAATCCACCGGAAAGGGAATCCACTCACTGCGGAGCGTTATTAGAAACCCGATAATCCCGCCGTGACCCGCGGGGCGGGAGGTGGCGGGATACGGCAGTCGTTTGCCCAGAGAGTCGTCTAAATTATGGGATACTTCTCCCGGTTACTGCGATCGTCTTACTGCGCCTGCGCGAACAGTGTGTTTATATGCTCGGATATGACCTTATCTGAAGGTCAACCATAGCGTCCAGCATACAGGGTACTCTCTATATGAAGTAACTATATTTCCATTAGACATTCACATATGAATATATGTTATTAGTAATAGGTTATTGGTATGTATAAATGCGTTGTCCATAGCTCCTGCTGATATAATCTCCTGTGTGTATTATCGCTCACGCCAGGGTAAACATATTGACCCGTATGCCATCGGGTAGAGCTCGGATTAACAACCACTTACATAGGGCTCTCACTAATCCAGCAGGCCTACGGATTAAAGGAGGCCGCCGGGGGGGGGGGGGGAGTCCACGTGGCCTGCCCGTACAGCACCCAGCGAGCTCACGCCGTACCCGCTACAACGCGACGTCCTGGCACGCCGGTAGGGGGCGGTGTGCAGCGGCGCGCGAACCAGGCAGATAAGAGCGTATCCACCCGCCGACCCACCGGCCGCCACTCTCAGGCCCGCGGTGGTTTGAACCTGTGTTTTGCGGACAGCGCTCCTGCCTCGTTTTGATGTATCTGAGCTGCGTTCGTGCCGTGTGCATGTAGCGTCTATGCAGCGTTCCCCCAGCGTCTGCGGCGGTACTACTTCCGTATGGCGTCCGTAGTACGTGTGTCGTCCGCATGTGTACTGTCTGTCCTCTGGAAGTCCCTACTGTTATGGTCTCTGTTATACGGTACCACATTTAAATCTTATAGTGTACCACATTTAAATCTTATACTCTATCACATTTATATCTTAAACTGTATCACATTTACCTCTTATTCTGTATCACATTTACCTCTTATACGGTACCACATTTATCTCTTATACTGTACAACATTTACCTCTAATGGTTGAGGGAGGTAGGGGTATAGAGGTACCACATTTACCTCTTATACTGTTTCATATTTACCTCTATTAATGTACCACATACACCTCTTATCCCGTACCACATTTACAACCTCTCTGTGGTGTGTTTGCGGCTAGTTTTCTGATCCACCCCTAATGCAGTACAGGGTCTGTTTGGTTTGTTATGACGTGATACACTGCACCAGGCGGAGGTCAGTCACACTCCATTGATCAGGCGTACCTGTACAGTCTCCCGCGTGACATCCCCGCCTCAATGTGACTGTTCAGGTGAGAGGTGCGTACCTCGTACCACACACTGCGGGCATCTATATGACGAGTCAACCCCGACCTGTGTCCAGTAACAAGAGATGGATGTCCCTCCCGTGTTGTAAGACTCGAGGCACTTCTTACACATATTCACACACACAGTTTACTGAGCTGCTCAATCCATGCCGAGCTACTCCCACTCTATGCCGAGCTCCTGGTGTCACTCCATGCACTGATCCACGCCTCAGTGTAGACGGCATGTTATCCTACCCTACATCACACCACTCCATGATCCTGATGATTGGTGCTGCATGCCAACTAAAAGAGCAGCTCGGGGCCGGCGCTCTCAGCCCCTCCCATCCACCTTAACCTGCTGCATACCTCTTCTCCCGACTCGCGGCCACTGCTGCGTGCACCCGGCCACTTTACCACGCCCACGGCCCGGCTCTGGTCGCTGGTGGTGTCTCATGCGCCGCTGTATAACTATCGTCCTCCACTGAACGTGTCAATACTAGTCCTCGCGAGCGAGCGCCGAGCGCGTGGAGAGCGCTACGTCACTGAGGAGGCGAGTCCCGCTCGCTGCTGGGTCTCCAAGACAGTTTATGTTCGTCGGAGTTTAGTGAGTTTTTTACTCAGGAATTCCCAACAGGAGAGACAACAGTGAATGACAATGACTGAATACCTAGAACTGGTACTTTAAATCTGGTCCCGGCTCAGAATTCACAATGGTAGCTCGACACAGGAGACTTTGTGGTCTCGTACAGCAGTCAGTCGGCGGGATGCCGCCTTATCCCGAGCAGGTCGTGGCTGTCTCGGCGAGCTGCTCGCTGTGGCGGGGATCCTGATTGCCGGTGACAGCCCGACGTCTGGTCTCCGCGGCCTTTAACACATGGCTCCGAGCAGCTGTGAGCAAATCACAGGTGCCCCACACGCCCCGACAGAGCGCCGCCCGGCGTGCAGATAGAGTAATGCCTTACGTCATGAGCTGTTATGTCACTGAGGTGGCCGCCACTTGTAGCACTGGGCAGTCCGAGGGGTGGGTGTATGAGCGGGTGGGGGTGTGGGGGGGTGGGGAGGTGAGAGGGTGGGGGTATGAGAGGGTGGAGGTGTGAGAGGGTGGGGGTATGAGAGGGTGGGGGTGTGAGAGGGTGGGGGTATGAGAGGGTGGGGGTATGAGAGGGTGGAGGTGTGAGAGGGTGGGGGTATGAGAGGGTGGGGGTGTGAGAGGGTGGGGGTATGAGAGGGTGGGGGTGTGAGAGGGTGGGGGTATGAGAGGGTGGGGGTATGAGAGGGTGGAGGTGTGAGAGGGTGGGGGTATGAGAGGGTGGGGGTGTGAGAGGGTGGGGGTATGAGCGGGTGGGGGTATGAGAGGGTGGGGGTATGATAGGGTGGGGGTATGAGAGGGTGGGGGTATGAGAGGGTGGGGTGTGAGAGGGTGGGGTGTGAGAGGGTGGGGGTATGAGAGGGTGGGGGTATGAGAGGGTGGTATGAGCGGGTGGGGGTATGAGCGGATGGGGGTATGAGAGGGTGGGCGTATGAGAGGGTGGGGGTATGAGAGGGTGGGCATATGAGAGGGTGGGGGTATGAGAGGGTGGGCTGTGAGAGGGTGGGGGTGTGAGAGGGTGGGGGTATGAGAGGGTGGGGGTATGAGAGGGTGGGGGTATGAGAGGGTGGGCGTATGAGAGGGTGGGCGTATGAGAGAGGATGAGGATATGGAGGAGGGTTGAGGTAGGCAAAAGTCTAACAAAATAGGATGGAAACAACAGGCGACTAGACTAGACTGTGTCAGACGGCCGGGTTGAGGGGAGAAGGGTTAGACTCCGAAGGGGAGATAGCGGGAGGGGTGAGACCAGGGTATTGCCGGGTGAGAAGCAATCAGGCCGCTGGGTATGGAAAGACGTAGGAGGGGCACTCGGGGAAAGAGGCATTTGTAATTCCGGGTGTGTATGAATGGTGGTTGAGGAGGGAGGAGGAGGGAGATGAGGCTATGGATGTGAGTCTGTCTCTGAAGTGCACACCCCGTTGGGGTCTCCCCGGCGGGTAGGGCGGGGTGAGGGTGCGGTGAAGGGTTGTCTGGGTACGTTGGCGGGCGTCCAGATGTGGGTCGGCGCGCGCGTGTGTTGTGGTGGGGTGTAGTTATACAGCGTCTCGTAAAAAAAAGTCCCGGCAATTTACAAGCTGATCCTTTTGGTCGCTGACTTCCTGCCCCCGACAATACCAACACTGTCCACAAGGCGGCAGCACCTGTGTCAACTGAGGGGGCGGGTAGGGAGCCGGCAGGGAGCCGGCAGGGAGCGAGCAGTGGGCGGGCAGTGGGAGGGCAGTTGGAGGGCAGTGGGAGGGCAGTGGGAGGGCAGTGGGCGGGCAGTGGGAGGGCAGTGGGAGGGCAGTGGGAGGGCAGTGGGAGGGCAGTGGGAGGGCAGTGGGAGGGCAGTGGGAGGGCAGTGGGAGAGCAGTGGGAGGGCAGTGGGAGGGCAGTGGGCGGGCAGTGGGCAGGCAGTGGGAGGGCAGTGGGAGGGCAGTGGGAGGGCAGTGGGAGGGCAGTGGGAGGGCAGTGGGAGGGCAGTGGGAGGGCAGTGGGAGGGCAGTGGGAGGGCAGTGGGAGAGCAGTGGGAGGGCAGTGGGAGGGAAGTGGGTGGGAAGTGGGAGGGCAGGGGGCGAGCAGAGGGCGGGCAGGGGGAGGGCAGTGGGAGGGCAGTGGGAGGGCAGTGGGAGGGCAGTGGGCGGGCAGTGGGAGGGCAGGGGGCGAGCAGAGGGCGGGCAGGGGGTGGGCAGTGGGCGGCCAGGGAGCGTGCAGTGGGAGGGCAGTGGGAGGGCAGGGGGAGGGCAGGGGGCGGGCAGGGAGCGGGCAGGGGGCGGGCAGGCGGCTGGGTGCCGGCGGCCACTGGAGCGGCCCTGGTAGCGGTCCCTGACCCGGGAGACCCCGGCTCACCGTGTTAGAGCAGACAATCCCCCTGCGGTGGCTATATTCATCGAGGCCCGCTGACGGGCTGTGTCTCGGCTCTTTGTATGCGGGGCACGCGGGGATTACGCGGGGCGGGGAGCGGGAGAGGTCCGCGCGGGGTTAGAGCAGAAGGCCGCCCAGTGTCCTCCACGTGTACCTCCCTGAGACCCGCTGACCAGCGACCGTCCATCACCCGCCCTCACCTCGCGTCGCCCGCCTACCACCGGCTAAGTCGTGCTGGTAGGTAGGTGTAAAGACTGCCACACCGTGCACCCACACCGCACCTCGAGCAACCCCAGGTCATCAGAGCGTGTCACCGAAGTGACTCAAGAACCGTTGTGGTCGTCAGAGCGTGACGTCAGAGTGACTCGTACCCGTCATGGTCATCAGAGCGTGACATCAGAGTGACTCGTACCCGTTGTGGTCGTCAAAGCGTGATGTCAGAGTGACTCATACCCATCGTCGTTGTCAAAATGTGACATCAGAGTGACTCGTACCCGTCGTGGTCGTCAAAGCGTGACGTCAGAGTGACTCATACGCGTTGTGGTCGTCAAAGCGTGATGTCAGAGTGACTCATACCCGTCGTGGTCGTCAAAGTGTGACATCAGAATCACTCATACCCGTCGTGGTCATCAAAGCGTGACGCTGGAGTGACTCGTACCCGTCGTGGTCGTCAAAGCCTGATGTCAGAGTGACTCGGGAACTGTTGTGGTCATCAATGTGTGACATCAGAGTGATTCGGGAACTGTCGTGGTCATCGGAGCATAACTGCAGAGTGACTCAGTAACCTTCATGTTTGTCAGAGCGTGACGCTGGGGTAAATTGGGAACCACTGTGGTTGTCAGAGAGTGATGCTGGAGTGTCTCTCCCGAGGTGTAATGCCGGAGTGACTCAGTACCCCTCGTCGTTGGAGCATGACACTGGAGTGACTCAGAGCATGACATCAGAAAAACTCGGGAACCGTCGTCGTCAGAGTGTAACGCCGAAGTGACTCAGTACCTGTAGTGGTCGGCGAAGCATGACGCCAGAATGACCCAGTAATCGTTGTGGTAGTTGGAGCGAAACTTCAGAGTGATTCATTAAACTTCACGGTCATCAGAGCATGACAATGGAGTGACTGGAAACCGTCGTGTTTGTCAGAGCATCATGCTGGAGTGACTCGGGAACCATCGTGGTCGTCAGAGCTTAACATGGAGTCACTCAGGAACTGTCATGTTGATCAGAGCATGACACTGGAGTGACTCGTACCCGTCGTGGTCGTCAGAGCGTGACGTCAGAGTGATTCGGTACCCGTCGTGCTCGCGCTAAGAGCCAGCGGTCACGTGCGCTGGTCCCCGCCTGACGTGTGGACTCAGCGCACCAACACGCGTGGCACCAGCAAAGCAGGATGATCCAGACACGTTTCCCTTACGCGGACCAACAGGGGAAAAAAAGCGATGAATAAATAACAAAAAACACGGGAAGGAAAGGAGGAGACTGCTCAAAAGGAGGCACAGAGGAGCGGCGGATGGAAGCGGACATTCATGCATAAACCATGAAGGGCGGCTGTAGGCGGGCGGGTAGGCGCTGATAGGGCCTGGAGGGCGCCCCGCTCCTCAAACGAGCAGCTCGCTGACCGGGCCGGGGAGGCCGGGGAGAGCGGGGAGAGCGGGGAGAGCGGAAAGAGAGGGGAGAGCAGGGAGACCGGGGAGAGAGGGGAGAGAGGGGAGAGAGGGGAGAGAGGGGAGGGAGGGGAGCGCGGGGAGAGCGGGGAGAGAGGGGAGAGCGGGGAGAGCGGGGAGAGCGGGGAGAGTGGGGAGAGCAGGGAGAGCGGGGAGTGAGGGGAGAGCGGGGAGGCCGGGGAGAGCGGGGAGAGAGGGGAGGCCGGGGAGAGCGGGGAGAGAGGGGAGAGCGGGGAGAGAGGAAGAGAGGGGAGACTGGGGAGAGCGGGGAGAGAGGAAGAGAGGGGAGACTGGGGAGAGCGGGGAGAGAGGAAGAGAGGGGAGACTGGGGAGAGCGGGGAGAGAGGAAGAGAGGGGAGACTGGGGAGAGCGGGGAGAGAGGAAGAGAGGGGAGACTGGGGAGAGCGGGGAGACTGGGGAGAGAGGGGAGGCCGTAGAGGCCAGGGAGAGAGGGGAGAGCAGGGAGACCGGGGAGGCCAGGGAGGCCGGGGAGAGTGGGGAGAGGGGGGAGGCCAGGGAGGCCGGGGAGAGCTGGGCGCCGCGTCTCACAGCGCACACAGTGCCGGGCAGGTTCCGCTAATTGCCACTAGGTGGCGGGGGCGATCTGCCGCGCTCAACCTCGCGCCGGATGCGTCCTGAAAACGGAAGACTCGTCACTCGTTCTTACAGACCCCACCCATACACCAGAATCCAGGAGCTGTTTTAATTCGAACTCTCGTTGGGGAGGACAGTCCCTACGAAGGAGACCTCCACGAACGACCTACTAGGCGAGAGTCCCTCAATCGCGTTTTATTTCCCCTATCGGCCATATGGAGAGAAATCCTCGCTCATAGTCTCTTTTGAGGGGTCCCAAGGACAAATAGACTTTGGGGGAGACATGAACGAGGGTTTGTAAGAGATGCCACAGAGCGGTATTTTAGGAAACTAATTCCATCGTCTATAAATATATATGAATCTGACTCGATATTTTAGATATCTTCCCTCTAACACTACAAGTCTGTATTTCAGTCATAATAAACATATTCCCTCTAGTTTAAATCAATAAATAACTTTTCATTTGTTATTATGAATCACCCACGACATCCTTGGGGGGTGTCGCCCGCCAGGAGAGGTGAAGGAGACTCTGGACGAGGTCTCCCGACCCGACGATGAATGATAAAACGTGAATGGAGGAGAGATTGTGTATCTACAACTGTCCTTTCCCACGTTTAATCAGCTAATCATACTCAAACCCTCGTACGACCTCTCCTCGGGCTTTGTACTTGTAGAAAATAAAACGACCCGCCGGGTCATTACGGAGGGGCCTCTTATTGATTTGGTCTGTATCTTTTATTACATGACACCCGATGAAGAATGTCAAACGTTGAAACGTTGTGTCGATGATAATAATCTACAAAATATTTTATATTGGGGTGTTTGTCTCGGTTTGTGTCATTACAACTACAAAATGTTTTTTTATTAGTTATTATTGCACAAAGCTTCTCTCGGGGTATTTGCGCTATAGACAGGGCTGTACAACTTCCCAGGGTTTCTCACGGCATGCTTAAACATTCTAAGCATGAGTAAAGAATTATTAATCAGGAGTAGCTCTTAAAACCTCTCTGAAGGGATTTTTTCACTCTAGATTCACTAGATACCTTTTCTAGATACCATAAATCATTGTGGAATTAGGACACCCCCTACATTGTGACCAGGGCCCTGTTTTTCAGTCACGACAATCGTTATGGGCGACATGTTTTTGCCGTCAGTGTTCGATAGACACGACACTTTAGTGAATAGGCGACATGTCGTGAGTGTAAGAGACGTAGGGCGGCCAGACGTGTTCTATAGTCACGACAAATGTAAGGTCACGTGAGTAAATTTGTCTCCCAAACTGTCTTAGACCCAAGACATCTAAGGACATGTCGTACAAAATGCGCAACTTCACTTCCCGTAGGAATTAAGCAATGAAATTTTAAAACGAGTAAGGTATACATATATAACCTATAAACGTACCAAATATGAAAAAGACGGCCGCACCACTTCGAAGATATCGGCGTTTGAATTTCGTCATAGGAATCGTCTGCTCTGGAGGCCAGTGTACTTTCCCCATGCCTCCACTCTCCCAGCAGAGATTCCGCGCTCCATACCGCGAAAGATCTGCTGGGAGAGTGCTTGTACGATGTCCGATCGATAGCCCGATGTTTCAAATTCAAACGCCGATAACTTCAGGATGGCAAGGCTGATCTTCTTCATATTTATACGATTATAGGTCATATGTATCCCTTACTCGTGTTAAAATTTCATGGCTTAATTCGTAGGGACGGACAGGAAATCCACAGTGATATTTTATAGAACCCAAGACAGTTCTATACCAGTCTTAGTGGACAACACTTTTAGCGGCAATCATCAGTGACGCACTACGATCGTGTCTGTAGAACACCAGCCATCTTGTGTCTTCCAAAATGTTGTGGAATCGCTGGACGATCGTAAGGTTTTGTTGGCCGACAATGTCGTGACTGAAAAACAGGGCCCAGAACTTGTGTGACATTTCTATATGCTACTTGCATTGTCACCAGAATATTAACGTCATTTCTTTATACTACTCTCACCCAGCATTTATGCTAGATGACTAAAATGTGACGGCTGTACATACGTGTACTGACTGTTAAGTGATTCATATGACTTCAATGAACAAAAAACGATGTATTAATGTAACTAAAGGATGAAATAAACTGCTTTAAAAAAAAAGTGACGGCTGTAGATCGTCTAACCTATAGTCGTCAGGTGGTGCTTGATTATGCAAAATCGGCCACAAAAGTCATCAACCGAAGAATTTCCTCAAATGTTTTTATTTTCATGTATATCGATGTCTAGCCATGGACAGCTGAAAGTCGTCAGGGGGTGCAACATTCAAGAATCACTGCCTTTAATCGTCTCGTGTAAATGCTAGGTTACTGTCACCTGAGCTCACTGACTTTTCTATACACTACTTACACTGTCACCAGAATGTGAACGACATTTCTACATACTACTTTCGACGTCATCAAGGGGTCAGACATAACGTACGAACGCACGGGGGATGGGGCTGGGGGGTACGTAATTTCTGCATTAAATTTGGCTTTTCCCACAAAAGAAAAGTTCAATAAATCAGATATGCACTCAGGGATATCCATCTGGAACTCACGCGGGGCTCTACTGTAACGGTGAAGTCTTAAACGATAACTGTTCATTGTGTGATTATTATTCTAAAATGTTAAGTTGTTTGGAAGAACGATACTGTATTATCGAAGTCAATAGATATCCTAAAAAGTAAAAGTGTTCCACAGATGATGCACCAATTTATGTATTCGTTTAGGCTGAAACTACTATTATATAAATAATGTTCGGGCGCACTGCGCCCGTAGTGAATATTCGGGGGCACTGTGCCAAAGTGAATGTATCAGGTCAATAGCTACATAAAAAAAGTATATAAATTGACGTTTTATGGTATGTAATAATAGGAAAACGTGGTAACTAAGCCCGTAGGGATGCTATTCTCGGCCTTTTGATGCCATAAATACGTCCCTCCGCCTACGGCTTCGGGATGTATTTATGGCATCAAAAGACCTCGAACGGCTATCCCTTTGGGCTCAGTAACCATGTTTTCTCTTAATACTAGGGGTATTTTTCAGCTGTATTTATCACATTTTATAGGCTGAGTGCGAGAGGTATCATTTTATAGTTGTAATTTCACAGAGCTATGTGATAAATGCCCGTAGTGGCCAAGCCCATGGTGGCAGACTTTGCGAGACTTTTTGCGATAATTAGGGTTTGACTCACAAATTCACTTGTATAATGTGAGTGCGAGACCCATCCAAGGAGCGAGGATGTCTCTAGAGCGATTGGTGTTAGTAGTGTAGTCATGTCTAAAATAGGCGATAGGTAAAGGCTGAAAGGGCGACACAGGATGTGTAAAACCTGCAAACATCAGGGGGAAACTCCCACCTCTACACAGCACCTGATCCATCATTTATAACCTGTTTGTTCTGCTGCTGAGTGATATTCGGTCATAACCCCAGTCCCGAAATGATAGAGGCGGTAGCGTGGGTAACTACAATTTTATTGATTGATTGTTTGATAAAATGTTATTGATATTGATAATAGCTGGCTTTTACGAGGTGTGGGTGGGTGGGTAAAAAGTTAATCATACGTGTGTCAGAAGTGAGAGTGAGGGTGAGTGGAGTGAAGCGGACGCGCACGTGAGGTACATAGTGCGGGGATGAGACACCAGGGGCGGGCAATGACCACCCCCGACCAAAGACCATGGTCACCCATTCTACCCGCCCAGTGGAGGCTTCCGCTACGCCCTGGTGCAAACCATCGGGATATCCCTTCACTGAATACAGCGATCGGCGAACTGAAACATCTCAAATTCTTTAGCGCCTCAGAATATCTAATTGTTTTATGGCACTAAAACAGATGTTTCAACGTGATAACTTTCTCCTGACTGCACCCATTAGTGTTATCAGTGTGGACTGCTCTACTGCACCGATCATTATAACCACCTGACACACGGCGGCTGTACGGCGGCCGTCATTGAGCGCGCGGCCTGCTCCACTGCACCGACTACTGTAATCGCCGAGACACGCTGGCGGTAAGCTGGTCGTGCGGCAACTGCAAGATACTATTCTGCAGTCATCCCGATGGAATATCACCTTTATTGTGCACAGTGTGCAGGAACTCATATTCTAGAATACAGTTGGAAGTGTCCTGGAATAACGTCCTATTAGTGAACATTTAGAAGGAAACTCACGATCCGTACTCCACCGAGTTTGACTGCAGAGTAATTCACAATGGGAAGCTCATTGAAAACCAAGAGTGCGGACCTATTGATAAAATACATCACCGAATTAGCCATTGAGTACACTTCTTTCATGGCCATGGAGTATGAGTTCCCAATCTAAAGCCTATGGAGAAAAATACCGGGGTGAGATAAAATCAGAAATCCAACTCTGGCTGTCTGGTAGACAACTGTAATAACAGATAACGTTTTGAGCCTGCTAGACTGTGAAATGCGGGGAGTACGGCCTTGACCTCAGTGATAATTCACCCCTCAGTGCGGGGACTTAAACTAGTTTCAATAACTAATGTCATTATGCCCCAATCTCATTGAGGAAGCAAGGTCATTGCTGGCCGGTGCAGCCTTTGATCTGACCTTGGGAATGCGATGACACACTCGAGAGTGGCGGCCTTGACATTGTTTGTAATATGATGAGGTGTCCGACCTTGACATCTAGATATATATGCGAGATAGGAATCGCCATATAGGCTGCTGAGACTCAGCGATCAATTGTGCATCCGCCGACACACGTCCTGGACCGGGTGGGAGTTTACAGCCGGTGAAATCCCCGGTGGCCGTTTGACCTTGAGAAGGTCAGGAGAGGGCGATAAAAGGTGGACTGAGCCACTCGGGCGGCGGCGAGCAGCTCGGAGGTGACCCGGGGCCGGGATCTCCTCACGCCGGGCGTATTGGTAGAAGGCGGGACTGTGTGTGGTCGGAGCGGCCCCGGGCAGGGCGACGTCTCCGGTGGAGGGGGGGAGAGGGTTATTCTGAATCTTTTTTTATTTGTCTATTGATAATCCAAGCTCTGTTTACAGTTCCCCCACTCGGGATGTGCAGACGAGTTACAATGGAGTACTATAGTCTAAGAATACGATCTGTAGATACACACTATCGACAGGTTTCATGCTGCGAGAAGAGGGGTCCACTCAGAGATGGGGTAGTTGGCAGGCTCGGTGGCTCAGTGGTAGGAGTGATCGCCTCGAGCATGGGAGGGTCACACCAAAGCCTTACACACAAAACAGTACCCACTGCTCATTCGGCTTAACACCCGCCATTAGAACGAGGAGTAGGGAGCTAAGGCCTGAGTGGAAGAACAGCTGTATCGCTAAATTCTGTGATTGTACACACAATATTCCCTTAATAAAATTGCTAGAATAAAGAGGTTTGCGGGAATAGTTCCCGGCCGCTGAGTGAGCTGCTCTGTGACCCCCGCTCGCTGTGTCCACACACACGCGATAGGCCGTGACTGATACGACGATAATTCTACCATTGCCTGTTTCCGGGACCAGTCGTGCGCCCACTTAACGAGCCTTACGGGCCGATCTCCATCCCAAGCCGCTGACCCTACTCCCAGCCAGTAGACCCACACGTGACTCCACCACAAGTCGCTGACCATACTCCCAGCCTGTAGACACACACGTGACTCCACCACAAGTCGCTGACCCAACTCCCAGCCTGTACACCCACACGTGACTCCACCACAAGTCGCTACTTTCATATGTTCACTATGGGGAAAATGTGTTTTATTCATCTTTATCCTACCCTTAATATAAAATCCCATAGGCTTAACATTGGGTTTCCGTATGCCACGCTGACTGGCATATGGAGTTTTATATGCCACTAGTGGCATACAGCATTGTTATCACATAATATTCCAAAATCGATAGGGTAGGATAAAATCAAAACCTGATTCGTTTTAATCTTAATCCACTCCTGAAGTTTTGGCTCCGGACTTCACTCGGCTTCGCCCCATGAAGTCACTTTGCCAAACTCCAGTCGTGGAATACGGTGGACAAGATTAAACCTCATGCAGTTTTACGATAATACACCGCCGCGCGAATACACCTATACGATGTATACCTCTATGTTTTTATATATAGTTTTCTGATCTCCTACCCTGAGAGAGTTTAAGCCTTTCGCTGTTGTCAATCCTTACAGTCCTGATCAGGCTTCTGACGACCGATGAAAAGCTCAAGTACCGGTGTCATACTAAATGATACTCCATTGTAGACCATCATCATCCCTCTTCACCTATTTAAACATCTTCCATCCACATTTTATCCGTTTATTCATTGTACCCTGCACCGATGTCATTCTGCTAATAGTGTAACCACAGTTCCTCATGGAAAAACTGTTTACTTGTAGACAGAATGAGGAAATAGACAGTATTTAAGGAAATTAGAAAATAGGCACGCCGCCCTACTCTTCTCTCGGAAATAGAAAGTGTGTGTGATCGGCGACGTACTGAACGAGCGCCGAGTATCGGTCGAAGCGGCCCCGGGCCGGCTTGGTATACAGCCTCCCGGTGCAATGAGTTGTGGGTCGTAAAGTCACTTTTTGTTGGCCCTTCCCGATATCAAGCTCTGCAGCTGTATCAATACTGGGGGGTCGGGGTTTGAGGAGCGGGGTGGACGGCCAGGTGGGAGGGTGATCCAAGAGGGAGGTGGGGTGGTGCAGGGAGGGGCAGGGTAGTGGTGGGAGGGGCGGGGTGGTGCAGGGAGGGGCAGGGTAGTGGTGGGAGGGGCAGGGTAGTGGTGGGAGGGTGATCCAAGAGGGAGGCGGGGTGGTGCAGGGAGGGGCGGGGTGGTGGTGGGAGGGGCGGGGTAGTGGTGGGAGGGGCGGGGTGGTGGTGGGAGGGGTGGGGTAGTGGTGGGAGGGGCGGGGTAGTGGTGGGAGGGGCGGGGTAGTGGTGGGAGGGGCGGGGTAGTGGTGGGAGGGGCGGGGTAGTGGTGGGAGGGGTGGGGTAGTGGTGGGAGGGGCAGGGTAGTGGTGGGAGGGGCGGGGTAGTGGTGGGAGGGGCAGGGTAGTGGTGGGAGGGGCGGGGTAGTGGTGGGAGGGGTGGGGTAGTGGTGGGGAGGGGCGGGGTAGTGGTGGGAGGGGCGGGGTAGTGGTGGGAGGGGCGGGGTAGTGGTGGGAGGGGCGGGGTGGTGCAGGGAGGGGCAGGGTAGTGGTGGGAGGGGCGGGGTGGTGCAGGGAGGGGCGGGGTAGTGGTGGGAGGGGCGGGGTAGTGGTGGGGAGGGGCGTGGTAGTGGTGGGAGGGGCGGGGTGGTGCAGGGAGGGGCGGGGTAGTGGTGGGAGGGGTGGGGTAGTGGTGGGGAGGGGCGGGGTAGTGGTGGGAGGGGCGGGGTAGTGGTGGGAGGGGCGGGGTAGTGGTGGGAGGGGCGGGGTAGTGGTGGGAGGGGCGGGGTAGTGGTGGGAGGGGCGGGGTAGTGCTGGGAGGGGCGGGGTAGTGGTGGGAGGGGCGGGGTAGTGGTGGGAGGGGCAGGGTAGTGGTGGGAGGGGCGGGGTAGTGGTGGGAGGGGCGGGGTAGTGGTGGGAGGGGCGGGGTAGTGGTGGGAGGGGCGGGGTAGTGGTGGGAGGGGCGGGGTAGTGGTGGGAGGGGCGGGGTAGTGCTGGGGAGGGGCAGGGTAGTGCTGGGGAGGGGCGGGGTAGTGCTGGGGAGGGGCGGGGTAGTGCTGGGAGGGTCGGGGTAGTGCTGGGAGGGGCGGGGTAGTGCTGGGGAGGGGCGGGGGAGGGGCGGGGTAGTGCTGGGAGGGGCGGGGTAGTGCTGGGAGGGGCGGGGTAGTGCTGGGAGGGGCAGGGTAGTGCTGGGAGGGGCGGGGTAGCGCGGGGGAGGGGCGGGGTAGTGCTGGGAGGGGCGGGGTAGTGGTGGGAGGGGCAGGGTAGTGCTTGGAGGGGCGGGGTAGTGCTGGGGAGGGGCGGGGTAGTGCTGGGAGGGGCGGGGTAGTGGTGGGGAGGGACGGGGTGGACGGCCGGGTGGGAGGGTGATCTGGGTGGGTAGTGGCGGGGAGGGGCGGGGTAGTGGTGGGGAGGGGCGGGGCGGGGGAGGGGTGAGAGGGGCAGGGCGGGGTAGTGGTGGGAGGGGCCGGGTGGGAGGGTGATCTGGGTGGGTGGTAGTGGTGGGGAGGGGCGGGGTAGACGGCCGGGTGGGTGGTGATCTGGGTGGGTGGTAGTGGCAGGGAGGCGCCGCTATCGTCTCGAGCCATCCCGGCCCCGTTTACATTCCACCCTCACTGTACACTTGGTGGGGTGGGTGGTGGTGATCTGGGTGGTAGTGGTGGGAGGGGCGGGGTAGACGGCCGGGTGGGTGGTGATCTGGGTGGTAGTGGCGGGGAGGGGCGGGGTAGACGGCCGGGTGGGTGGTGATCTGGGTGGTAGTGGTGGGAGGGGCGGGGTAGACGGCCGGGTGGGTGGTGATCTGGGTGGGTGGTGGTGGGAGGGGCGGGGTAGACGGCTGGGTGGGTGGTGATCTGGGTGGGTGGTGGTGGGAGGGGCGGGGTAGACAGCCGGGTGGGTGGTGATCTGGGTGGTAGTGGCGGGGAGGGGCGGGGTAGACGGCCGGGTGGGTGGTGATCTGGGTGGGTGGTGGTGGGAGGGGCGGGGTAGACGGCCGGGTGGGTGGTGATCTGGGTGGGTGGTGGTGGGAGGGGCGGGGTAGACGGCCGGGTGGGTGGTGATCTGGGTGGTAGTGGTGGGGAGGGGCGGGGTAGACGGCCGGGTGGGTGGTGATCTGGGTGGTAGTGGCGGGGAGGGGCGGGGTAGACGGCCGGGTGGGTGGTGATCTGGGTGGTAGTGGCGGGGAGGGGCGGGGTAGACGGCTGGGTGGGTGGTGATCTGGGTGGGTGGTGGTGGGAGGGGCGGGGAGGGGCGGGTGGGTGGTGATCTGGGTGGGTGGTGGTGGGAGGGGCGGGGTAGACGGCTGGGTGGGTGGTGATCTGGGTGGGTGGTAGTGGCGGGGAGGGGCGGGGTAGACGGCTGGGTGGGTGGTGATCTGGGTGGGTGGTGGTGGGAGGGGCGGGGTAGACGGCCGGGTGGGTGGTGATCTGGGTGGGTGGTAGTGGCGGGGAGGGGCGGGGAGGGGCGGGTGGGTGGTGATCTGGGTGGGTGGTGGTGGGAGGGGCGGGGTAGACGGCCGGGTGGGTGGTGATCTGGGTGGGTGGTGGTGGGAGGGGCGGGGTAGACGGCCGGGTGGGTGGTGATCTGGGTGGTAGTGGCGGGGAGGGGCGGGGTAGACGGCCGGGTGGGTGGTGATCTGGGTGGTAGTGGCGGGGAGGGGCGGGGTAGACGGCCGGGTGGGTGGTGATCTGGGTGGTAGTGGTGGGGAGGGGCGGGGTAGACGGCCGGGTGGGTGGTGATCTGGGTGGGTGGTGGTGGGAGGGGCGGGGTAGACGGCCGGGTGGGTGGTGATCTGGGTGGTAGTGGCGGGGAGGGGCGGGGTAGACGGCCGGGTGGGTGGTGATCTGGGTGGTAGTGGCGGGGAGGGGCGGGGTAGATGGCCGGGTGGGTGGTGATCTGGGTGGTAGTGGCGGGGAGGGGCGGGGTAGACGGCCGGGTGGGTGGTGATCTGGGTGGTAGTGGCGGGGAGGGGCGGGGTAGACGGCCGGGTGGGTGGTGATCTGGGTGGTAGTGGCGGGGAGGGGCGGGGTAGACGGCCGGGTGGGTGGTGATCTGGGTGGGTGGTGGTGGGAGGGGCGGGGTAGACGGCCGGGTGGGTGGTGATCTGGGTGGTAGTGGCGGGGAGGGGCGGGGTAGACGGCCGGGTGGGTGGTGATCTGGTAGGGTGGTGGTGGGAGGGGCGGGGTAGACGGCTGGGTGGGTGGTGATCTGGGTGGGTGGTGGTGGGAGGGGCGGGGTAGACGGCCGGGTGGGTGGTGATCTGGGTGGTAGTGGCGGGGAGGGGCGGGGTAGACGGCCGGGTGGGTGGTGATCTGGGTGGGGGTTGGTGGGAGGGGCGGGGTAGACGGCCGGGTGGGTGGTGATCTGGGTGGGTGGTAGTGGCGGGGAGGGGCGGGGTAGACGGCCGGGTGGGTGGTGATCTGGGTGGTAGTGGTGGGGAGGGGCGGGGTAGACGGCCGGGTGGTGATCTGGGTGGTAGTGGCGGGGAGGGGCGGGGTAGACGGCCGGGTGGGTGGTGATCTGGGTGGGTGGTGGTGGGAGGGCGGGGTAGACGGCCGGGTGGGTGGTGATCTGGGTGGGTAGTGGCGGGGAGGGGCGGGGTAGACGGCCGGGTGGGTGGTGATCTGGGTGGTAGTGGCGGGGAGGGGCGGGGTAGACGGCCGGGTGGATGGTGATCTGGGTGGGTGGTAGTGGCGGGGAGGGGCGGGGTAGACGGCCGGGTGGGTGGTGATCTGGGTGGTAGTGGCGGGGAGGGGCGGGGTAGACGGCTGGGTGGGTGGTGATCTGGGTGGTAGTGGCGGGGAGGGGCGGGGTAGACGGCCGGGTGGATGGTGATCTGGGTGGGTGGTAGTGGCGGGGAGGGGCGGGGTAGACGGCCGGGTGGGTGGTGATCTGGGTGGGTGGTAGTGGTGGGGAGGGGCGGGGTAGTAGGCCGGGTGGATGGTGATCTGGGTGGGTGGTAGTGGCGGGGAGGGGCGGGGTAGACGGCCGGGTGGGTGGTGATCTGGGTGGGTGGTAGTGGTGGGGAGGGGCGGGGTAGTAGGCCGGGTGGATGGTGATCTGGGTGGGTGGTAGTGGCGGGGAGGGGCGGGGTAGACGGCCGGGTGGGTGGTGATCTGGGTGGGTGGTAGTGGTGGGGAGGGGCGGGGTAGACGGCCGGGTGGGTGGTGATCTGGGTGGGTGGTAGTGGTGGGGAGGGGCGGGGTAGACGGCCGGGTGGGTGGTGATCTGGGTGGGTGGTAGTGGTGGGGAGGGGCGGGGTAGTAGGCCGGGTGGATGGTGATCTGGGTGGTAGTGGTGGGGAGGCGCCGCTATCGTCTCGAGCCATCCCGGCCCCGTTTACATTCCACCCTCACTGTACACTTGACCTTTGAGGTAAGAAATGACGAAAAGGCCAAACCTCTCCAGGCTACGAGACACCCGACTGCGACAGGGCAGTGGGTGTGGACTCCCCGGGGAGGGGGGAGGGCTGAGCGGGGGGGGAGGGCTGAGCGGGAGGGGGGCCCCAGGGGGGGGGGGCACTCTGAGGAGGGGACAGGAGAGAGGCTGAGGATGAAGGATTGGGAAAGGGCAATGGAAATAGAGCCTAGTACGGGCAGGGGATGTAGGGGTGGAGGGCACATGGGGGACATTTGGGACACTTGACCGTGAAGGAGGTGTGCGACATGCTCAGGGGCAACGTCTAAATGGAAAATGTGCAATCCGAGATCCACCACCCGCTGACTCATACACAATTGTAACCGATAGTGTTTGTGACCATTTATTACCCATCGTATACAAAGCCCGCATTGAGAATGTATGGGGACCCAGTAAACCACGACCCATTATATAAAACCTGTCAGATAGCATAACTGTGATATACGAATTAAAATCTGTGGCATACGGCCTCCAAACCATGGTATTCAGGGAAAAAAGTCCCTTTGCTATAGAGCAAAGAAGTAGTTCATATTGTTATACCCTTGAATATGGCTATTATTAGGTTTAGTTTATGCGAAAAAAGGATAATAAATGCAACAAACAATGATTTTGTGGATAGGGGGTTCTATAAATCACTCGAGGTTGACGGCGTAATACACTCGCTAGTGCTCGTGTATTATTACATACCTATGTCTGAATGTCACTCAAATACGACCCTCTCACGGGGTGTAGTATATCGCGATTACGGCCCACTATGGTGCGCTTCCTCGTGTTGCAATATTCTAACGTGCGTGCAGCCTAGACTCTGTTATTAGACTAGTGTGTGTGATCAACGTCATCACGACCAAAAACAACA
Organism: Alentia gelatinosa; assembly: GCA_950022655.1. Lineage (NCBI taxonomy): Eukaryota > Metazoa > Annelida > Polychaeta > Phyllodocida > Polynoidae > Alentia > Alentia gelatinosa. The sequence goes on from OX465585.1 coordinate 63,763,755, forward strand.
CGGTGAACGACGTCGAATCGCGACTTTAAACTCGTGATGCAGGCCCCCTCTAACAACTAGATGTGCGTAAAGCCAAATATTGAGGCAGCCAATGTGTGGCTTGCACGTAGAACAGTTTAAATTGATCAAATATGCAAAATCCATCGATAAAAGCAACAAGCCATTCGCCTTGGTCTGCAACGGGCAATGCATAGACACGCTTATGCTGGTTCCCAGGTCACACGCCTACGGCTTTTCAATCGCATCTTCTGCTAACCGCACGGTTACCAAATAGCGCCCAAACATCCGCTAGGCGAGTGACAGCCTAATTTACATACTATCGCACAATCGCAACGCGCACATCCTGTGCAACTTCCGGTTAGTAGCAGACAGTGTCAACATGAAGGGGTTGTCACTCGACGACTCGATAAATGGCGTCTTTCTGATCGAATTTAGGTATGTAATAATAAGAAAACGCCCTGACTGTGGCCAGAACTATGTCTTAGTTCTCGGTCACCTATCGCCCACATTAGGGCGTTTTCTCCTATTATTACATGCCTATGTGGGAATGTCACTCAAATACGACCCTCTCACGGGGGTGTAGTATTCGGCGACTACGGCCCACTATGGTGCCCTTTGTCACACTTTAATATTCTATCGTGCATGTATCTGAGTCTCTGCTATTCGATTAGCGTACATAAACGACATCATAGCGACCGATGTCAACATGGCGGACAACGTCGAATCGCGACTTGAAACTCGCAATACAGGCCCCCCGTAACAACTAGACGTGCGAACTGACCAAATATTGAGGTAGCTAATGTGTGGCTTGCACATACAACAGTTTAAATAGCTCAAATATTTGAAATTTATCAATAGTAACAACACGCCACTTTCTCTGGTCCGTAATGAAGAAGAATAGAAATAGACAATAATCGATGGTTGTGTAGACAGGCGGGCGTAAACCACAAGAGGTTGATGTGTAGAAATACACGAGCGTCAGCGATTGTATTACGACGTCAATATCGAGTGGTTTGCAGAGCCACCTGTCCACAAAATCATCGCCTGCTGGATTTATTGCCATCTTATCAAATAGATTAAACCCAGGAACTGTCATATCAAAGGTTATATCAATAGGTACTATTTTCTTGCTCTAAATCAGAAAGGGGCAATTTTTCCGTATACGATAGCTTTAAGGTGGCCGTATACCACGGATTTAAATCGGATGAAGGCATCAGGAAGGAATTAAACGAAGGAAAGAGTGAAGTAAAGAGGGCAGAGGGCTGGACGATGGGCAAGACGATTCACGGGGACGAAAAGTCATGATGCAAGAGAGATATCATAAACGAGAAGGGACGAATCACGGGCAGCATGGCTAAGATAGGAATGTCAGCAAGACAGAAAATGGTCCTTTATTTTATAAAGGAGAAAATGGATATGATGTGAAGAGATGACAGACCCTGGGGAAGGACGGGCAGGAGAATGAAAGTCTAGTCTATAAACAAACACTCTGTCACAGCTCTTCCATAGCCTCTTTGTCCGGATTTGCGGTACGGGTTCATTCATCATGTAGGATTATATCGCCTCTGTATACATATATTTATCTTTTTACTGCTCTTCCGCTTGTATTGTCTTTGGTCTGGGTTTTCTGACTGTCTTTTTTCACTTTTAAATGAGTTTCAGTTCCACACCACATCCACCCCCCCTTATTCGCCTCTATTTAATGTGTGTGTGTGAACGGACAGAGGTTCGGGTATTACCTTTGCTTTGTTTACTGATATTAATAGAGTTATTTATACCATACAGCACAGACTAGCCCAGCGTTTACACTGGACGATTATAGGTGGCGATTCTTGATTTGCTCACCACCTGACGACTTTCAGCCGTAAAAGGATGGAAATCGTCTACTGCCAACACCAAGCGTGTGGCGACTGCAGATCGTCAGATTACAACAGATATTTTGACACTCATTCAACATACCTGATCAGAAAATACAGCAAATAAGACAGAATTGGGATTCACATTTAATGTACAGGACACAATAACATTCTTATATAGATTATTGATTACTTCCCTACTTCATTATTGGATTTGTCATCTAAATCACAATTTTTCTTCAAACACAACCAGCATAGTTTGGTGTTTTATAACTCAGTGGGATCTACGTTAATTTATAAATCAATAACACAGGCAAAGATAATATAATGAGAATTCCTTAGATTTTCTATCCTTTTTATTGGAGCTGCGGTAAAAGTATACTGGTGGAATACAGAGTTGCAGAAATAGAGAGAAGAGTCCATAAAATCAGTTATATATTAGTCACTGAAAAAAGTACTTTCATAGATATCTATCAAGTATCTGTTTTGTGATGTATTGTGACAATGTATAATCAGTGTGCTGTCCTGTGTGTCTCAACCGAAACAGGAAATGGAGGGGGGAAGAACAAAAACCCAGAACTCTCATCAGTGTAAACACTTATGTGGGACAAATAAACTACCAGTGTATGGAAAGTAGGTAAACACTCGAAAAAAGAACAGTAATTCAAAATAAGGTAAGGACTAATCAAGGTGTGTTCATAACGATGTCTATATGGTATTGACAGATTCCCCCCTTGATTTTAATATTATCAAACAATAATTAGCAGTTATGGCCCTCAGAAACGATACCGATTTTGACTCGAACTCGTCCCATCCCATATCAAAATCGGTATCGGTTCTGATGGCCATAACGCGTTTATTATATGCACAATAAATATAGTTTTGTCATTTTATAATATAGTTTTGTCATTTTATGATATAGGAATCATGTTTTTAGCTGAGCAGATTGCACTGCTAAAAAGGCTTCGCAAATGTTGCTAGGGACACTAGTAGGGTAACAATTAGCATGGCAACTGCAGCATTCAAAAACTACACATATAAAACACCTGCAACTGCGCTGTAATATGAGCAAACTAGCACACATATATGATTTTTTAAAAACTAGCTAAATTTAACTAGCTTAACTAAATAAAAACATTTATATAATACAAAAAAGTTATTTGAAATAAATAACGTAAAACTGCCTGTCCCGGTCGAACCCACGACCCCGCGATAAAAATACCGGCGCTCTAACCACTACACCACCAAGGCCATCGGCCATATGATCAAACTAACACAGAGATATAATCACATTGCTATTCAACCGTTTTGAATTTGGAAAAAATAGATTTTTCATTTATTTTCAGTGTTTTTTTCATCAATTCTACTGTGATTCAGCACTTTGAAATTAGAGTATCGAAGGAAAACAAAATGGCCGCCGATCTCTGCAGTCAGGTTGGGTAGAAAGTAGTTCTGATAGTGCCATACAGAAATCTTTATGGAATGGCATGTATGGCACTGCTCAGACAGAACACGTATATAATAAAATATTTATCTGATTTTACTTATCTGATTTAAAATGCTAGAAGAACTACATGTGAGGTGTGTATGTATATGTTTATCTTAGAAAATGAATAAATATCTTTTTAGAAAATACAAATCAATAGCCTTACTGGAGGATGTCCCGAATCGAGAGCTAATTGAAATGCAGCTTGTGAAGAGAAAGGATGTTGTTTGTCAGGCATACGTAACTTTGTTTTGCTGTGGTGTTTTGTCTGAAGTTTGATAAACACAGGAACGCCATTTGTTATAGTAACGTAAGAACTCCAGATGTCTGGCGACTCCACCACTCTCTGTGAACACATTCATTTCCTTCTCATGCACCTTCTTGTGCGGTTTCCCACAGCACAAAATTATGAGCGCCTTTCTTGTGTCTATCACCCATCCAGACTTTTATCCGTATTTTATCTTTTTGCGTCTCCATCTGTTCTCAACGCCAGCGAAAAGCCCGCCCGGTCTCTGGTGGCGTCTTTTATTCGACTCACCGCAGGTTCCTCAGATCTCTCAACTACTTCTCATCAGGCAGTTTCTCTGCCGGTCTTTCTTCCTCTAATTTCTCGCCGACTTTCGAGCACTCCCGGGTTCCCCTCGTTCTGCCCTGTCCCGGTCCCCGCGTAATTGTCTCTTACTTTCTGTCCTCTTTTCACCGGCCTCCGTTCCGTCTTGCCCCGCCGCCCGCCGCCTGCCGCCCGCCTCCCGCCGCCTGCCGCCCGCCGCCCACCGCCCGCCGCCGCCCGCCGCCCGCCACCCGCCGCTGCCCGCCGCCCACCGCCCGCCGCCACCCGCCACCCGCCGCTGCCCGCCGCCCGCCGCCGCCCGCCGCCCGCCGCCCGCGCTGCCTCCCCTGCCGTCGCGCCCATCTCCTTCCAGTCCCTGATTAGACAATTGGGACTGCAGTAATTGGTTGCCTGACTTATAATCTTGTTCGCGGCCCGAGTTCCAGCCTCTCTCATTGATTCCCGTCTTAGTCGTGTGACAGGCCTGTCTCCGAGGCGGGCCGCGGGGCATTACGGTGCTGGGCCGGTGGTGAGACTCCGCCACTGAGCTGCTCACTAAAGGGCGTATTCCACCGGGCAGGCTGATTGGCACTTGATCCTGTGACAGGAGAGGGTGGGCTGGCGTAGGGTCGGACTGGCGCTGAGGCAGGCCATTACGGTACTGGGCAGGTGGTAAGACTCGCCACCGAGCTGCTCTCTAAAGGGCGTATTCCACCGGGCAGGCTGATTGGCACTTGCTAGGCGGATATATAGATTCTGTGTTGTGGAGCAGGGTTTTCTTCTCCTCCAGCAGTTCTACAGCCATTGTAACGCCAAAGCCTGCTAAAAGCTGATAAAGTAGCTTTTGCTGCCACCTACTTGCTTATACCCATACAGCCACTGTACGGGCGCCTGCATCAAATGGGCCTCACTATAAGCATGCTTGGAAGATGCCTAGTGAAGTTGAGATCTAGTGGAATATACCCCTAAGTAGAAGCCAGAGACGTGGTCTAGCTACTCCTCTGTTAGTATTGTAAGGTGATGGCCATTTTCAGAGACAATAGTCGATGATTGTTTGCACATGCAGCCATAAACCATGAGGGGTTGATGTGTAGTAACACATGACCGATAGCGAGTGTATTACATTGTCAACCTCTTGCAGAGTCGACTGTCCAAAAAACATTGATTATTGTATTTCTTATCCGTGGTCATAGGGAGCCAAAGTGTCCTATGGTGTCTCAAGCCTGACACTGCAGTGGTGGTAATGCTGAGTAGCCTGGAGATGTTGACGCCACAGTGTCTGGGTTCCAAGTGAGCTTTGAGTGCAAATCTGCTTCCTTATATACCCTATCGGAGGTTCAGTCCAAACCAAGATAGGGGACGGTTCAAACGCTGGGGGTGGCAGTTCAAACAGTTAGGCCTTGACCTCTATCTGGAGCAAGGACTTGTTAGGAAGCACCCTGAGATATTCTTAATACATACATCACAGCATTCTTTGTATTTCTGTAGGGAGACTCTCCTATAATTTACATTGTGATGCTGATCTGGAAAAGGGAATACGATTCCAGCTCGAAATCAACGTGGGAAGCAACTTACCTGGTCAGTATTACAGTTGTACATCTGGGAGGTGGTTTAAAAACTAAGAACTATGAAATAATTAATCTTATCGTGGTCTTGTTGCATTCTCTTTACCTAAAAGTGATCCGTTTTTATGGAAGATATTCTTACAAGACGATCAGGGAATTATCTTTATTTTGAGTTTTTAAAAGGTGACAAGTTTTACGTTTTTTAAGGTCCGTTGCTAGGTGGCTTCGGTCCTACATAACAAAAATCTTCAGTAAGTAAGAAAAAAAGTAAACAATAAGAGCTGCAAAAGATATCCTGGAATTCTGAGGACCACATTTAAAAATCGGTCTGACACTCCGAGCGTGGTCACTATCGCCTGAGGTTAATCGTAATCGTAATCGTTCAGCCAGTATCGTTCTTAGTTTTAAAAACACCTCCCAGACTATCAACGCCTCGTCCCCATCATTGGATCTTAAAGGGGGCGTCCACCAACCACGACAAGGCTACGACAAGCGCCGACAAGAAAGTTCCAATCAGCGCTTGTCGCAGCCTTGTCGTAATAAGGGGGCTTTACGACAGCGTTGTCGGGCCGTGTCGGGAAGTGCACACTCCACCAAAATTTACTATCATAGACCTCTGCGACACGCTCCCGACACGTCATGACACTCCACGACAAAGGTCCAGTCGTAGGAAAAATCGAACATGTTCGATTTTGTCATAACCTTTTCGGAAGGCTCCCGACAAGCTTCCAGTCGCAGCCTGTCATGGCCTTGTCGTAGACTCTTGTCGGGAACTGGGGTCCACCAACCACGACAAGGCTACGACAAGCCTTCCAATGGTAGGCCTGTCGTGGACCTTGTCGGAAAGCCATTGTCGTAGCCTTGTCGTGGTTGGTGGACGCCCGCCTTGATGCACATCGCGTTTTCTCTTCTGGATATTAGTATATCGGATGTTATTCATTTCACACCAGACCTCTGTTTACACACTCAGATTCACTTCTCTCTTACGTCAATTGTCCCGAAATCGAGTCCCTGGAGATTATTATCTTTAATTAAAATTTCCTCTTATTCAGTTTTTGCGTCGAGGCGTATTTGTTTCTCAATTATAGTGCTTCTTGCTTGTGTGCCACGCAAATTGGATTCCTGAGACATTTCGTGCGAAAACGGTTGCTTATCTTCATTTTTTAACATCTTTATTCCGAGTCCTTCATTACAACATATTCATGTACTGGCTCACAGGATTGAATGACTATATAATGTGGTATTCAATATATCGTCAGTTTAAGAAACAATTGAAATACAAAGTCATCACAGTAAACTATAGTTAATATGCTTTGCAAAGATTAATGCATGTAGTATTGTACATAAACATGTTTTATAATGTCGAAGAAACAATGTTCAGATAATGTTCAGATAATTGATGAGCGCCGGTAAAACCTGACTGAATGTCATTCTGTGTCTTACTGTTTCCTCACTGACTCATAACTGACAAATAACTATCAGCCATGGTATACAAAGTACCTGTTGAGTATGTATGGAGACTCAGAAAACCACGACCCATTGTTTATCATCCATGGTATACAAAGTGCCCATTGAGAATGTATGGGATTTAGTAAACCATGACCCATTGTTTATTAGCCATGGTATACAAAGTACCCATTGAGAATGTACCTTGTGTTTAAAAACTGTCAGATACCATAACCATGGAATGCGATTCAAATATATACGGCCTCAAAGCCATGGTATACGGGAAAATAATCTCTTTATGCTATAGAGCAAAAAAAAGTGCCTAGTGATATAACCTTTAATAGGGTAATTCTTGGGTTTAATCTATCGGATTAGATGGATAATAAATACAACAAACGGTGGTTTTGTGGACAGGCGGTTGACGTAGTGAAACACTCGGTAACGCCCGTGTATTACTACGCGTCAACCTCTCCTGGTTGACGGCCGTTGATTATTGTCTATGTATTCAGTCTAGTTGAGTACAGGTAGTAGATACCTCGACGTCCCTGGATGTGTTTACCTGTTTGTGTCATCACCAAGTGAGACGTGTTTCCTGTTAGACCAAATAGCACACTGCGGCCAGACTGGACATGTGAAGGAAATGTGAGTGAGCATTCTCAGTCGACCAGTTGGCGTGGTTGGCCTTTCCGTCCAGCATGATGGAAAGGGAAAGTTAAAAAGCCAGGCTGTATTCATAGATCATACTCCGCCCTCCTCCAGCTGACATTTTACCAACCACGCTCCTTCTTATAACGGCATAGAACGAACGGCGGGAAACACGTTTGAGGTCGTTTACCCTTGTCCTTCATCAGGAAATGTGATCCGATCAGTTTTGGAACGTAGGATCTCTTATTGAAGAGTCCTCTGGTTGATATCTGAATGTTTCCTCTTTATGTTTTCGTTATAAATCACTGCAAACGTTACTTTTCATTCAACTAATAAATGGTTCATGATGTGTTGAACCCATGCACTACTGTCTATTCCTAACATTCAGGTAATGAACCTTTCTCTTTTCCTATATTTCCATAGACTTACATGTATATATTACATGTCTCATTGGATGCTAGGCGTAGCTTTACTTGATTTGACTACGTATGGTTTTGTCTTTTTTGTATTTAGTATTTGCATCTCTCAGACGTAGCTGAGTTTTTCAGATACAGCAGGAAACAATATTTAAAAATGCAAGAACCATGTTTACATCGAAATCAAAAGCTAAATGGCCATATAAGGAGATACATAATTAAGTAAAATGAGATGAGAGAGGTTGACATCTTCTAATTTCATAACAGGTAACATCCTAGTTATCTTTAGAACTCAGTTTTTTCGTAGATGTGCTTGATCGACGAAGGCAATGGACCCCACAGAGTCACACCTCTGTAGTATGGAGGATGAAGTGCCAAGGAACTCTTCCTCGGACAGGTACATTCAGTAAGGAGATTGGTCTCCAGTTTTCTATCTTTTTTTATATTGCCTAATTTAGGAAGCGGAACAACGTGAGCTGTTTTCAAGATGTTGGAAAAAATACCTAAAGTGAAGGAATAATTCAATAGGAAACATGATTGTTTATTTAGTGTTAGCAGACTTTTCTTCAACACTTTAGATTTAAGATCAGATATTCCACTTGATTTTGAACAATCGATACTTTTTCTATATCTAACAACTTCGAATTTCGTGAAATTTATGTCTGAATCAGGCAAAAAGGTATCCTCCATGATATTCAACTAGATGACAAAATCTTTGACAAATAATTGTTCTATGTAACAGAACATTCTTGAACCAACATTTGAACAGTGTTGGTTTAACATCTTCGCTGTATCATTACTTGGAACTATGCGATCACGTGCGATAGTTACGGACATTTTCTGATAGTTATGGACATTTTTGACAGTTGTGGACCGTGCAGACCATCTCCCTCTAACTCTCACAGTTAGAGGGGTCAATAGAATGCTGCCTCAATAGAGAACTAGGAGCAAATAGGATGTTCACCATTGATGAATGAGCGTGCAATTATACATGAATAACAATGAAAATGTATGGGGTTACATTCAGTCATTCTGTTACCCACTTGCATCCAGTCAACTTGCCATTTCTGCAACTGCCTGAGTCTAGGATCCAAACGATCGAGCATCAATGGGTCCTGATGTATTTTGGTCTCTCGTGATTGGTCATGGTCAGTTGAGCACACCTCTAAAACCCTGAGACACTGGCAATCTGCTCCTTTCCCAATATCACAGTGAATAGCACACATATAGCGACAGGATATTTTTTTTGCAGTATGCTAAAGTCTTATGTTAGCACTCTGACCCTTACGCAATGTATACAGTACGAACAAGCACGCTCTAATAAACACACAAATAAAGAAGGTCAAGTTTTTGACTGTGGCTGGCGCTGCAGTGCCACGTGGTGCGGCATCCATCACGTGATACTGAGGTCCATCCATTATGGGCGGGTATTGTAGGCAGGTTGATGAATGAGGCGCCTGTTTGTTGGCACACGGCCGTGACTCACCCTGCCCCGCCGTGACTCACCCTGCCCTGCCGTGACTCACCCTGCCCCGCCGTGACTCACCCTGCCCCGCCGTGACTCACCCTGCCCCGCCGTGACTCACCCTGCCCCGCCGTGACTCACCCTGCCCCGCCGTGACTCACCCTGCCCCGCCGTGTCTCACCCTGCCCTGCCGTGACTCACCCTGCCCTGCCGTGTCTCACCCTGCCCCGCCGTGTCTCACCCTGCCCCGCCGTGACTCACCCTGCCCCGCCGTGTCTCCCCCTGCCCCTCCGTGACTCACCCTGCCCCGCCGTGACTCACCCTGCCCCGCCGTGACTCACCCTGCCCCGCCGTGACTCACCCTGCCCCGCCGTGACTCACCCTGCCCCGCCGTGTCTCCCCCTGCCCCTCCGTGACTCACCCTCCCCCGCCGTGACTCACCCTGCCCCGCCGTGACTCACCCTGCCCCGCCGTGACTCACCCTGCCCCGCCGTGACTCACCCTGCCCCGCCGTGACTCAACCTGCCCCGCCGTGTCTCAACCTGCCCCGCCGTGACTCACCCTGCAGCCTCCCGTCGCGTCCTCCTGACCGGCGACCAGGTTGACCCCCCCGCGTCCCGCAGTCTGGTACCTCCTCCTCCCTATACTCCACCTTTCCCGCCCTAAAATGGAGCACACCCTTCCTGCAGGTTACTATGGACCAATATGAGAGGGGAATCTAGTAGACTTGGCGTACCTATGTACCTCAAAACGCACAGTGTGAACTGGCCATAAGTGTTGGGTAAAGTTGACCCACACCGTCCCTAGAGTAAAGGAAAAGTTCTTCATGTGCATTCTTAGAGTATTCAACACGCCCCTGATTTGTAACCCGAACTAAGTGTTTGCTTTCTTTGGATGCTAAATGCTAAAACATTGTGTAATGCCAATTTGCCTCCACGTCGTCTACTATGGCTAATAGTTCAGTAAATCTGCAAACCTTTCTGTCAGCAGTTTGTGGAGTTACAGCCTTAAAGTGACCGCCAACTCACAGTCCAACCACACCGTTATATTCACAAATGGGTTCCGATTATGCCTTGTGCGCCATATTCATTAATTACTCCCGTTCAATTATATGACCATCTATCAACTGATTTCTAATTACAATGAGAGTTCCGTTCGGGCTAGAGGACAGCTAATCGATAAGCATTGCAGTGTGGCAGGCGGCTGAATGGTGGAGAGGCTGCGGAACGTGGTCGTGCCTCAGTCGGTGTGTGAGAGCCACGTAGTTTGTTAAACAATGATGACACATCATATTCAAGTCGAATATAAAATATTCAAAATGAAATGCTCCCAAAACAGGATACACATTTAAATGAAACACCTTCCCCGAGAAATAATGGAATTCTAATATCTGGGTGTTTTTTTTCTAGAAATCTAATCTCTTTTATTGCAAAGGACGCAATTTATCATTCGACCTGTCTTCTCTGGTGTTTGCTGATTGTAGAATGTTCTTTTGTAGCATTCCATGGATTATCAAAACGGTATGTGTTCTCTGATACAATTTTAAAGGCGAAAGTATAGAAATAACAGTAATGTCCATACCCTTGCAATATATACTGGAAAATCTAAACTTTTATTGGTGGAACAGAACTAGAAAACTACAAAAGAAGATATATATATGCTTTATTTACTAATACGTGCAATCCATTTTCACAGAGATATGGTTCTTGATAGTAGTTTCAGTTTCTCTGTTTGCTAAGTATTTCTCAAGATTATAAATTATTTTTTCATTTAAGTTTAATTTACACAATTTAGATTATAGTAGTTGTTGACATACACTGTAGATATTCAGAGGGTAGACACATACGCCAATAACATTGTTATTTAATGAAGGCTGGTTTATCTGTCTTTTTAAACACAAAAATACAATATGAATTCACACTCAATGTTGAGGACTTATGGTTTAGAAGGAAACTCATTGGATGAAAATAACTTGGTCCGTACTCCATCGAGTTTGACTGCGGAGTAATTCACGAAGTGAAGCTGAGTGAATTACGCAGCGGTCAAACGTGACAGAGTGTGGACCAAGTTATTTTCATCGAGTGGGTTTCTGATTTTATTTCACCTCATGTACATGTTCCGAAACAATACCGGTATTAATCAATAAAATAATCACTCAATTAGCATTGAGTATTGGGTATACTACCTTCACCTCCGTGGAGTATGAGTGTTTAACGTTAACGAGAAAAATACCAGGGTGAGATAATCCCTGGGATTCTATGAGGCAGTAACAGTAAATTTTCGCAGGGAAATTATAATTTAATCAACAAAATGTATATAGAAAATACCAGCGAATCATATTAAGTCGTATCAGATTGATTTGATACTATCCTCTTATGCCATCGTACCAGGGATTCATCGGTGATTACTGAGCGTGAGGAGTCGAGATTGACGCTGGGAGGTGTTTTTAAGTCACGATAATCATAGATGACCATTGTCTAAGATCACCCGACGAATGTACGACAGTTTGGACGACAGAAGATGGCCGGCGTCCTATAGACCCAATCATAGCGCGCCACGCGAGATCGGCGCCAAAAAAAGTCGTTCTTAGCGATTATCCTAGAAAAAAGTATGGAAGTATGCAAGACAAGACGATTTCTATGATGAAATTCAAACTCCGGTAATTTCGGAACGGTGCAGCCGGTCTTCTTCATATTTGGTACGTTTATAGGTCATATGTATCCCTTACTCGTGTTAAAATTTCATTGCTTAATTCGTATGGGGAGCACGGGAAATCCTCTATATACGCACAGTGGTTTGTTATAGAACCTAAGACAGTTCTATACTAGTCTTAGCGGACGATACTTTTAGCGGCGATCGTGAGTGGCGCACTACGATCGTGTCTATAGAATACCCGCCATTTTTTGTCTTCCAAAATGTCCTACATTCGCTATACGATCTTAGGGTATCAGTAATAACGATTGTCGTGACTGAAAAACAGGGCCCTGATGCCTCTAAACGGTCGCTATTAACGATTGTCGTTACTGTAAAACATGCCCCTGTAAGATCGTAGTTCTATAGGCGCTGATGCCTCTAAACGGTCGCTATTAACGATTGTCGTTACTGTAAAACATGCCCCTGTAAGATCGTAGGTCTATAGGATGCTAATGCCTCTAAACGGTCGCTATTAACGATTGTCGTTACTGTAAAACATGCCCCTGTAAGATCGTAGGTCTATAGGACACTGATGCCTCTAAACGGTCGCTATTAACGATTGTCGTTACTGTAAAACATGCCCCTGTAAGATCGTAGGTCTATAGCACGCTGATGCCTCTAAACGGTCGCTATTAACGATTGTCGTTACTGTAAAACATGCCCCTGTAAGATCGTAGGTCTATAGGACGCTGATGCCTCTAAACGGTCGCTATTAATGATTGTCGTTACTGTAAAACATGCCCCTGTAAGATTGTAGGTCTATAGGATGCTGATGCCTCTAAACGGTCGCTATTACCGATTGTCGTTACTGTAAAACATGCCCCTGTAAGATCGTAGGTCTATAGGACGCTGATGCTTCTAAACAGTCGCTATTAATGATTGTCGTTACTGTAAAACATGCCCCTGTAAGATCGTAGGTCTATAGGACGCTGATGCCTCTAAACGGTCGCTATTAATGATTGTCGTTACTGTAAAACATGCCCCTGTAAGATCGTAGGTCTATAGGACGCTGATGCCTCTAAACGGTCGCTATTAATGATTGTCGTTACTGTAAAACATGCCCCTGTAAGATCGTAGGTCTATAGGACACTGATGCCTCTAAACGGTCGCTATTACCGATTGTCGTTACTGTAAAACACCCCCCTGTAAGATCGTAGGTCTATAGGACGCTGATGCCTCTAAACGGTCGCTATTAACGATTGTCGTTACTGTAAAACACGCCCCTGTTTTGCTGACCTTGTTTGTTCGGCGGGGATCAGCGTGCCGGAAGACGCGCTGCCCGGGGCAGGTCGCGGTTCACACGGCGCGGGTTTGACGCTCGCCCGGCGTGAATCCGTCACTCGCCGCCTCTCTGTGCCAGTCCTCATCACGAGCCCCGCCCAGATGAAAGAACCCATCGAGATCTCACCGTCCTAATTAGCACATCGCTAATCAGCCCGCTAATGAGGGATTTAGACCGGGAATAACCCGAGTATCGTCAATTCTAACACATCATGGGAGAGCATTCTCTGTTTTACATGAAGGTCCTTATTAGAGCGTGCTTACACGCGCTAAATACATCATCTAGAGGTTAGAGTGGCCCACATAGACTTTCAGGTCACTGCATAGAAATTATCCCTTCACTATCTGTGTGCTATTTACTGTGATATTGAGAACAGAGCAGGGAACCAGTGTCTCGGTGTCTTAGAGGCGTGCCCAGCTGACCATGACCAATCACTCAAGACTGAAATACTTCAGGACCCACTGGTGCTTGATATGTTTGGATCCTAGACTCAGGCAGTTCCAGAAATGGCAAGTTAATTGAGTGCAAGTGGGTTATAGAAAACTATCCATGGACTGAATGTAATCCAAAACTTTTAATTGTTATTCATGTATACTGCACGCTCATCCATCAATGATGAACATACTATTTGCTCCTAGTTCCTGAGGAACATCTCAATGTGCCGTGCCTTTTTCGACTGACTTCCCTTACAAAGCGATTTTTTGTGTGCATGGGCCACTATGTCGAACAAACGGCATCAAGTGATCATGAATATTCTAACCAATTCCTCTTGGGAAGTGCAGAGGAATATAATTCCGGTTCAGGCCCTTTTTACCACAGCTTCTGGTAAACTCAAATCAATCAAGTTGAAATAATGTTTCCCCACGGTTTTTCTTTGACATGGGCATTGAGTGATAAAGGAAATTTGTTCGGCAATGAAATTGCCTACTTGATATTGTTAGCTAAAGCAATTTCTTTGGTGACAAATAGTTTTGATATAGAAATATAGAACTGATATTACAACAGCCGAGATAATAAGGGATTTGTTTTTTGGAGAAATCAATAATTTCCAGTGGAAACAAAATGGGCCAACTTTATTTCTCTCTAATATATGGTAATATAGCACTAGCGACCGACTTCTGAGGCCACTGATGAAATAAAACCAGGTTGAATTAATCGATGGTGATGACCAAAAGTCGGATGGTGACCACCTCCATTTTCATTAAAAAAAAAATTAATTTTTACCGCCACTGATTTCTATGCTGACCCTACATGCACATAATCTTCACGCTTGTCAGGTCCTAATAGACAGACGATGCAAATGGAACACATAATTGATCCCCAGCTGGAAAGAGAGTTGTGCTTTGAGATCACTGATTATTAGCACGTATAAATTCTCAAGGAAGACCACCTCCCGATTTCTGCAAAGGGTGCATATAATCAATGGTGTTTTTGTCGGCAGGTGGAAATGCTGCATCAGCAACAGACTGGTGGACTAATTGTCCTGAATAATGAGTAAACGTTGGATACCAAACGTTTATATTGCATCTACCTTCTCTCGGAATACTAAGGGGGTATTGTGCAATCCTCACAAACAGATTTCCCAGTTTGACCCTATTCCGTCTCCTGACTAGTTTGACCGTCTGCCATTTGCTTGTGTCATCCGCATTAAGTACAAGGTTAAAGGCAGTGAGTGACCAGCGCAGGGTCAGACGGGACACGGGCGCCCATTACCTGTCTCATCAGCGGGGTCTGTGAGTCTACACGCCGCGAGCTGCTCCGCTCCCGGGTGAGCTGCTCCGGGATGTACGCAGGAGTCCCGATGAGTGCGAGGAGAGGAGGCTGGAAACAAGAAGGTAATGCCCGACAGAGGAAGTATCAAAGAAATGTATGAATGGCAATCGTATATATATATATATATAAATATATATATATATATATATATATGTGAATCATAAAGACTAGTCTTTATGGACATATAAAATAGTAGTCCAGTAAAATCTCACCAGGGGACCACGGCGCTCATGGACCAGGGACCAACAACTCAGGAACCTGACACCAGAGGGCATTGGATACCAGACCATAAAAGGACGGGCAGGACCAGGGATCGACCTCACTCTACAGGGATCCGTCACCGCCGGCCCACCACGCTTCAGATTTTTTTCTCGACTTTGGTCGACTTTTCAGTGACTTTTGTCCGTTTTTGGTATACCTTTTGGTTACCATGCGCAAGTGTGACACTTGTGGCTTGGACTACGATGGTCGGTCACATAGAGAAGGCTGTCCTACCTGTAAATTTAAAGAGTTACAGCAGACTTCAATACAGACCACAGAGGAGGAATTGGGAGCGGTTGGAGATAGGGCAGAAAGCAGTGGCGGATCCCCGTGGCAAAAGCCCCCTTGGGTGAGTAACCTTTTGTTAGAACATAGCAAACTAAAGAAGGAGGTCTCCTCTATTAAGTCTGATATACAGGTATTATGTTCCAGTTTGAGTTGAGAAATAGTTCCGAGGAAGGTGCCGGCCAGTCTGAAAGGGTGCCACGTGGTAGCGATAGTGCAATGCCAAACGCATTCACCCATGAAATTGTCGGTCAAGCTTCATTGCCTCGGGGGTTACAAACCAACCCTAGTTTAAGACCTGTTTATCCTAATGCAAGAATATTTCTTCCACCGCACGTGCAAGGAAATGCACCAAATTGCACAGGCACTCATGCCTGTTCAGAGAAAGTAAAATGTAAGTCAAAATTCTTTTCACTTACTCCTTTTCTACCTCCTAGTTGCGATAATCCAACGTTTGACCAAATCCTCAGCGCAAATATGGGACTATTGAGAACTTTGTCTTCACAGGGTTTAAATACGGAAGGTTTAGCAGATCACATTTCGTATCTAATTGACCGCAAACCTACCCATACGGGTAAATCCCTCGTGGAGTATGATTTAGCAATGCGTGAAAAAGCAGACAGTTTGGGCATGGAAGGTTTCGGCTATGGTGATTCCTTTTTAACAGAAAAGTTCCTTAATTATGAGACAACTTTCGCTTTCGTTAATCTTTCGAAAAAGTTAAAAGAATTCCAAGACAAAGTTGAAAAGAAATCAACCAATAAGCGTCAAGAAGGTAAGAACGAGGGGGTTTGCTGGAAATTCAATACCTCCAAGGGTTGTGTTTTCCCTAACTGTCTTTATCGACATGAGTGTTCTTATTGTGGCCAGGGTCATCCGGTCCAGTCGTGCAAAAAAGGCTCAAAGGATAAATCAAACGACAAAATAGATCCTAAATAGGATAAGGTTTTTTCCCCTGAACGATTTGCAAATAAGGGGAAATATAATTATCTCGATGTATACGGAAATAACATTAGCACGGCCTGTATCGACTCTAATTCGATGGTGGGCGATGAAATATCATCGCGTGGACTGCCGCTTGTTTCCTGCGCAGAGGTTGTTCCTGTTGCCGTACAGGATCAGATAGAATTTTCTTCAAATGAAAAATTAGTTAATTTGTCTGATAGTATTGGTTTTTCTGCCTGCACGAGTGGATCGGATGAAACAACGGCACATGTTAATTTTTCACTGGAAACTACGGCTTTGAATGGAGACAATGATCCGGAGGTAGATACGTCTAGACCCTTCGTTCGCCCTTGTGGTGAGAGATGTGATAATAATCATTTCATTGCAGGAAGAAGAAACCAACTGAATATTTGCCATTTTTATGATGAATGTTATTCAAAAACTTTTGATATTAATGCAGACTATATATTTCTGGGAGTCAGAGATGGTTTTTCTATTGTAGATTCAACTTTCAAAGGTTCCTATTTTTCTTATAATTATAATAGTATTTATTCTAGTGAATACCGTAGTCAAATGAACGATACTATTGCTCAAGAATTAATTGAAGAAAAAATTACTGTTGTTTCAGATCCCCCCCAATGTATTCACTCGTTGGGAGCAGTGAAAAAATCGTCTGGTAAGCTTAGACCTATTACGGATTGTAAAAGGCCGCTGGACGATAGTATTAATAATTTTATGGACGAGGTTTGTTCTAAATTCAAATATCTTCATATAGATACAGTTATGAATAATATTTCTGAAGGTTGTTATTTTGCAGTTCTCGATATTCAAGAAGCGTATCGAAGTATCCCAGTTAATCCTGATCATCGACGTTTTCAGGGTTTTCAATGGGAATCTGATGATGGTAAAACTTTGTATTTTGAATCAAACCGATTGGTATTCGGTCTCAAATGTGCTCCTTATATTTTTACCCAATTGACCGAGTTCATTGTGAGATCAATGGAACGTCGAGGGGTGGATAGAGTTTTTGGTTACCTTGACGATTTTTTGATAATCGGTAACACTTTTGCAGAATGTCAAGAAAAACTCAGGATTTTGATCAATTTCCTGAGGTCATTGGGATTCGGTATAGCATGGCCCAAGGTGGTAAGTCCTACACAAGAAATCACATTTTTAGGAATTGAATTATCCAGTGTAGATATGCAGGTACGTTTACCTATGGAAAAGTTAATTAAATTGAAGGATTTAATTGATTTATACCTGTTTAAAGACACAGCGTCTTATCATGAAATGGCTGTGTTAGCAGGCTATTTAGCTCATGCTAGCACAGTAGTAAAAGGTGGCAGAACTTTTTCTCGGCGTGTGATCAACTTCGTCACTTTTATGAAAGACAGACTGATTCATTGCAAGATTCCAGATTGGCTAAGATTGGACTTGCAATGGTGGAAAGGTTTTTTAAAAATATTTAATGGTAGTAAACACTTGTTAATTCCTAAACATCATGGTTTGATAAAAGTACAAACAGATTCGTCTTTTTCAGGTTTTGGGGCAACCTTTGCTAATGATTTTCTAATTGGTGTATGGACTGACGTTTTACCTAGAGTTCCAGATGACCATACTCAATCCCACCATTGGTTCCATTGCCCTTTAGAAGCGATAGACAAAAATATAAATGTTTTGGAACTTTGGCCAGTGATGGCAGCTGTCCAAAAATGGGGTCACTTATGGGGAAATTATCATGTTCAATTAATTTCAGATAATACTCAAGTTATTACTGCTATTAATACTGGAAGGAGTAGAAATTTGCAAGTTATGAATTGGCTGCGTGAGCTTTTCTGGCTTAGCGTTTTGTTTAACTTTGAAATAACGGCTAGTTATATTAAATCGGAGGATAATATCTTACCCGATTTTTTGTCACGTCGTTATGATGTAAGGAATAAATCTATTATTCCACCATTCATGTTTAACCAATTTTGTTGTTATAGGTCTTGAAGGCGAGATGTACAAGTACCAACAGAGTTGGATGTCTACGAATACGTCTATTACACGAAAATGCCAATGGACACACTATCTTCGTTTTTGTCAAGAATTTAAATTTCTCCCATTGCCTGCGACTATTTATGTCGTTTGCATGTATATTTCATACATGGCGAAGTCTTTTAAGTATAATAGTATCATAAATTACCTTTCAGCCCTATGGGTATTTCATAAAATAAATGGTTTCGATCATGTTCCAGTTGATCATTTCAAGATTAAAACGACTCTAATGGGAATTAAAAGAACCATTGGTTATACCGTAAAACAAGCAAGACCAATTCAAAAAATTGAATTATCAATGATATATTTCTCATTGAATATGTTTGTAATGGAAGATATGGCTTTTTGGTTATCGTGTCTTCTAGGATTTCGTGGACTACTGAGAAAGACGAATATTCTCGAGGAAGGTTTTGCAATTTTGGTAAAAGATATTACCTTCACGAGGACTCATGTTTATTTAAAAATTACGAGGTCAAAGACCATTCAATTTAATGATCGAATTTTGACAATTCCATTCTCAAAGATAAAGGATTCTCCCTTTTGTGTATTTCATTTTATATCAGAATTACTACGTATGGCTTCATTTAAGCCAGAAAATCATTTAATATCTTTCGTTAAAAATGGAAAATTACAACAATCTACTTATGGTTGGTTTTCCAAAAAGTTTTCTCAACTGTTGACTTTGAACGGCCTTGACAACGCTACTTCACATTCACTACGTAGGGGTGGTGCATCTGCTTTGCACCAGGCAGGTGTATCTCTCAGTGACATAAAAGAAATTGGAGATTGGTCAAGTTGGAGTGTTCTTTCTTATTTACAAAGAACATTAGAAAACAAGATACAGTTGGACCAACATATTGTTGATACTCTTTTTTCCCCTTGACTTCTGTTTGGCAGGGGGTTGGCAAGTGACAATATGACAAGTTATTATAATAAAGACCCCTAATCATATTCTCAGCCAAACAGAAAGTCTTGTTATATATATATTATATATTATAATTCAATATAATATTCATTGATGATATATTCATATACTTAATCTTCTATTCTTATCATCTTCTGGAACGTACACGGTTTATGTGAATCATAAAGACTAGTCTTTATGGACATATAAAATAATAGTCCAGTAAAATCTCACCAGGGGACCACGGCGCTCATGGACCAGGGACCAACAACTCAGGAACCTGACACCAGAGGGCATTGGATACCAGACCATAAAAGGACGGGCAGGACCAGGGATCGACCTCACTCTACAGGGATCCGTCACCGCCGGCCCACCACGCTTCAGATTTTTTTTTATTATTTATTATTATTTGCCAAGTGACAATATGACAAGTTATTATAATAAAGACCCCTAATCATATTCTCAGCCAAACAGAAAGTCTTGTTATATATATATTATATATTATAATTCAATATAATATTCATTGATGATATATTCATATACTTAATCTTCTATTCTTATCATCTTCTGGAACGTACACGGTTTATATATATATATATATATATATATATATATATATATATATATATATATATATGCTATCAAAAATCAGAGTAGTCAGGAAGTAGTTAGGCGAAAGTAGTAGCATATATATATTATATATCATGATACAACAAATAAGAAAAAGAAAAAGGGATAAAAATGAATACATGAATGTCTACGGTTTTTTTATTCAATCAAATGACAAAGAATACAAATGACATATTACATTCGTATATTGGCGTTCTTCCAGGGACAGACAATACAGTAACTACACAGGCAGTACCAATACTACAGACATTACGAACGCATATACACATAACCTTCCTTGCTATATAACTATCCAATAGTTACTTTATTGAACAAGAGATTAATTTGTAATCTTATGATCACATTATCATCTAGCCTGTATTATATTGTCAAAAAGTTTACAGTACTCACTTTCTTCACTTACATTATCAGAAATACATCAACTTTAGATCTTATGAATGTCAAGTGTGTAAATGTAAGATTGATTGTAGCAGCTTAAGAAGAAACCTGTGAATTGATGAAAGGAAATAAAATTGTTTGCTTATTGAAAAAGAAAAGGAAGAGTAGAAGCCATGGATTAGAAGAAATAAGAGAGAGGAAGCAAGATGGGGAGGAACAGAGGCTTGTAGGATGGGGTGCGGAGTCAATCTATAGAACAGGTGGAAGAAGACGATCATGATACGGAAAACTACAGTACAGGTAAAAAGCTTAAACCTATCTCAGAGGGTGTGCTCTCTCTGGTAACGAGGAGAGGAAAGCTATTACAGAAATATTTAGGAGCAATAGCCGCGGAGACCTTATTGTATCAGACATGCAGATGGTATATTGAAAATGAGAAGATTGTCATATCTAGAAAGATTCTTTTTGATAAAGAAACTGCTGTCAAATAGCTAAGACAGTCCTGTTGCCTCTGGTGGCCCACTGTTCTTTTCTTCTTTTTTTCTTTTTTTTATTGTGGAGAATATTTTATTTTCTACTTGTACAGGATATATACACACAAGTATTTTAGCAGCCATAAAGAAACAGATACATTTCTAAATGATATAGGGTTGTCATGCACTGGTAAATTAATCTACCCTGTTTATACAGATTTTCGAAATACATGTGTCACATCTCACCCATGGAATATTATTTCTTCTCCCCATTTTTTTTTTTTTTTTTAATTTTCATACAGGACAAAACATAACAAGACAATATGACAGACACATCAAAACAGTATTTGCAGTTAGTTCTGCCTACCCCCCAAAGGTTCTTTTCTTCTAGTAGGAGGGGAGAGATTTCGTGGAACTCGCTGCCTGAAGAAATACAGAAGCTACCAAGCAAATATGGTTTCAAAAATGAAATTGCAAAAATAACAGAACTAAATTAGCAAACAGCATACAGGCCAAAGAACTTTCCTCATTATTCTATATCGTCATTACCATATCACATTTTGTATTAATACTAGTATCATGGGGTATCAGCTCTGTAAATTTAGATCAGGTTTATCATCTGGAATTTTGCTGGTTAGCCTCATTGTATTTGTATTTGCTCTCCTAAAAACAATTCAATAGGTTGGAAATTCCACAGAAAACCAGACAAGCTGATTCTTGATTAAAGTTGGTTTTATTGGGGGATAATATCATATCGTGACAGGTGATAATGGTTGCAACGTTTCATCTTCTTTAATAAGACTTCTTCAGGCAAACAATTCCTAAAGAAAATGTTGTCATTGCTACCTTCTATTCTCCATCCCCGGTGGGGAAACTTACCACAATAACTCAGAATGTGACGACTAGAAACGGTAAGAAACTCAACATTCACCTCCCTAGACCGCTTAAAGAAGAATTCCGTAATTCGTCGACCTACATAGGTATAACACTATGGAACAGACTCTCCATAGCTGTACAACAATCGAGTTCTAAAAGGCTGTTTCAAAAGGCATCGCTGAATTGCAGACCGTCACCCACATGTACACAGCCGTGCTGTCAACACGCCTTCTACACACTGATCGTGAGAGTCCCGGAGGACTGAAAAAGGTCATCCCCGCATCACCACACAGATTGCACAACTTCCAGAAACACCTAAGAGCTGATGTCAAAACCGGTCTGTGTAGGCTCAGCTCCGACCTCAGACTGAAAAAACGTCTGCTCTGGTGCCCAGTATCACGGCCAATAGCGGCTCTGGGACCTGTTTCAGTAGTCTCGTGACATTAGGCCTAGACAGACATCAACAGCGGCACCACCAGCGCAAGCAACAGCGGAAAAAGACTAGCAAATATCAGAAGATCGAAGTGGCCAATCTTCTTCATATTTGGAACGATTATAGATTATATGTATCCCCTACTCATGTTAAAGTGTCATTGCTTAATTCCTATGAGAAGTGAGTGAAACTCCGTGTGTCATCGACTGCAATCTTGTGATCTGTCCGTATGGTGTCACAGACGCCATCTAGACATGTCACGAAACTACTGAAACAGGTCCCTGAAGTCCCTCTTATTGCATCAGGAATTTATGTCAAGAATTGGCAATGCCGCAAAGTCCCACTCAGGTCCTCTACATATAACATGCCGTGATGATGTTGAACAATTGTGAATTCCTCCTGCAATTTACAGCGACGATTTCCAATCGTCGCTGTAAAAAGGAGGAGATACAGATGTGGAAGTGGTGCCAGACTTTGAATTTATGGCATGGGCAAAGTCATGTGACCTCAAGAGAAAGACTCCAGAGGTCTTGAGCAGTGACGATTTCGTTGACTGATGTTCTGCTGGTCATGACGGCACACGAGGTGTGGGAAATGCTGATACCGCTGTATTAGATTAAAAACGGGCTTGAGTGTGCTGAAAGAGCAACAATGAAGGCGGTAGAGAAAGCGCAGTCCCGTTCTACACGCGGAGGAGGAGCATCTAGAACTGCTCAATCAGAGTCATTGTATGCGAGCAGAACGTGGCCCCAGCTCGCCACTACTCTAATACACTTACCCGGCGTTTACACGAGACGACTAACTACGTGGCGACTGTAGATCGTCAGGCAATAGTCGTCAGGCGGTGTTCTAACCCGGCGTTTACACGAGACGACTAAAAACGTGGCGACTGTAGATCGTTAGGCAATAGTCGTCAGGTGGTGTTCTAACCTGGCATTTACACGAGACGACTAAATACGTGGCGACTGTAGATCGTCAGGCAATAGTCGTCAGGCGGTGTTCTAACCCGGCGTTTACACGAGACGACTAACTACGTGGCGACTGTAGATCGTCAGGCAATAGTCGTCAGGCGGTGTTCTAACCCGGCGTTTACACGAGACGACTAAATACGTGGCGACTATAGATCATCAGGCTATAGTCGTCAGGCGGTGTTCTAACCCGGCGTTTACACGAGACGACTAAATATGTGGCGACTGTAGATCGTCAGGCAATAGTCGTCAGGCGGTGTTCTAACCCGGCGTTTACACGAGACGACTAAATACGTGGCGACTGTAGATCGTCAGCCAACAGTTGTCAGGCGATGGCAATGTCCACTGCAAAAGTCACTGAGCTTAGATTATACCCCAGCATTTACACTGACAACTATGAGTTTTCACAGAGTCGCCGCTCATCTAGACGACTAATTCAAGCCGGCTTGAATTAGTCGCCAGCGTAAGAGCATGTCCAATAGTCACAAGATGGTGCCGAATTGTGTGTTCAGACGTAACCAGACGATCTGCAGTTGCCACGCTTGGCGTTTACATTAGACAACTTCTAGACTTTTACGGCTAAAAGTCGTCAGGTTCAAGAATCGCCGCGTATAATCGTCTAGTGTAGACGCCGGGTATGATGGTCGACAGTTGGCGGCGCGTCGTGACGCACCGACCACGGCCGAGCCCCGCCACACCAACCTGCAGCATCAAAGCCACTACCCCCGCCACATCGACGCGCCCGCCTCAATCATTCATGGACACCTTTTTTCATATGTGAGTTTCATGAAATGCAACGCTTTTCATTAAGGGTTGGAGTGCTCCCGAATAAAAAGGGATTGATTATTATGGTCGGCGATGACTAGTCAATGTTGATATTGCCGACTTGCACGCGAACTCTAAGCACCACGCCTTAGCTGAGTGGCGCTGGCTTTGTTGTCTGTAATTATGGCATGTCCCTGTTCTAAGTTTTTTTCTCAGACCTCTGTGGCTTTTCACGATCGTTCAATGCAGGGCTGGTGGATGGCGTGGTTTTTCACAGCAGAGGATGCCGTGAATATCAGTCCCTCGTGGAAGAGCATACATCAGCCTCCCTCTATAACTCACCGGTATCACAACGTGTTGCCGCCATTACCGGGACGTTAGTTAATTAGTGCAGGTCCACCGGTCACACCTCTGCCACGCACGCGCATAGATCTGACTTTATCATCCACCGTATATAATTTACCCATTGAGAACGTATGGGGACTGAGTAAACCACTACCCATTGTTTATTATCCACCGTATACAGAGTAGAATGTATAGGGACTCAGTAAACCACCACCCATTGTTTATTATCCACCGTATACAAAGTAGAATGTATGGGGACTCAGTAAACCACCACCCATTGTTTATTATCCACCGTATACAAACTACCCATTGAGAATGTATGAGAACTCAGTAAACCACCACCCATTGTTTATTATCCACCGTATACAAAGTAGAATGTATGGGGACTGAGTAAACCATCACCCATTGTTTATTATCCACCGTATACAAAGTAGAATGTATAGGGACTCAGTAAACCACTACCCATTGTTTATTATCCACCGTATACAGAGTAGAATGTATGGGGACTCAGTAAACCACTACCCATTGTTTATTATCCACCGTATACAGAGTAGAATGTATGGGGACTCAGTAAACCACCACCCATTGTCTACCGTATACAGAGTAGAATGTATGGGGGCTCAGTAAACCACTACCCATTGTTTATTATCCACCGTATACAGAGTAGAATGTATGGGGACTCAGTAAACCACCACCCATTGTCTACCGTATACAGAGTAGAATGTATGGGGGCTCAGTAAACCACCACCCATTGTTTATTATCCACCGTATACAAAGTAGAATGTATGGTGACTCAGTAAACCATCACCCATTGTCTACCGTATACAGAGTAGAATGTATGGGGGCTCAGTAAACCACAACCGATTTTTTATTATCCATAGTATAAAAAGTGTCCATTGAGAATGTCTGGGGACTCAGTAAACCACTACCCATTGTTTATTGAGCGCGGGAAATCGCGCTCATATACGTCATCTAGATAGAGGTTAGAATGCTCACACAGGGTTTCAGCTTGCTGTAAAGAATCTATCCATTCACTATCCATGCACCAACTATAAAGGTCAGGTAAAATGAGCAGAGGTCCAGTATCCCAGTATCCTGTATCCCTGCCCCACTACTGACTTGGTTCCTTTTAATAGAACTTTCATGGCTGAGTGACCATGTGAATTTGTGTGCGGTGTGGTGAAGCAAATCAACAGAAATCACATATCAATGGACAGGAATCACATATCAATGGACCATGATAATAGTGCTGAATATATATTAGAAGTAGAAGAAAAACAGATAACAAATATGTTAGTAAGAGGACTACCAAGGGCACTAGCAGTACTCCAAATGAAGTACCCTCAATCCAAACAAACATAAGTGCATCAAGCGCTAAGGGGCTATCAAAGAGCAAAGCTGACCTATTAGCCAGAGAAATAGGGCAGTTGACCAAGACCCTCAATGAAAAACTCAGTCACAACCGCAAGTTGAATGGGATCCGTGGTATGCTAGACCAGGCACATGTTAAAACGAACATGTTAGCCAACAAATGACAAACACCTCAAAAGAAATATACCAACATATTGATAAAGTAAAAATTTCACATGATATACTTAAAAAGAAACTAAGATTTAGGATTCAACTATTTCAATCATGTTATCAGTTGCCATCTGTTCACACATGTAGATGTCTATACCATAATACATATTCCTGTTGATGATACTTGAAAACAACTATTAAATCCATTCTCTGGGTTTATTGAAGCATTCTTGATACTTTCAAATATAAATGGCTTACTGATCAATAATATCCTATGATATTCTCATACATTTATTTAATGAGATTTTGGTATACCGCGCTCTTCCATTATGAATGGAAATAACATTTGCTTCTAGTTATGCATTGTATACAAGGTCCCCATTGGAAATGTATGGGGACTCAAAAAACTACCACCCATAGTTTAGAGGCTGTCAGATACCATAACCATGGTAGACGGATTTCAAATCCATGGAATATGGCCCCAAGGCCATGGTATACGGAAAATAGTCCCTTTCTACTTTAGAGCAAAAAAATAGTGCCGATTGATGTACCCTTTAGTATAGCAATTACTGAGAATAATTTACTCGACAAGATAGTAAATACAACAAAGGACGGTTGTGTGGACTGGCGGCTCTGGAAACCTCTAAAGATTGACCTCGCAATACACTCGCTCAAGCTCGTGTATTATTACTACGTGTCAATCCCGTCGTGGTTCACCACATTTCACTGGGAAAACTGAAAACCTATGCACTTCACGTTACCACCTGCAACTAAACAACAACATACGATGTAAATGAATAGTTTCCAGTAGTCTTTATAAGTTGTCTCAACGTGTCTGACGTGTCTTGAATACCGGTAATGATTGGATTAACGTGGAGACTAGAGAGGACCTACCATGAAACACGGGACAAGGATACAGGTGGAATCCTATTGATTTGGATACGTCGCGGCAAACCACGCCCTGTCTAAGTGGCTTTAAACTGCTGGTTGTACTGCATAAAAGTCCCCGCCGCCGCCAATGCCTGTTGGAGTGACTATCGGTGTTACCGTCGAGCTTCCTTCCCTATTGAATATATCCCGTGACATATGTTTATGGTCAGACAAATATCAATAACAGGAGTTTCAGCAGTCACTTCTACCTTTAACCCTTTAATATGTTTATTAAAAAAAAGCAAAAATATATTCGATTTCTTTTATTATATACGAAAGTATATGCTGTTATTATCATATACATACATACATACATACATACATACATACATACATACATACAACTTCGAAAATAAACCTGCGTCGAATTTGAATGTGAAATCTGTCAAGACTGTGTGGAGTAGGTTTCTTATTTCACAAACCTCACCTTACACACCCGCCGCTGATATACGCCCATACACACAGCTATGTAAGTTTCTTATTGCACCTCGCCTTACTGACGTGCCTCTGATATACGCCCATACACACAGCTATGTACGTTTCTTATTGCACCTCGCCTTACTGACGTGCCTCTGATATACGCCCATACACACAGCTATGTAAGTTTCTTATTGCACCTCGCCTTACTGACGTGCCTCTGATATACGCCCATACACACAGCTATGTAAGTTTCTTATTGCACCTCGCCTTACTGACGTGCCTCTGATATACGCCCATACAC
Organism: Alentia gelatinosa; assembly: GCA_950022655.1. Taxonomy (NCBI): domain Eukaryota; kingdom Metazoa; phylum Annelida; class Polychaeta; order Phyllodocida; family Polynoidae; genus Alentia; species Alentia gelatinosa. Next base: position 63,791,405 of record OX465585.1, read on the forward strand.
ACGGCTATGTAAGTTTCTTATTGCACCTCGCCTTACTGACGTGCCTCTGATATATGCCCATACACACAGCTATGTAAGTTTCTTATTGCACCTCGCCTTACTGACGTGCCTCTGATATATGCCCATACACACAGCTATGTAAGTTTCTTATTGCACCTCGCCTTACTGACGTGCCTCTGATATACGCCCATACACACAGCTATGTACGTTTCTTATTGCACCTCGCCTTACTGACGTGCCTCTGATATACGCCCATACACACAGCTATGTACGTTTCTTATTGCACCTCGCCTTACTGACGTGCCTCTGATATACGCCCATACACACAGCTATGTAAGTTTCTTATTGCACCTCGCCTTACTGACGTGCCTCTGATATACGCCCATACACACAGCTATGTAAGTTTCTTATTGCACCTCGCCTTACTGACGTGCCTCTGATATACGCCCATACACACGGCTATGTAAGTTTCTTATTGCACCTCGCCTTACTGACGTGCCTCTGATATATGCCCATACACACAGCTATGTAAGTTTCTTATTGCACCTCGCCTTACTGACGTGCCTCTGATATATGCCCATACACACAGCTATGTAAGTTTCTTATTGCACCTCGCCTTACTGACGTGCCTCTGATATACGCCCATACACACAGCTATGTACGTTTCTTATTGCACCTCGCCTTACTGACGTGCCTCTGATATACGCCCATACACACAGCTATGTAAGTTTCTTATTGCACCTCGCCTTACTGACGTGCCTCTGATATACGCCCATACACACAGCTATGTAAGTTTCTTATTGCACCTCGCCTTACTGACGTGCCTCTGATATACGCCCATACACACAGCTATGTAAGTTTCTTATTGCACCTCGCCTTACTGACGTGCCTCTGATATACACCCGTACACACAGCTATGTACGTTTCTTATTGCACCTCGCCTTACTGACGTGCCTCTGATATACGCCCATACACACAGCTATGTAAGTTTCTTATTGTACCTCGCCTTACTGACGTGCCTCTGATATACGCCCATACACACAGCTATGTAAGTTTCTTATTGCACCTCGCCTTACTGACGTGCCTCTGATATACACCCGTACACACAGCTATGTACGTTTCTTATTGCACCTCGCCTTACTGACGTGCCTCTGATATACGCCCATACACACAGCTATATAAGTTTCTTATTGCACCTCGCCTTACTGACGTGCCGCTGATATATGCCCATACACACAGCTATGTAAGTTTCTTATTGCACCTCGCCTTACTGACGTGCCTCTGATATACGCCCATACACACAGCTATGTAAGTTTCTTATTGCACCTCGCCTTACTGACGTGCCTCTGATATACGCCCATACACACAGCTATGTACGTTTCTTATTGCACCTCGCCTTACTGACGTGCCTCTGATATACGCCCATACACACAGCTATGTAAGTTTCTTATTGCACCTCGCCTTACTGACGTGCCTCTGATATACGCCCATACACACAGCTATGTAAGTTTCTTATTGCACCTCGCCTTACTGACGTGCCTCTGATATACACCCGTACACACAGCTATGTACGTTTCTTATTGCACCTCGCCTTACTGACGTGCCTCTGATATACGCCCATACACACAGCTATGTAAGTTTCTTATTGCACCTCGCCTTACTGACGTGCCGCTGATATATGCCCATACACACAGCTATGTAAGTTTCTTATTGCACCTCGCCTTACTGACGTGCCTCTGATATACGCCCATACACACAGCTATGTAAGTTTCTTATTGCACCTCGCCTTACTGACGTGCCTCTGATATACACCCGTACACACAGCTATGTACGTTTCTTATTGCACCTCGCCTTACTGACGTGCTTCTGATATACGCCCATACACACAGCTATGTAAGTTTCTTATTGCACCTCGCCTTACTGACGTGCCTCTGATATACGCCCATACACACGGCTATGATTTAGAGGCACCTCGCCTCACCTCACATTCATCACCTCCAGGGTCGGGCCATCAGGACAGGTGTGCTTCTACCGCCGTCCCCAGCCCGGGATTAGACACAGACCAGCGCCCTGTGCGGGGCCTCACTCATTAGACACCTGTCTGGGCCACTCAGCTCCTGTACGGCCTCTATCATCATACACCTGTGGCCCCATGTCCTACGTATGCTACCCATGTCGTATTTATTATCCTATGTACCTGTGGCCCTATGTCCAACGTATATCGCCCGCTCCTATACATGTCGTTTTTTATGACAGTGCAACACATAAGTGGCGTACGGGGTATTATTATATACCCATACAGTATATTTGATAATTACGTTCTGCTGCTCCCTGAGCAGTATGCATGGTATACTGAACCCTGTGCAGTACACTGTTATACTGAACACGTTGAAACATCAGCAGTGTGTGGGCTTTCACGTCTACATGTCTTTTATGCCAATATATGGTTAGATTTTATTAATTTTGGAAATGTAATAAATATATAACGACCTACCATGCTTGAGGCCTCGTTCTGTAAAAGAAACAACAATTCTCCATCTTGTTTTGTGGCATGTACAGCATTACATGGTCAGGTCGTCCTATATAAATATCGCTTATCATTACTGCCTGTCGGTGATAGGGGATATGGAGGTCATTCGAGGGCTGTGAAAGGTGACAGAATATATGTCCGTCTAACATGATTTAATCCCGTGGGAGGAGGAAAGAGTCAGAGTACGCAGGCTGACTGAGTGTCAGCATTGTGAGTACAGTAAATCATATTCAATGGGCGATAAACAGATATTTCCAGGCTGATCCATGTTTGGTCCTAGTCCCCGAACGCCATCTTGCTTGGAGCACTCCTTCATATTACTGCGCGCTCTAAACACGAAGGCGAACGGGGACACAGACTAAAAACTCATCAATTTCTTGCTTAATATTCAGAATCAGGACACGTGTGGTATCATGCCTTCGTAACAAGTCTTGGCCCAAGCGGAAGTGCCCGCGTTTCTATGCGGACTGCAACACGAATGGAGCTACAACTGTGTTAATAAGTCTCTCAGCAGATCGGGTGATCAAGAACCGCTCCACGCGCCACCTGCCGCCTCCACCTGCCGGCCGTATGAGCAAATCGCAGAATAAAGCCCGCCATATGAGCAAATCGTAGAATAAAGCCTGCCGTATGAGCAAATCGCAGAATAAAGTCTGCCGTATGAGCAAATCGCAGAATAAAGCCTGCCATATGAGCAAATCGCAGAATAAAGCCCGCCGTATGAGCAAATGGCAGAATAAAGCCTGCCGTATGAGCAAATTGCAGAATAAAGCCCGCAATATGAGCAAATCGCAGAATAAAGCCCGCCATATGAGCAAATCGCAGAATAAAGCCCGCCATATGAGCAAATCGTAGAATAAAGCCTGCCGTATGAGCAAATCGCAGAATAAAGCCTGCCATATGAGCAAATCGCCTCATAAAGCCCGCCGTATGAGCAAATCGCCTCATAAAGCCCGCCATATGAGCAAATCGCCTCATAAAGCCGGCCGTATGAGCAGATCACAAGTAAAGCCATATGGGCAGCTCACAACACAAAGCAGCAGCTCGGGGATGAAGGAGGAGGTTAAGGCAGGTCTCAGCCACATCGTGCAACTTCTTGCGATCACAATAAGTGAGCAGGTGGGAGCTGACTGTTTCGTTCAACCTCAGTTGGCAGCTGCTCATTTCGTTCAGCCTCAGTTGAGACCTGCCCGTTTCGTTCAGCCTCAGTTGGGAGCTACCCGTTTCGTTCAGCCTCAGTTGAGACCTGCTCATTTCGTTCAGTCTCAGTTGAGACCTGCTCGTTTCGTTCAGCCTCAGTTGAGACCTGCTCGTTTCGTTCAGCCTCAGTTGAGACCTGACCGTTTCGTTCAGCCTCAGTTGAGACCTGCTCGTTTCGTTGAGCCTCAGTTGAGACCTGCTCGTTTCGTTGAGCCTCAGTTGAGACCTGCCCGTTTCGTTCATCCTCAGTTGAGACCTGCTCGTTTCGTTCAGCCTCAGTTGAGACCTGCTCGTTTCGTTCAGCCTCAGTTGGGAGCTGCTCGTTTCGTTCAGCCTCAGTTGAGACCTGCTCGTTTCACTCAGCCTCAGGTGGCAGCTGCTCGTTTCGTTCAGCCTCAGTTGGGAGCTGCTCGTTTCACTCAGCCTCAGGTGGCAGCTGCTCGTTTCGTTCACCTCGTGTAGGGGTGACTAGCGGGCGGCACACGGCGCTGATTGTGGTGTGGGAGGCGGGGAGGAGGCGGGTAGGAGGCGGGGAGGAGGCGGGGAGGAGGCGCCCGGTTCTCAGACACCGCCCACGACTGGTCGTCAGAGTGGTGTTAGCCCTGAATACCCGCGCCGAGATGGAGGCTGATGGCTCGGGCTTTGTCCGGGAAGTGGCGAGTGGCCGTCAAGGGCCGCTTGTCACTGCGGGCCGATGGACGACTGCCACCGTGTGGAGGCGGCGCCGGGTCTGAGAGCTCGTCGAGGCTGGTGTAGGAGCACGTCAGGGCCACTCCACAGATCTAATAAGGCCCGTGAAAGGCGGCCACAATGGACGGGTGGTCGAGTCAAGGGATATAGGAAACTCTGAGTGGCCATTGTATGATACATATAGTTATGAGATATAGATAGTTCAGGTATGTGCGATGTCGTCAAATGATATCAAAACGTGATATCAAAACGTCAGCAAAATACTAGCTGGATATGTGAGATTGCGGTATACTTTGAGAGATTGGTATCTTTTTATGGGAATAAAATGATGAGATAAATGCAAGGGATATTTGAGGATGATTTGAATTCTAACAGCTATTGGTTCAGAGGAATGATATATCTCAAATTCATGAGCAATTCAGGAGATCAACATAAGGTAAATTTGGTGAACGTTATGTCAAAAGACAACTGAGGCAACAACGAGAATTGAAGCCACTAAGACCAAAACTGATTTGACCAATCATTCCATGAAACAACAAAACAAAGAGCACAATATCCAGTAATCTGACCTCACAACATACAGCACTAAGTACTTCCAGAATACGTTTTGTAATTACAAGACAGGAAGAGGGGACAGAATAGGATGATATTTGACAACCACACTACCAGGAGACTGATAGGTGCTGTTTTATTATACAGGGTTTGGCAGTAAAGCGGGATTCACAAGTAGAGACTCACCTCACACCTTTCCCTAGTGTCAGACAATTCTTGTTTGGTACAGAATGCTCATGGCAAGGTGCTTTTACCGTTCTCGAGGAAAAATGGAGAATTTGATTGATATGGAAGGACAAACTTGGTACACATTCTCAGACGGCTGGCCTCCTCTTGGCTGGGTCAAGCGCGGATTCACACGATGGGGTTCATGTACTTCACAGGGTATTTTTCTGAATCAAATCCTGCAGAGATTCTGTACTCGAACACAATCTCTTCATCTAATTTGTAGGATTCCATTTTCCTGAGACATGTATTTTTCCCCTGCAATTGTTGAGGACATTTACCCCTAAAGAGGTACAGAATCTCATGAGAATTTGAACCTTGTGAGGCACATGAAACTTTCCATGTGAATTCCACTCAAAATCAAAATTTAATGGGATTCTGTACACCAACAATTACAGGGGATAACATGTCTCAGGGAACTGGCACCCTACAACTCAGACGAAGAGATTGTGTTTCAGTACAGAATCTCAGCAGGATGTCTCCAACTCCCTGTGAGGTACATGCATCCCACCCCGTGAACTCCACTTCAGACAGCCACCCTGTGAGGTACATGAATCGCACCGTGTGAACTGCACTTGATGATCCTGCACTGTCGACATATTGATACCCGGGCGTGGTGAGTCCGGCCTCTAGCTGAACGCGTGAGGGTAAAGAGACCTGGGTGTGCAGGTGTAAGGATTCTGAGACGTGCTCGTGATGAGGGGATCGATTGATCTGCGGGCGGCGTGACGGCGTGCTGCCCGCGGCGTGACGGCGTGCTGCCCGCGGCGTGACGGCGTGCTGCCCGCGGCGTGACGGCGTGCTGCCCGCGGCGTGACGGCGTGCTGCCCGCGGCGTGACGGCGTGCTGCCCGCGGCGTGACGGCGTGCTGCCCGCGGCGTGACGGCGTGCTGCCCGCGGCGTGACGGCGTGCTGCCCGCGGCGTGACGGCCTTGTGGATTATATAAGAACTACAAGCGATCACACTGCGCCTAGCGGTTATATTGCTAACTTTTGCGAATGCATGCGACTGTGAGAACCACATGCGATAATATCTAAAAAATTTGATATTGTCGCAAGGCATTCGCATGTCCATGCGAATTCGCATGAGCCATGCGATCATCATGCGAATTCCATGCGATGGTGTGATCCACTAAAGCGATTTTTCATGCGAATTTCATGCAACTGAGCGATGGTCTGCGATGGTGTGCGAACGTCTGCGAATGCCAATTCGCATGGAAAATCGCCTTAGTGGATTTACGGCTTTACTTAGACCTCAGCGACTATAACAGGATGCCCCTTAGTGTGTCGTGATGCATCATCCTTTACTCAGACCTCAGTGACTATAACAGGATGCCCCTTAGTGTGTCGTGATGCATCGTCCTTCACTCAGACCTCAGTGACTATAACAGGATGCCCCTTAGTGTGTCGTGATGCACTGCCTTTACTCAGACCTCAGTGACTATAACAGGATGCCCCTTAGTATGTCATGATGCATCGTCCTTTACTCAGACCTCAGTGACTATAACAGGATGCCCCTTAGTGTGTCGTGATGCATCGTCCTTCACTCAGACCTCAGTGACTATAACAGGATGCCCCTTAGTGTCCATCGTCCTTTACTCAGACCTCAGTGACTATAACAGGATGCCTGTTAGTGTGTCGTGATGCATCGTCCTTTACTCAGACCTCAGTGACTATAACAGGATGCCCCTTAGTGTGTCGTGATGCATCGTCCTTTACTCAGACCTCAGTGACTATAACAGGATGCCCCTTAGTGTGTCGTGATGCATCGTCCTTTACTCAGACCTCAGTGACTATAACAGGATGCCTCTTAGTGTGTCGTGATGCATTGTCCTTTACTCAGACCTCAGTGACTATAACAGGATGCCCCTTAGTGTGTCATTATGCATCATCCTTTATTCAGACCTCAGTGACTATAATAGGATGTCCCTTAGTGTGTCGTGATGCATCGTACTTTACTCAGACCTCAGTGTCTATAACAGGATGCCCCTTAGTGTGTCGTGATGCATCGTCCTTTACATGGAATAAGATGAAATAAAAGAGTTGGGGAATGACGATGAAAGATTGTGATAATTGGTATTGTGTGGGTGGGTAAAAATAGATAGTGAAATATTTTGGTTGGTGGTGAGAGGTAGAAGGGATTGTAGGGGTAGGTGGGGATACGCGTCACTATCACCCGCCCCACAATCACTCGGTCACGTTCTCCCCCGTCGAACCTCGGCCGCCTAAACTCGCCTGTGGGCGCCATGCATGAGGTGTCAATAGCCCGTGTGAAAGCCTGGTAGCGAGTTGGTAGTATTCCGGCCGCAACCGGCCAGTGAGATGTAATGTTGAAAATAGAATGAAATCTGCAATCTACAATTTTCCAAACATTTGCAGTAAAATTATCATTCATAATATAGATAGTACAACATGCAATTCAGTTATGATTTATACCATTTCTGCACTTATACTGCCACTGGCCGCGTATGTGTTGGTACAAGCGGGTAAAAAAGATGTCCATAGTCGGTTTACCTGGCCGCGGCCGCAGCCGCGTGTGTGTGGGTACAAGCGGGCAAAAAAAAATACCCAGTCTTTGTCTCGCCGAGGGGAGAAGGTGACCGGGTGATTGTGGCGCGGGTGTATTCGTAGGTGGGAAGCGTGTGTTGAGTGTAGGGAGTATTTGTAAGTGTGTTTGAGATGTGGTTGTGTAGTCGTGCACCAGGTGGGGGAAGGAGCAAAGAGCCGGCCTGGCATTAGGGCACATAGCTATTGCGTTATGGAAGCAGCCATCTTGCCCACCGACGCTAAACAAAACACCAGGTGGCGGGTACAGTTATCAATGGATTTTATTGAAAATTATTTTCACTAGATTGGCCACCAATTCTGTCTGATCGCTCTCTAGACCAAAGAGGTTGATACAAATGTCTCGAAGGAGAGTAAAATATTGGACATCGTGGAATATAAACTATATGAAAAGACGAAATGAATACGCATTACAAGACACTGTTAGCTTAGATAATTGATAGCATAGTCTTTCTTCCTAAATTCTCCTTAAAAATACTCAAAAAAGAAAAGGATAACATGAATAAAGGGCTTCAAGAGTACTGCAATTTTCAAACACAATAGCCTGTAGTGTGAGACTACAGCCGTGACAAAAGATCAGCTCGGAGAGTACCAGTCAGGTGGTGCAGATCAGACTCCACCAGAGTTCATGTCAGTGTGGTCTGGTGGCCAGCGTAGCCTGGGATATACATGCTATGAGAGAGGGCGGCATGTTACGTCATATCCGGGTTATCTATATGCTAAGTGAGTAATGTGCGCATCAGCCGCCGGGTGGTAAGTCATGCTCTGCCGCCCCGTAACGCCGCCAGCAGAAAGCCTAATGAGGAACCCTGATGTAAGATGATATATGGAGACATGGTTAGTGCGCCTCAATGGAATCTCTTCTGAGGTATTTTGGTCGGAAATATTCACCGAGTTTGAAGAACAAGAAGAATATATCCGATCAACGTATTGAGAACAGATGGAATTCAGGTACCTCATTATGTCTCATTATTATATACCCAGGAATCATTAAAAACGCCAATTTACAAGTTTACAACTCATTTTTTCGAGAATGAAAGTGGTCACATGGTACGGAGGGACGTATGAATATTATTTCGTCACTCTGCGACGAACTGAATCTGTACTCATGGTCAGTAATAGTGACACACTCACCCACCGATATATGATCTTAGGAAACGTCCTTACTGTAGGCGAAACGTTTATTGTTCGAGGTCAATAATGGAAAATATATCGCCTGACACCGTAGGCGGAAGGCCGTATATATATTTTCCGTTATTTACCGGTTAGTATTTCATACATATTCGACCATAGATATATAATAATACATAAATCGATCCGGACGGCATTAATGCCAGTGGTCGTTAGTGCCATAGCGAAATGTGGCTGTGTAATTTCCTAGGGGTAGTTTGGCTACATAAGCTATGCAAATGCGTAGTGTACAGTGTTATACCTAGGATTTACCATTGTGAAGTTGCGTGGAAGAATGGGGAGATTAAACTACACTTAAAAAAGAGATTGCATGTATATTGCAAGAGTGTTTTGCAAGCATCCCAGAATAACCAGATTATACATTGTCAGCTGGCATATCGGATTCGTAACAAACAGGAGAACGGAAACACGATACCCGCACTGTACAATATGTAATGATCCGGCTCTTTCCCATCAAGCAGTGTTTAATGGCGAACAATTGCGTTCATCCTCTCCGGAGGCAGTCTACGTTCCCGGTTAGTTTGGGGAGTAATGTATCTATGCTGGGGATATCGCATGATAGCCTCACGGATTGTCGCACCCAGATACATTTATTTGTTGTTTTATGGTGTCCATCAATCCAGGTTTATCCACCTCATCTTAATCATTGTGTTGTTTTCAAAATACGCACATGGTGGGTTATGACCATGTCTTGTACATATTGTAAAACGTACATAGTATCCTTGGAGTCACAAACAAAGTATTCTAAACGTGCATATGTAGAAAGCAATATCATGATCGCCATGGTATGTATGTGTATAATTATGTTTTCATCTAGTTTGATGCGGAGTGATATGAACGAGACAAATCCCACTGAATATCGCGTAGTGTTCAAACGCTTTGGAGAGCAATGACTTTGACCCAAATGAGTCGCTTTCGGAACAGACAACACACTGGATGTATAACGTCATAGACCATGGGGAACGGAGCGTAATACTCATAGGGGCATGGAGAACGGGTTACCAATGTTCAGTATATGGGACAAAAGTACCAGGGGTGAGATAAGATCTATGAGATGGAGGTGACAAAAAGAAATGTCGCACCAAGAATTGACCGAATGAAGAAATATGTCACCTCATTTTTAACTAAAGGTTATAAGATACAGATGTCATCAATGGAACTGGCGGAACCTTGATTGCAATACTTCTATCATATGACATTTGAAACTCTTCCATTTCCCATAAGTTGTATTTAGCACGGAATATTCTTCTTTTCTTTTTGTAATACATTAATAAAAACCAGTACATCGAGATCATGTTATTGAACATAGCTCTTGTCGAAATAAAGTAACAGTGTTGTACATTGCAATGTGAAGAAAAGATATGGAAAGCGTTCCCGCTGCTTTTTTCTCTCTTTTCTTTTTTTATAACATTAGATTCCTAAAGTGGTAGAATGAGATTATAGGAGTTCTAACAGTGAGAATGAACACACGGACCGTATACCATATGATGAACATTTCACATCGTCCAGACAAATCCGTTATACAGACAATGGTGGTACGATGAACTAGTTTAAACAGTAGACGTGAATCAGTATTACAATTATCCTATATGAATCACGAGCTCATAATTCATTTTTAAGATATAATTGCTCTTTATATTGCCTAGGGTTATGGATGGTAGTCGCAAGCGCTAAAAACATTGTATACTGCCACTTCGCTGCATAGTGTTTGATGGGCTGTGGTAAAATGAAGTTGGCGGTTTTTGCTGGCTTATGGCGATGCTGTTCTGCAGTGACTTGCCGCCTGAGAATCCTCCCACGGTCTGCTGCCACAAACACCTGCCGCCACAAACTGCAAGACGTCCCATCGATTCGCTACAAATGGCTTCCCTTGTAAAATGGAAATGGGTAGGACGTGGAATTAAGGACAAGACACAGACACAGGTGCGGGATATATTGCTGTGTCTATACTTGCAGAAGGGGAGATCGTTTAAAGGCGGTGCCCACCTACTACGATTTTTGCACTGACGCGATATTGTAGTACCAACACAAACATAAAGAGTCGGTGCGGAATCGTAGAGCTCATCGTGCAGTTAGTCAGGTTTCTATGGTGTGGCCTTTGATATACACCAATGCACACCAATGCAAAAACCCACATCACAGGATTTTTACACATTGGAACATGTTCAAATTTCATAGCATCGGTGTGCGTCGGTCCCAAATTGGTACCACATTGTAGAGCTCTATGACATGTTTCTATGATTGATATGCATTGGTAGGTCTATGATAGTGCATCGCTGTGCGTCATAGCAGATGGACATGCTTCATAGGTTAGATTTGAACATCTAATTTTGTTGTGCATCACGGTGCATCAGTGCCAAATCAGTACCGTATCATAGACCTCTATGACGCAAAGAAAACCTGTTTGTCAGATTTCTATGATTGTGTGCCAATGTGCTATTATTTGGGCATTTGCGTCAGCACACGTCAGGAGGTATACAGTGGCGTGTCGGTGTGCGTCGCAGCAGATGGACACCTCACCGACACATTTGCAGGATATACGGCTGTGTCTATACTTGCGAAAGGGGAGATTGTGTTTTCCCTGTGATATCCACAGCGTCTTCTCCCTAGACGTTGGGTAGAGATTACCACGTGACACAAATCAGCAGCGCGGATGAGATTACCGCCTTCCCGGGTCTTTCAAGATTGACATGATATTAGATTTTGCGGCGTCGCGGGCGCCGGGCTCTGTCTACTGATTGGAATATATTCAGTGGCGTTATTTCTGTCCTGAACCACCCCCCGTCATCTCCCGTCTACCGGACGTATTTCCAACGCGTCCTCCTACTCCCACTTCTATAAGAACCAGGAGAACTAGGTGTCAAATGTTAACCGTCTTGGTTTTGCCGAACACAGTATTTCCCGCGAAATCCGGATATTTCCCGCCAAAACCCGCTCATCAGCAGACGACAATCGGGTTACCCGCGCTAACAGCGTTCCCGGTAATTCAATAAGGCAGAGACGTAGCTCCCGGGCCGCCATTTTGTCGGGCGCCAAAGACAAAATATTCAAGTGCTTCTTTTGCAGCCTTTACCACTTTGCCGACGTGAACGGGTTATTTTGGGGATGAACGCGATCTGAGCGTCCCATCAGCGTCCCATCCGGGCAGCTCATCATCCTCCTATTTTTGTCCACAATGGAAAAAGGGAAATTGCAGATCTCCTCCCCATATTTTATGTTGGACGTAGGACTTCCCAGTTTGAATCAGTTCTTGAAAGAAAAAAATGTTTTTCTGTGAAAGAACATTTCCCAATCGGTTTTCGGTTAGATGAGATAAATTTCTATTCTGCGACAGCTGTCCCTGTAAATAATCCGATATGGAATTTGAATGCGCAGTCTCTGCTTCATGGAAAACTCAATTTAACTCGTAAATCATAACATTAATCGCCGAGTGAGAGTATGACATCTACAAGTGTGTTCCTGGATAGATATCCCTTTCTTGTTCTTGGATAGATACCCCTTTATTATCCATCGTATACAGAGTCCCCTTTGAGAATGTACGGGGATTCGCAATACCCTCACTGATGCTCGTGTATTACTATGCGTCAATCTTCTCGTGGTTTACGGCCGCCTGTCCATAAAACCATTGATTATTGTCCACGTATGCACGTACATAGGTCAGATCACATTCTCTGTGCAGTCATGTGACGATCCTCGGCCCGCTGTATGACCAGAGAGTCTGACAGCTCCTTATGCTAGGTTCACACTGGGCCACAGCGGCCACGTTTCGGTGCTCCCGGAGCCATGGACACAAACGTGAGGGACGTGACATGACGCAGGGGAACGGGATGAACAGACGTGACTGACCGTAAAGGGCTGATTCCACCAACACAACGGATTTGTCGTGATATATCTTGGTATATCTTGTGATATCTTGTGGTGTCGGGTGTATTTTTGGTGCTCCACCACCGCGACACCTCAAGACACATCGCGACAAATAGGCACGCGATCATTCAAACCTAGCCCGATGTAGCAAGACAACCAAATCAGGACCAATCTAGCTACATCGGTGTCGGTGTGTTGGTGGAATCAGCATTTTACACACCCTGGCCGCCGTGACCGCCAGAGAAGAATTTTGAAGCGACTTAGGATTTGCCCCAGCAGCCACGGTGCTACTGAGAAACCTAATAAGCCCTCATGGGACGTGATGAACGTCACATAACGTGACTGAACGTGACCAAACGTAGGCGGCCGTACAGGGAACCGTGCATAAAATGCTAATAGAGTTAACAACAATCAGACTCAAAATTCAGAAGTTGTCAGGACCAGACTATCTGAAAACGCTGCTTTCCCATTCCTAGATATAAGAAAAAATATATTAAAAGTTTACTCCATTATAGGGGCATTATGCTTTGGAATAATCAGCCCGATGACGTACTCAACACAACTGATAAAGTCCAGTTTAAGAAGTTGCTAAACATGAGGACCAATTCAGGACACTGATAGATATCTGAATATCTACATATCTAGTAACTGATACCCCATCTTGGTAACTAGTGCCGCATGTGCCGTTGTGATATCTCTGGTGTTATGCTCATATTCACCCTCAATCCCCTGTATTACTGTGCTTTTTTCACCTTATGCTGTACTCTCCTTGTAACTTGTCTGTATCGTATGTCATTGTGGCTTATCCACACTAAAATGGGACCAAAATAACACTACGATGTTTTATACAGTTTGAAAGATAATGATGTATCGGTGAGGTCTGACGACCAGTGAAAGACCATTGTATGTAACGATGAACTGTGCCACCAAAAAAAACCAGAAAGTGACACAAATTTATGGCTCCGTAACCATCTGCAACGGTGCCCCACGTTTTGGCGAAACATGGCCGCCGTGGCTCAGTGTAAACCCAGCATTACCTAGCAATATATTCTTGTCTTTGTGTGGTATGGAGTAAACTTTCCAGATATAGAAATTTGCTAGTTTCACTTTGTTGTATGCTACTCTGGTCAAGCAATACTTCTTTTATTCTGATGCTAAACAATCCTCTCCGTAGCACATCCAACTTTATTTCATGGTGTTTTTTTAAGATTTATCTGTATACTGGAGGTAAGCTTCCAGCAGGCTGCACACCCCCGGTCAGTGAGCTCCAGGGCGGTGTATGTGCCCACTAAGGTAAGTCTATGGCGGACGTGCTGATGTGATAATCCCTAATGATTAAAATGGCGCCGGGACCTTATTAGAACCAACATGAGGTTAATTGTCAATTACGACTGGTGCTGATGAGAGCTGCATGGTGCGCCCCCTACAGGGACTCACGGACATCGTCTACTGGAGCCCGGAGCAGACGACATTTTCACTGCCGACTGAGAGCGCCTCCTCGTGGTCCTGTCTGTAATTAAAGTACAATGCATCCCCAATATCATACCGATTATCATCCTACCCCTAATAAAAACACCATAGACTTAACATAGGAAAATTGTATGTGGCATGCCATGACATAAAGTGTTTTTTAAGTACCTGGAGAAATAAAATAAATTTGACGAATCAGCGATCAGAAATTATTCTGCTGTGAAAATAGTTTCGGCTGCAGAGAAAAATTCTGGCAGGTATCAAACATGGCAATTTACATATTCATAAATGGATTTTGGTGAGTGTTTGCATATTTCCTAATATTATAAAGTCATGGAAACGGGGTAGGATAAATTCTAGACCAAACTCCGGCCAGGTCTGCTACTCACTGCGCTCAGCTATTGCTTCGTGGCATACACCTTGACCAGGCTAACTATAGTTTCTACTATATATCTAGAGACAGCCTCTCTGGATTTGATTATACACCTAATACATAGTGTCCATAGAAAATACATGGGCAGCGTGTATATACATACCCAGGGCATACAGATATGCTGTATGCTCCAGGTTGTAAAAGCCAGGGCATACGAAAAGAAAATAGTGCGTATGAAAAAATAGTGCGTACCTTAATGGACTAATTTTAGTACCCTGCTTGTCAGGGAAAGGTGGATAATAAAGACAATATAGACTGGCTTCAGATAAAAGCGGTCGTATGCTCCTCGGAGATGACTCTGCGCAATATCCTCGCATACACTTGGATAATACTACGCGTCAACTCCTCGGACTATACGACCGCTTGTATCTGAAACCAGTCAATATCGTGCATGTATTTCATGTTCCGTTGAATCCCGAGGTGCGAACCATACTACTGACTTGATCACGAACCAAAAACATCCATTTTAGCATGTAATGTGGTTAGGTGGGGTATCGATTAGACGGTCACACTATAGGGTAGATAGCTATTGTGTTAGGGAGGCGGCCATCTTGCCCCCGATGACAAACAAAACACCAGGTGCAGTCTTTATTGGAATTCCTAAACTCTAGCGTTTGATGGGATTATGATTGTGGTTGTTATGTGGAAGATCTCACTTTTGTATGAATCGTTGTGATTAATAAAAAAATAGTTATCAGTGGAATATAGCAACCGATGGCAATGGTCGACCCCGACTACTGTGGGGTTATCTTACTATTTCCTGGTAGATGATGG
This sequence comes from Alentia gelatinosa, assembly GCA_950022655.1. Lineage (NCBI taxonomy): Eukaryota > Metazoa > Annelida > Polychaeta > Phyllodocida > Polynoidae > Alentia > Alentia gelatinosa. Next base: position 63,806,899 of record OX465585.1, read on the forward strand.
TATAACTAGCAATCACTCTGTGCCTTATACACCTGGCCAAGGTTCTGTACACGAGGCCGCCATCTTGAATTGCCACAGCAAGAAGCAGAATTAGTTTACTGAACTAAATGTTATTGGACTCAAAACCTTATTGCTTGAAATTTGTACCTTAATGAATCCAAATATGCGATAAATAAGACAAGAGGCGCAGTGGCAGAAGGAGATTTTCATGATGTAAAAGTAAACAGGTAAATGAGCGTTTAACAGAGGTGGGGTGAACTGAAAAAAATTGCTGATCTTTTTTCTTACACAGTAAAAAGTCAGACTTTGACATTGGCCTGTTTCACTTATCGTGAATCCGACACTGACAAGCGTTTGCCAAATATGGTCACTGACTAGGATTTGGGCACCATCAGGCTTATAGTCCACAAACACACGAGGTAGATGCTGCACGGCCGGTGAGCTGTGAAGTGTTGGCTTTTTATTTAGCTACTTTTTATTTAGAGATCAATATCATGATGATTCTATAATAGAACATATAGAAATTCTAAAAAGTTGTTTTTTACATAGTAAAGCCCATGTCACTTTCCTCAAACTTTTACAGAATATATCAAATGTATAGTACAACACATTTAAGTTTTAAAACCGATAGATCACCATCCTTGTTTTGAAAAGAATTGAAGAAACCTATATTTTTCAGTAGATTTTCCAGTAAATCAGACAAATGTAAATTGGCCTATTTTGCCTCTTTTTTATTCTTTTGAGAATTTTATGAGGGTCAATAATCATACATCGATTTCCGAGCTCGGCATAGCCGTTCTTCCGCCCGGTCCCTCTTAACTACTGCAGTGCAGTTAACAGGCTAGCAAAGTGTGGACTGAGGCAAACTATAACTGGGTTTCTAGTTTTCATATTCATTACATTGTGATTCCCCGTAGGGGTGATAATGGGATGAAATGGGATGAGTGAACTTCATAGTAAACAGTGTGTAGTTCAGTTGCAACGGAATCTGACTTTATATATGGTCTAGGAACAAGGGTGTTTTAGCTTTAGCCCTATAATGATAAATAGTAGTTTCAATGTACCAGCTGCTATCATTTGTCTACCAGTCATCAGTTGCATCGCACGCTGACTATACCATATGGCAGTTTTTGAATGATTAAGACTGGATTAACTTGATAAAACGTTAAATTCACTCATTTGGAATGAGAATAGATCACAAGGAACCAGTTTTGACTAATAATTGAAAATCACCAGATGGCGCCATTGTGTTTTGTAGGATATGCCTTTAATGGGAGTTCGACATGCGCTGGAACTAAGAATGAGGAAGGACATCTCAAGGCAAATGAAGCGTCGTAGCCCCGAGAGCGATAGAGAAGACATGAAGCGTCTAATGAGCTTGTGGCCGTCAGTGGTCTCAGGGGTATTCCCGGTCACAGATGTATTTATCTAATTTGGGGCTCGGTCCCTCTGAGTGGCCGTCCCTTCTCTCGTCTCCCTCTGATGCGGACAAACATGGCCGCCCGTCTCTGAAGACGAGGGAGGTTCCGTGACTCCTCCATCTCAATCGCCATCATCTGCAGACGATAACGACGCTCATTACACTCCTACAATCCACAGCCTACGATATTGGGGGCCATTGAATAAACTACGAACGACAAAATCTTATCTTAAAATCGTCTTTTTTTAAATTCAAGAAACAAAATATTTTGGGGGTCATAGTGTTGTATGAAATAATGTGTTGTAAGCATAAGATGTTTTGACGATAAGAGTAACCTAAAGCTCTTACAAGGTGTTGCATACAAATATGTTCATTTACAAAACATCTTCTGTCTTGTCATACAATAATGGATGGAAAACATCATCCAAGATGTTATTTATCGTTGGAGTTATCGTATCGTCCAGCACCAGCACCAGAAATGAACAAACTTTATTCTACAGTATCACAAGTAAACATGGAAACGAGGCTATAGAGAGACTATAAAACCTCGTTCCATTGGTCAACGAAACGTTGTAGATGTTTTAAGCTGCCCAATAAGTCTGTAGGTGGTCCCACCGACTATACATGTGTCGGTATCAATTTATTGGTGGGGGTGACTTATATACACTGTTTCTACTGTATTTTCGATGTACACACATATTTTCTGTGAGAACATCCGTCGGTGGTGGCCTTGTTACATAATCTAGACAAAATTAATCTGTGAGTATTCTCTGCAGGTCTCATTTCTATTTACCTATGTGGCATCAGTGTACCCCAATACATCTATCGGTAGTTTCCGACTGTAGATCGGTCCCAAACAGTCGGTCAATGGAAACAAGGTTACAGAACAGAGAGAATAATCTGAAAGATAACGGTGTTGTACCAAAATGGCGACAGAGACAGGGCGGTGCTCCGATACCAGAGATAACGCAGAGCGGATCGAATCTGGTTTAAGATATTATTGGATTCTGGAACCTTTAAATCAACGGAAAACGCGGCAATAAACCGCCGGGAAGGGCCGAGTAAGTCCAACCCAAATGTCAGAAATGCTACCGTCTCTCAATGATCATGAAGCGATATAAACTAGATATCATAAAACAGGGAGTTTAGATGGTGATTCGGTTAGGGAGATTATATCGTCCATCTATCATGCGGCAACGTGTCCCTTGCCAGATTTTCTTTCCCCCATGACGCCGAGATGTAATAAGCACAGTTCGGTGAATATTACTAATTTGATTAACAATTGCCAGATTGAAAAGGGGGGAAATGAAATCACGAAATCTCGGGATTTTTACAGGATCTTTTCTTTTTAGTATTTCCAACATGGCGTCTCTGAGGCAGTGCGCGCCGTCTGACGGGACGCTGAGGAGCGATCCGCTGGTAGCGGCAGGCGGCTGCGCTGGTTGGTGTGCCAGGAATGAAGCAGATCTCTTCCCGATCCCATCTTTGTGGTCGTCTGCTTCAAAGGCGTCTCGCGCCGCGCGTTGCGTGAGCTTTGATCTGCGCGTCTGTCCACAGGGAATTCTGTATCCCGAGACCTGATAGCAACCATAAACAAGACGCCGAGACGGTGTCCTGCGGAATACTGTCGGCGCGTATGGACTGCGGTTGCACTTCGAGAGGCCGACATAAAGCAGCCTGCCATTGATGTTGGTTGTAATGGTTCATCTTTGATGAATAATCTAAGACGGTTTGCCATTAGGACGTGGTCTACGTACACGGTCTGGCGTGCAGCCTGCACCGTGCACCTTCAATAAACCACGCGCAGGTGGGACGCTGACGCCATTACACTGCATCATGAGAAAGGAATCTACTCCACATGTTCTTTCTGGTTCGTCTTAACCCTTTGAGGGTGAAATTACGCCTTCAGGCACTGTCTTATAGAGGAGGCGGTACAATCAAATCACGGGCCTGTGAAGGAACACGGAGCAGCTCGTTTGAGTTGTCGACATCATCATAACGCCCCGTTCACACTGTACGACTGGAGGTACCCAGGTATGCCCAGTTCACACTGTGTAACTGGAGGTACCCAGGTATGCCCCGTTCACACTGTGCGACTGGAGGTACCCAGGTATGCCCTGTTCACACTGTGCGACTATAGGTACCTAAGTATGCCCCGTTCACACTGTGCGACTATAGGTACCTAAGTATGTCCCGTTCACACTGTGCGACTGGAGGTACCCAGGTATGCCCTGTTTACACTGTGTGATTGGAGGTACCCAGGTATGCTCCGTTCACACTGTGCGACTGGAGGTACCTAAGTATGCCCCATTCACACTGTGCGACTATAGGTACCTAAGCATGTCCCGTTCACACTATGCGACTGGAGGTACTCAGGTATGCCCAGTTCACACTGTGCGACTGGAGGTACCCATGTATGCCCCGTTCACACTGTGTGACTGGAGGTACCCATGTATGCCCTGTTCACACTGTGCGACTGGAGGTACCCAGGTATGCCCCGTTCACACTATGCGACTGGAGGTACCCACGTATGCCCTGTTCACACTGTGCGACTGGAGGTACCCAGGTATGCCCCGTTCACACTATGCGACTGGAGGTACCTAAGTATGCCCCGTTCACACTGTGTGACTGGAGGTACCCAGGTATGCCCCGTTCACACTGTGAGACTGGAGGTACCCAGGTATGCCTCGTTCACACTGTGCGACTATAGGTACCTAAGTATGCCCCGTTCACACTGTGAGACTGGAGGTACCCAGGTATGCCTCGTTCACACTGTGCGACTATAGGTACCTAAGCATGTCCCGTTCACACTGTGCGACTGGAGGTACCCATGTATGCCCTGTTCACACTGTGCGACTGGAGGTACCCATGTATGCCCTGTTCACACTGTGCGACTGGAGGTACCCAGGTATGCCCCGTTCACACTGTGTGACTGGAGGTACCCAGGTATGCCCTGTTCACACTGTGCGACTGGAGGTACCCAGGTATGACCCGTTCACACTATGCGACTGGAGGTACCCATGTATGAGCTGTTCACACTGTGCGACTGGAGGTACCCAGGTATGCCCCGTTCACACTGTGCGACTGGAGGTACCCATGTATGCCCTGTTCACACTGTGCGACTGGAGGTACCCAGGTATGCCCCGTTCACACTGTGTGACTGGAGGTACCCAGGTATGCCCTGTTCACACTGTGTGACTGTAAGATATGCTCCGTTCACATTGTGCGACTGGAGGTACCTAGGTACGCCCAGTCGCTGACTGGAGGTTCCTGCAACCGCCTAGCGCCGCAAAACGCACCGTGTGAACGGTGCCCTTCCTACTACAGTCTGTTACGTAAGCGTACCAGTTGCAAGAAGGGGGGTTCACACACATATTTCATCAGGAACACTCAGTCGCAAGGAATTCGGAAAGTCCAGTTTCAAGCTCGGTTCCTCCAGTCGGCGACTAGAAGTACCCGCTCGCACGCCCTCTGGTCGCACAGTGTGAACGGGGCTTTAGATGTCATAACATGGAACACATGTAAATAGACTTACCTTGAGGGTCTCTTGATGAACTGCATTATGATTAAAAAACTCGTCTGAGATTCTGTCTTTTAAAAGATCATTTTAATCTTTGTAGCATTTCTCAGAGAAACATTCACCAGAATTCTATATTTCCGGAAACAACTCACATTGTAAACAGCCATAAGAACTAAGCCCCTGCCACTCTTTCCGCAGGTGCATTTTGGGAGCTGCTTTGATATTAAACATACCTCTATGAAAGTGTCATAACACATTCTTATATACGGCTGATATTACCAATGATCACTTACCAGCAAATAAATGACAATTACACATACTACTTACATTGTTACCTGGCCTTTGGTGACAATCCTATATACTACTTACATTGTCATTAGTGCCTTTTCGACAATTATTTATCCTACTTACATTGTCATCAGAAGTGCAGTTGAACTGTAATAACGGTTCTATATACTACTTATATATTTAGGTTTTAAAGGTCACAAGCTCATAAAGCGTGTGGAATATTTCTTTATTCACGTATTTCGGTGTTTAGTGCAACCAATCATATTCAAAGTATGGTGGTACGTCGCCATACCGGAACAGTATGGTGGTACGTGTCAACTACCACTTCTATATAGCAGAGGTTGATATTTACAGTATTTTTTGGCACAGGTATATAATACATACGAGGCCGGACGATGGTTCACCAAAAATACCAGCATGAGAGTCCCCCCTGCAATATGCCACGTACATATACATACATATCATATGACGGTGATAAATATACGAGGACCCTTCAGCGCCGAGTTCTATGGGTCGTGTAAATGGAGGCTCTAATGGTGGCCCCTGGGGGCTGGCCCATCCCACAATGCATTGTGGACGGCGGGTGGCAGCCATGATGGCAGCAGGAGTGACTATTCAGCGCCTCCCGAGGGCATTGCCGCTGTAGGGCGCCACATGCAGACAACACGCCTAGCGCCATGTCTACTGTGTGTGGTGTGTCATCGTGAAACCAGCCACACGCCCAGCGCCATGTCCACTGAGTGTGGTATGTCATCGTGAAACCAGGCACACGCCCAGCGCCATGTCTACTGTGTGTGGTGTGTCATCGTGAAACCAGGCACACGCCCAGCGCCATGTCTACTGTGTGTGGTGTGTCATCGTGAAACCAGGCACACGCCCAGCGCCATGTCTACTGTGTGTGGTGTGTCATCGTGAAACCAGGCACACGCCCAGCGTCATGTCTACTGAGTGTGGTGTGTTATCGTGAAACCAGGCACACGCCCAGCGCCATGTCTACTGTGTGTGGTGTGTTATCGTGAAACCAGGCACACGCCCAGCGCCATGTCTACTGTGTGTGGTGTGTTATCGTGAAACCAGGCACACGCCCAGCGCCATGTCTACTGTGTGTGGTGTGTTATCGTGAAACCAGGCACACGCCCAGCGCCATGTCTACTGTGTGTGGTGTGTTATCGTGAAACCAGGCACACGCCCAGCGTCATGTCTACTGTGTGTGGTGTGTTATCGTGAAACCAGGCACACGCCCAGCGCCATGTCTACTGTGTGTGGTGTGTCATCGTGAAGCCAGGAACACGCCCAGCGCCATGTCTACTGTGTGTGGTGTGTAGTGGTAAAACCAGGCACACGCCTAGTGCCATGTCTACTGTGTGTGGTGTGTTATCGTGAAACCAGGCACACGCCCAGCGTCATGTCTACTCTGTGTGGTGTGTAGTCTAGAACGAGGCAGATATTTTTTTTTTTATTTTTTTTTTATTCATTCACATAGGAAATACAATACGATGACATATCATATTCGCTTGCTAGCGTTCTTCCATATAAAAGATATAGCCATGACGTATACACAGCTTTGAATTTAAACAATCTAAATAATATGTACAGGTCTTTCCTCGATGCACAGGTATATGGGCAACAAAAACCTACTGACTCAGTTTCCACTTCGCAAAGACGTCCACATCAAACCGTAGAGGAGGCCAGAGTGGCCAAGGTAAAACCCTAGATACCTCTGCTCAAAACAGCACTTCCGGAGGCCAGTGTGAGGCTTAGTGCTAAAGCTACGGAGGTTCAAGGCTAGAATTTCGTAGTTGGTCTCATTGCTACTATTTGAGTGTCTTATCTACTATTGCCTCTGAATAAGTTTGTCTTAAAGCTACGATGACAGTTGTTAAGTGAATCAAAAATACGCATTTACAAGATTGAAGAATGACACATATAATCTCGAACTCAAAGAACTAAGTATCTATCTCCGGAAATGATGTTTTGTGAACGGATATCTGCGGTTTCAGCGGATTCACTTTGGCTCCCTATAGATGCCTGCAAGTAGGAACAGGAAGTAGATTTCACTACGCGCAGACGCGGGCGGAAGTGGACCGTCTTGACGTCAGCAGGCGAGATTTACACGATCAGAGCGCGCGTGACGTCACCCTGCAGGTCTCCCTCCTTAACGAGGTTACCCGGGCTGATAGGCTGATAAGCTGGGCGTGGAGTCAGGTGACAGGACACTGACCGCCAGAACTTCACTACGTAAGCTCTGCTGGGGTTATATCTGCCGCCACCTTGACCCACTATAGCTGTAAGTGTGGTTCACTTTCCTAGCAGGTATTTCTTATTGCATGCATCTATGTTTGGAGAGTGTGACGTTTCATACCCTTTAAGCCATTTTCCATGTTCTTATTTCCTTCTGTGTGTATTTTGAATGAAATAAAATTGTTTGATTTGTTTGATTGGTTTTACGTCCAGTCAATCATTTTAGGGTCTTTCCAGATTTCCTCATTGTCCGAAGTCTTTGCAATCATGGATTTCTCCAATGATTTTCAGGTGCTGCTTGCAGGAGAAAGGAGAGTTCTATTAAAAACTTTCCCTTCTAAAATGCTTTTATAGCTTTTCGAAGAACTTGATTTCCCTGAGGAAGGCTAAGATTTCTTTCATATCAGTGTTTCGAAATACACCATACATAGACGTTGTACCTTTCAGATACTTGTCCCCAGATCCTTTTGTTTATTGCCTGACGAGAGAGCATCAGCTGGTTCACTGAGAGAGCCATGTGACATTGCTGGCGCGTAAGTTGTAATTCGCCTCGCATGAGGTGCCCGTATGTCGGCCTCGAGTGACCTATCCGTAGACGGGTCAATCGTGTCTGTTCACTTCTCAGAGCTGTTCGTTTACATTATATAAACGAGGACTTACCCACATGCATCGATGCCCAGAGGACCTGACAGAGTTCCTGATGTCACTGTTCACCGTGCTATCTGGTTTCCGGGTGACAGTAACGTCCCAGAGAGGATGACGATGCATCTTTAATGACACCTTGTCAAATAACAGTCGCCTTGACCTTTTCCGGTACCACTCACTCCAGTCACAGATGTCATGGCGGACTAGCAACACACTCAGTCTGAGAAAAGCCACTCTATCCTACCCCTCATACAAGTCTCCATAGACTTAACATGGTGTGACTGTATGCCACGGTGATGCCATATGATATTTATATGCCATGTATGACATATGAAGTTAAACATACGTGAAGGGATAGGATAAAATCTAAACGTCACTCAATTTCCTAAGGCCTAAGTGTCCTACACACCTGCTAGCTATACAATGAGGATAACTTACCTCATACCTCTGTAGTAATTTACGTTACGTTCACAGTGTGAGCTAATGGATAATGCCGGACTGTATATATAAAGACAGGCGCCTCGATTCAGAAATTGGCGTTGCTGTATTTCTCATAATACAATAAGTGTAAACTTCAGAACACATGTACTACAATAGACAGCATCCTCCTTTACACTGTTTGCTTGTTTGTTTGGTTTGCTTTAACGTCCGGTCGACCATTATAGGTCCTTATCAGACTACATTACACTGTCACCGTCGTGTGTCCAAATCGGATTACGACTAAAATAAGGTAAATATCTATATCTCTGAGGTATATGTCTATAGTGATATAGAAACATGTTTGTTTGTTTGTTAAGTTTAACGTACAATTTGTTCAATTAGACTTACTTTGGTTTACTTTACTAAAATTTGCAGATCCTGTTAGAAAAACAAGGTATGCTGCCTGGTTGATCCAGGCATCCTACTCTTCTCAATTATATCTTATCGACAATCTTACATTCCTTGAGGAAGTCAAGAATTTCTCCCTTAGCAGTGTTATGGAATCCTTTCAATATCCTAAGAATATTGACACCTTCATAAAGATATGTTTACGTATACATGAATCTTAATGTACCAATACCTATGAAAGATTACAGTCAGAGCTCTTATTATATACCTGTGCCAGTATGTTACACAAATACCAACCTCTGCTAGGGTATTGGTATTAAATATATACCGGCACAGTATGTGGTATAAAATGACGTACCACCCTACTTTAAATACAAATTCTGATTGGCTGAAAAAAATTGCATTGACCTACTTATGAAATGCTGGCAGTGACTTGCAGCACTCCGCTAATTTATGTGTGCAAAGGATCACAGGAGTTGAAGGGAAAAAAAGAGTAAAAAATGTACTTAGAGCATATTCTGTGCTTGACTTTCACTAAGATGTCAACAGATATACCAGCACACTTTGAATCCAGCTTGGACAGCAGATTTCCTTCTGTAATTCATCAAATACTTATACTTGAAGGTATATAATAAAATAAAAATGTATTACCTTACTGGTACATACTCACATACCTTGTTTCTTTTGATAAAAATATTCCACTCGCTCTGCGAGCTCGTGGAATATTTTTTTCAAAAGAAACGCGGTATGTGAGTATGTACCAGTAAGGTATATACATTTTATCTTAGTATCCCATCGAGTCTTGACTGCGTAGTAATGCAAGAGGCGAAGCCGCGTGAATTATGTAGCGATTCAAACGAGATATGATCGAGTTCTAATCCTTAACTTTCATAGGTTTCTGAATCTCTCCCACCCTTCATATTGACCAATGGTCAATGAGTATTTTGGTAAATACCCAATGGGCGTTGGATACGAGTTCCCAATGTTAAGTCTATGGGGGAGAATGCCCGGGGTGAGATAAAATATTAGACGTAAAGCAGCTGATGTCATATCATAATAACAAGTCATAGAAACCCTGAAGGTATCAGAGAATGGGTCAAACACGAGACTAGCATCTTGACCCCTGGAAATGCCTTAACTCTGGCCACTGAAAAGCATATTGATGGTGGCTCAAAGGGACATCCCTCTGTAATGGAGTTAATGCATGCCACTCTCCTAACACAGATCTCAATATTGCGCTCTAATCTGTAAGCGCTAGCTCCACAAAAGATCTGCTGGGGGAGTGGATGCATGCCCAGACACTGGACTGGTTCCCTGCCTTAATGAAATAAGTCTAACTAGGCCAGGCTGCCAGGCTAGCCCAGACACCAGGAGGCGACCAGCGAGTTCACTTTGACGGTCTCCAAGCACCACTCCTTGCATGCGCCGCAATATTGTCCAGAGATGGCTATCAAAAGATCGGCTTAGTGAGTGTGTGACCTGCGTGCTACGTGCGGAAGCAGCACGTCACCTAACGGGGTTGTCGAGAACTAAGTGCACCGGAAGACGCCGCCTGACGGTCACGACAGGACGCCGGATGAGACGCTGAGCGCGGCGTCTGTCTAGATTGGGCACCCACCCCCGTCTGCGCCGAGTCACGGCGTGAGGGTTAGTGTGGTTAAATCCTGGTCATGTCCGCGAATTCTCACTCTCAGACCAAGTTGTGATTTATACTGAGTTCCGAGGACAGGAATACTTATCAGGAAATATTCACAGCTCACCAAATTGAAAATAAAGTCTTTCTTCATGGTTATTTTATTCAAAATACACACAAAAGGAAATAAGAATATGTAAAAATGGCTTACTGCCTCGTTGATCTCATCCCCATTATTCTCAGCCACTCCTATCATGTTTTAGCTACAGCCTGATTTCTAATATCTTTGATGAGCTTGTACTCACAAACAGGCCGGCCTTGTTTAGTCGATGAGACTATTGCGATAACTCGAGGTGAATTGTGTGCAAAAATCTCACTCTCCAAGGATAGGTCTAGGTCACTTGAAACATCTGCTGAGACAGTAAGTAAGTAAGTACAGTAGAACCCCACGTAAGCGGACATTACACGGGGTAAAATAAACTAAAAGAATCTAAAATAAACTAAAAGAATCTAAAAGAGGAATCCGTTACGGACATGTAGGAGCAGCGTAGACTGGCCGCCACCTCGGCCTCCACGCTGTTCTCATATAAAGCTCGTTTCCATTGGACGATTATTCGGCACCGATTTGCAGTCGTGAACTACCAATAGATTTGTTTGGTATACCGACATGAGATCGGTGAATGGAAACGAGATGTGTGTGTTGTGGTATCAAACAACAGGGCGGTTATCATATTTCATGTATCAATGGCATCACATGTGTGGGGTGGTAAAAAAATGCATAAATGGCTGAAATTACTATCACTTGACCTTGGGACCCCTGGTGAAAGGTAAGGGTGCTATAAATTTTTAATGAACCTTTTACCCCTTTAGCTTAGTATGGCAACCAACCCCTGTCTACTACATAGGGGTTGCTCGGGTTAAATCCCACACGGTATCACTCTGTGTGCGCCTCTAACAACTTTTCGATGTAGTATGAAAGGGGTCGAGGGGGGTCTCAAGGGTCTGAAAGTGCATTCAACTGAATGTGTGTTTCTGCATGCTTGTTGCGGATGGAATAGGAATTTATCTCACCCCTGGTACAAATTTAGCCATGGGAATAACATTAGAGAATTATACGCAACGATCACCCGCGTAAAGTGACAACACTGTGCCATGGTCGTGCATGGTAGAGTGATGTTAGATGACGACTGGCCAGGATTTCGGAGAGCAGACGAGACATCAACACGGCGATTTATGTTCCTAATTGGGTTTGCAAAGTAATTTTAATTATTCTGATATCATGGTGCTATTCGTAGTCCTTGAAAGGGGTGAGATAAATCCAGACCTGCACTCGAATTATAAAATAAACAATATTCCACTTGTTTGGATGCACCATAATCGCCACTCGGCTTTGCCTCAATGTTGATTGCGGCCCATCCAAACTCGTGGAGTATTGTCTATTTACACGATTCTCGTTCCAGTTCTATGTAAGTGAATCTTTGCAAATAGCAGCTTTCCACTTTTCTATAGAAATTGACATTTGTGTTTTGAGTATATAACATTCATTTTCCTTGCATTAAAGAGAGATCAAATGAGTCGTATTCACTCCAATAAAACAAATAAGGTTTGCACCTCCCAACAGACCCACAGTATCATGCTGTGGCCGACACATACATGTTTTTCACATTTTATTAGTCTCTCCTGGGGTAGCAAATAAGGTCCACCTGTTTTTTCTGACCACAGAGGACACCCGTGTCTTTGGTAGGAAGTGGGCGGTGGTTTGGTTAGGCCTATATGTAGTAGAACGGTGTGGATGGAAGGGTTCCCGGTAACTCAGAGTCAGGACACTGTTGTTATTTTAGTTAACCCTTTCAGGATGCATGATGCCTGGAGTCCGTACTAAAGACGCATGATGCCCTCAGACATCATTGTATAGAAATAATAGAGCAACATTCATGGAATCTTCACGAAATATAGGTATGACATCATATTTAGCCTTTCTATTCAAATAAAACAAGATATTTATGATTATGCATCTTATTATGTGATTACAAACTTGAATTATAAGTTTTAACCATTATGTGTCCGTTTTCTAGCGAGACAAACTGCCACCAGCACCCGTCCTTACGGGAATAGCTCGGCCAGTCAGCCGGCAGTGTATCAATGATGGGAAGGCTCCGGGTGAACCTGTACGTGGGAGGGATGAGTATCTCCGGGTTGTGGATTAGTGGGGAGAAATCTGATATTGATAAATGGGTTGGTTGACTAAACTGTTTGTACAGCTGTCTAACGCGGTTTCTTACCAGCTGCCTGGGTTTCTATTTTGTAAGAATCAGACGACTAAATATATATTAACGTTGATACGCGAAATAGGCATCAGAATCATATTGTGACTAGTATTATAATTTGTGATTTTTGTCCTAGTTCCGGTTGGAGCCTCATGATGGCGTGACGGTCGGGTGCCAGTAATAGTTTAACATCCAATTTGTTCAATTAGACGTCTATCTCTGCTGGAAGAGTAAATTAAATTGTACTAGGGAAGCCCCTTATTCATGTTCTCTTTTTTGTGTATTTTGATTTTTTTTAAAGACCAGGAAGGAAGACATTGTAATCAATTAGCTAATAACTTGTACTAAGTATTCATAGTTTATATTCGACGATGTTCTAAACTGTACCCTGCTTCGAGATATCAGAATGAGCCCTTTGGCCTAGAAACTGATCACCCCCACCGGCCTCGAAGTCGGAGCTAGACAGAAATCCGCCTGACGAGTAAACAGTCACCTCTGTGATATGGCGCCATTCAATACAGTCCGTGCAACATGCCTAAACAATAAACTGCACAAACCCATACCCTCCAGCACAAGCATTCAGATTCAATACATGTATTGAAAATCATAAATCTAGATAAAAGGTTTTGAACTGCTGCTGATATAACTCTGTGATTTACAAGTTTCACACTAGTTGGAGCCACTACGTAGTGTTACTTGGCCTGGACGATACCACATTCTGCTTGGGATATTACATGGAGGAGTGATTTTATCACAGAGCACATGTACCCAATAAATTTATATTCTAAAACTTGTCATACATAGTTAAGCAATATTTCATTTTATATATAGAATAACTATATGCCACTAAGCACTGATGGTGTTGGTTATAAATCTGGATGAATTTTCCTTGTAATGAATCTCATTCATTTTAGTTACTGACCTTTATTTATAAGGCACTAGTGATGAAAGGACTATTGCAATCAACTCCCATTTTGTACCCCTGCTGGGATTGAAATGGCTTTTCAATTATTGTCATCTATAGACTAAAATCATTGCTTATCTAGTATCTTAGCTTGGTAGAAACGTCCATAAGATTAAAGTTAGGACCTTGTACTCAAAAGGATTTCGAGAACAGTAACTCTTAATCAACAGGGGATAAATAGAGAAACTCATTCCCATTCAGTATCTTGCTTGCAGCGCTTCAGAATATTCCCTCCACTATTGCCTTGTTCATATTACTCCACACTCCAAACCCGATGGCGAATGAAGACACAGACCAAACACTTATCAATCCCTCTCTTGAAAATGTGAAATGATTTATCAAACACTGCTGACATCCCAAACTCTGAGGCAGTTAGTGTTGACGTTATTGTGTAATATTCTATGATGTACATCACCAGGTCCTAAAAATTAAATCTACTAATAAAATACCATTTACTTTTGGAAGAAAGAAAAAGCATAGAGCCAATGCCCAGTCTGTTTGATAATGGGTTTCCTTATCAGGTTTATTTTGAATAATCATCTTAATTACTAGGTAAAGAACAGTAGAATTGTATACTTATAAAAATACATCATTTTGTGCATCAGTCTCTGACTTGACACATTAAAGAACATGGATCCACAGTAAGTCTCACTTCAAAATAAATAATGATTCAATATAAAATTATCTACTAGAAATGAATGTACTCATTTTTATGATTACATAACTGTAAAGACATATCGGACAATTCACGCAGGCGCCACCTGGTGATTTTTAGATATTGCCAATTATCAGCCAAAACTGGTTTCTTGTGATTCATTCTAATTCTAAATGAGTAAATTTTTTGTCCAGTTTATCCAATTTTGATAAGTATTATAAGCTAATTTACATTTGCTTGATTTACATAGGAAATATAATGAAAAATATGGTTTTCTTCAATTCTTTCGAAATCAAGGATGGTAACCTTTAAAACATAGTACTATACATCTACTATACTCTGTGAAAGTTTGAGAAAATGAAAAACAACTTCTTAGAATTTCCATATATTCTATTATAAAATGGTCATAATATTGAGCTCTAAATGAAAAAATAGAACGGTGACCCCCAATCTTTAAGTTAGATATGTGTACTAGAACACTTGGAGATCATCATATTCAACTTTCAGGAAAATGACATGGGTTTCAATTTCCAAGCCAAAATGATCCGATATGCCTTTAACATATATGAAGCTAGACACCCCAATTCCACAATGATTTCTTGCAAAGTTTTAGCACATCAAGTTCTTTGGCAAGTTTTGTTTGAGATTTGTGCTATAAAGTATGCTACAAGTCCACACAAGTCACTTAAAATCTCACAAACTCAGCTTCAATCAATATATGAATGCCCTTAAATGAATCTGCATATTACTCCACATGCAATCAATGTTACTCTAATCTCCCATTTCATTCTGTCTTATTGTGCGACAAACTATAACAAATAATCTTCAGGCATCAACAATAAATACACACATTATTCTACCATGCACCGCAGGTATTTGTAACCATCAATTAATCACTAGCACCAATGAAAGAAATGACTATACAACATAATAGTTTATAAGTACATGTAGTTGTGATAAGTGAGACAGTATTATCATTATGTCTATCCATGTTGGGACTCATGGAAATAATTTCAAAATTAAAATTTTATGTATACTATAATATTGTAAAAGTGCTTATTATAGTTGACCTATTGATTTATTCATGCCTGTATAACCTTGTTTTTATATGTAACAATGCATGGCAGGTGGCTGTGTCCAAGAGGATGAATAAACGTCGCATTTATGGTTAAGTATAGGGATTCAGCTGTGTACTAGGGATCTCATTACCATGGCAAAAACGAGCACTTGGAATTGTGAGAGTGCTAAATAAAGCCAGTTGGCAGTTAACTATCCTCTGGTGTTGGCATGTCCATTTCCTCCACCCATCTGCAGTTTACAATATACCTATGGCCGTAAGTCTATGAAACACTAACCACTGCTATGGGTGCACTCCCATGCACTCCCACAATAGAGCCAGATGATACTTCAAAGTTGTGTCTCCAGACATATTTGAAATAATGGATAGCAAAACATATTGATGAAATGGTGAAAGATGATACATGTACAATATAATAACATTGATTTAACATTATTTTATGTAGAAACACCAAATGATGGTGACCGATGTCAGGGAGGCTGAATTAGATGAAGACGATAAGAAAACATGGTTACTGAGCTCATAGGGATGCAATCTTCAGCCTTTTTGTCCCATAAAATATGTCACTCTGCCTTTAGCTTTGGGACTTATTTTATGGGACAAAAGTCCTCAAATGACCATCTTACAGGCTCAGCTACCATGTTTTTTCTTATTATTCAATCAGCGAGATGGTGTAATGTCAGAAAGGCTCATCTATAGAGTATTCCGGGTGGTTTTGGTCTTCTAGGAATCTGAAGAACTTGTGATCTGCATTGAGTTGGGCAAGTTGAGACATGTCAGCTTTGTCAAGTTCAAAGTCGTAAACATCAAGGTTTTCATGGATTCTAGCTGGAGTGGAGCTTTTGGGAAGAGGTACGACCCCAAGCTGGAGGAGATAGCGGAGCAGGACCTGTCCTGGTGTCCTCCCATGTTTTTCTGCAAGGCTGCACACAGCAGGTTCCTTCAGGGCCTCCCGGTCGCCGGCGTGCCGATGTCGGTCAAGTCTGCCTGGCGCGCCAAGCGGGCAGTAGCCGGTGACAATGATCCCTAACTGCTCACACGCAGCCCGTAGCACAGGCTGCTGGAGATACACGTGGCATTCCAACTGAACATTCGCTGGCTTCACGCGAGCAGTGCTCCAGATTCGCTCTATTTGACGAGGAGTGAAGTTCGACAGCCCAATGGATTTAGTGACCCCACGCTCAACTAGACTCTCAAATGTTCTCCATGCTGTCACCAGATCGTGGTGGTAATGGTCCCTTTCTCCATTGACATCTGTTGGTTTTAAGTTGCCATCACCATGGTTACGCATTCCAAATGGATTATGAATGAGCAGCATGTCAACATAGGTCAGTTTCAACCTGCTGAGAGACTCCTCTGCAGAGTAGACAATGTCTGTTGGGGCGAGGTACACTGGAGGGACTTTGGTCGTCACAAAGAGTTCCCCACGTTTGAGATTTCCCTGGGTGATTCTCTCATTGATAATTTCCCCAATGTCCTGCTCATTGTCGTACGAGAGGGCCGTGTCAATGTGCCTATAGCCGGCATGTAGGGCAGTGTCCACAGCCAGCTGTAATTCAGATGCTATATAAGTACCAAGACCAAGTGTCGGCATCAAGTTCCCACTGTTTAACTTGATCAACTTCCGTACGGCCATACCTAAAAATAAAGATGAGAAAGAGAAAATCATAATTCATCTGAAATATCTTGTGAAAATCATAGCATCATTAAATCTTTATCGTCATTAAATCTTCATAAACAAGGGCAACGGGGAATAAGAATATACTTCTGATGAACGAGTTATGATGAATTATATAGGTTGCAGTTATATATGTTATCATATTAGGAAACAAGTAGAGAAGGGGTGGTAATATAGGAAAGTGATAATGTCTCACACTATAAATGGATTTTTTCCCCCTGACTTGTCATAGAGGTGTTTTCACAATATCTTGTTAAAACACACTACAAGTGGAGGTTGGAAACTAGCATGTTGTGGAAATTAGGGATAAGACAAGTAAATACCCAGCTCTAAAGCATAAATGGGTAAAGGCTTTAAAGTAAGCTGGTTTCAAAATAGAAAGTCTACTTAGGGAGCATTCATTATTAATGGCAGGGGGAATGAGCTGTTGGAGGAGGGGGCAGTTGATATGAGGGGATTTGCCTAGGGGGTGGGGCCATTTCATTTTGAGGTATTTTCCTGGCATAGGGGGGCGGGCGTTCCAATTTCAAGGATTCCTGTTTTTTTAGATTCACACATAAGGGGAGCTTATATTTTCATTGCAGGCTCTTGTATATGTCATTTATGCCCCGAGTCATCTGTAATGTCACCATAAAGGTACATATTTTCAACAAATGAACACTGATAAAATACAGTTGCCTGAAAAATATGTAAGGTAAATGACAGTTGATTAGATGGATGTCTATTCTGAATAAATTCACTCAACAAATCTCCCCAATCACTGCTGGAAGTTTACCCAAGTGATAATACCTTTTATTCCTTATTCATGACCCTAACACTGCTAGCAGACATCTTTCATCACCACAAATTCAACTAACAATTTACTATGAGAGTATATAACTTAACTGTCAGGATATGACATTCTCAGAAAACAGCAAAATCTGCATTCTGCCAATGTTGTAACTGGTATCAGAACCAGTAATTGTCATTCTCTGCCACACCTAAGAAACACTTAGCAGGTTCTGTAGCAGTTTATTTGATAATTATAGGTATTTGTGCATTAGTAAGACAGCTACTGGTCCTTCTATGATAAAAACAGATTCTGTAATAGATCTATGTTAGACTTGAGGTTAGTAAATGGGATGTTTCATTGACATCCATAAATTTGATGGCACTGGTCACAGTGTCAGGCCTCTGCTACACATGTTTATACTACACATACCAACAAGGAAAAATAGTGCCAACAACATTGTGTGGTCACTACTTGCAGGGATCTGACATAAACTGATTTATTAGATTGTAATTCAGTGGGCAGTATTGTTTTAATTGTAAGTATCAGCAAAAACTACATTAACATTCACATAGCATTGTAATAGACCACATTCATGTGACGGCATTCTACTCGCGAAGAAGGCTTTCCTTGTGGTCTGGTGCTAAACTTTGGGATTCCTTCCAAAATGTACCGATTGGTAATCTCAGAAATTTCTGCAGAATGTTTAACTGTACTTTGGCATTCCAAAAGATGTATCAATGTGATAACTTTCTCGTGATAAAACTGATTAGTGTTCTTACTCCCACAAATATAACTATGCTGGAAGAGTGAATTATATAGTTCATCTTCCTAGCAGATCTTTCATCATGTCTGGAGAGTTCTATTGAAGCCCCTTATTCATGTTCTCATATTCCTTTTTTTGTGTATTTTGATCAAGATTCCTACCTCGTTCCGCACTTTTATTTTGATAAAGAGACGGTAAAGATGTCCAAACGATGTCAGTGACAACCGCCCGACATTGCGGACTGTGTTTGATGTACAGTAGAGCAGCATTTCATGGAGTCAGAGGCGATCATCAGTCATCGTTAATGCACGACATAATGACACACTCTAATGACCTTGCCATTTCGAATTAATCATAATGCAGAAAATAGTCCTTGTCTGTTTTTCATATACACAAAGTGTTTAAAAGAAGGTAAATGATTACAAAAGAAAGATGAAAGTGCAATTAGCTTTTGTAATTATTTACAAATCAAAACAATACTGACAATTGAATTCTAAAAAATGACAATCTGATAAATCAGTTTACGTTGGATCTCTTCAAAAGTCAGCCCAATGCAACTATCACTTTTGACTACTGCACAGTGACAGCTCTATGCTTTCTCCAAGTGCCACGAAGTGCATTGAGAATGAGGTCTGGTAGAGATTCTGATTCTGGTAGTCAGAATCTAAGCTGTTTGTTTGTTTGGTTTGATTTAACATCCAGTCAGCCATTATAGGTCCTAACCAGATTTCCTCAAGGTTCTTTTACTCGACAAGGGTGGTGATCAAATCTATGTGATGAATTCAGGTAGAAATCTCACCCCTACACATTCACTGAGGTGAGAGTTCTTTTACTTCCCACACCACACAGACATGGTATAAGAAGGATTGGCCTTTGATATAACAGTAAATCTACCACTGCTGGGGGTGGGACTTGAACCCACAAAGTCCTACAACCTTGGGGTTAATCTAAGCTGGGAGAGTGGGTCAAGATGACGACAGATCGGACTACCAGGGATAACTTGGTGTAGCAAGCATTTGATCTGGTGGCCAGTGTAGTAGGAAACCTTCATACCGGTATATGGATGTATGATTAATATATGAATAAACTGTTGAAATTTATAGACTCCAGCACAAGCATTCCAATTAAATTTGATTACATGTATTGTACATCATAAATCTAGATAAAGGTTTTGAACTAGGTTATTATAGCATCAGAACTCTACATCCAGGAATGCTCATGCTGCTGCTGATATAACTCTGTGATTGGCAAGTTCTGCACCAGTCGGAGCTATGATGTAGTGTTACTTGGCCTAGATGATACCACATTCTGCTAGGGATATTACTTGGAGGAGTAATTTCCTTTATTTATTCTTTATCATAGAGCACATTTACCCAATAAAATTTTATTTTAATACTTGTCATACATAGATTGTTTCTTTTTTTTTTGGTTTGATTTAACGTCCAGTCAACCATTATAGGTCCTTACCAGACTTTCTCAAGGTTCTTTTACACCACAAGGGTGGTGATTGAATCTATGTGATGAAGTCAGGTAGAAATCTCACCCCTACACATTTAGTAGAGAGTTCTTTTACTTCCCACAACGTCCAGTCAACTATTATCAATGATGTCAGTTGGGATGAGGGAAAAAAGGTGGAAATATTTTCTTGTCGATCTTTTCTTCCTCAGAGAGATTAGGAAAACTTGAATAATATGTCCTTGTCGGCCATAACATGGGGCCGAGGGTCTGTGGGGAAGATAAAACCTCTGTTTTATTGGCGTAAATGAAGTTAAACCATTATTAGTTTTGTTTGATGCAAGGACAAGAAATATAATATACTGAGTATTTTTACTTCCCAGACCACATAGACCAGTGCTCTTTACCACTGAGCTAACTCCCCACCCTGGTCGCTTTTGTTATGCTTGCGTACAAGCATATCCGGTCTGCACTACGAGGAGGCACAGCGACCAAGAGAATGAACAGATTGGTAATTGCTGTCCACCCCAGCAGACCTGTCATACATAGATAAGCAAAGATCTATAAATAGAATAATTATGTGCCGCTCAGCACTGATGGTGTTGGTTATAAATCTGGATAAATTTTCCTTGTAATGAATCTCATTCATTTAAGTTACTGACCTTGATTAATAAGGCACCAGTAATGAAAGGACTGTTGCAGTGTCAACTCCCATTTTGTACCCATGCTGGGACATGATATTGAAATGGTTATTCTGATAAAAATAGTTTTTTGTCAATTTTAATCATTTATCAACTAAAAGCATTGCCTGTCTACAGTTATCTTAGCTTGGTATAAACTTTCCATATGAAAAACATTAGGAACTTGTACTCAACAGGCTTGCGAGTACAGTAACTCTTACTCAAGGGAGATAAACAGATTGAAATTGTGAAATGAGGTTATCAAACACTGCTGACATCCAAAACTCTGAGGCAGTTAGTGTTGATGTTATTGTGTAGTATTCTATAATCTACATCACCAGGTACTATATTTCCCAATTCTTATAATTCAATCTCCCTCCAACAGCTATTGGAAACAGTAACCTAACAATTCAAATTCGCTACTCGCTCATCGCATTTTATTACAAATATTTATTTTTAATCAATCATCTTATCAATACTTACCATTTTAATAATCTCATACATCTATGATTATTAAAATGTATCTCGTAAAAATTTTATACACAAAAATAAGATTTTATTTTCCCAACTCCACATCTCCTCCTTATTTTGCGCCACATGTAGATCAATGACATAATTATGTATAAAGCATGTCAAACCATTTCCACAATCATTTCTTGCAAGGTTTTAGCACATCAAGTTCGTTGGCAAGTTTTGTATGAGATTTATGATAAAAAGTATACTTGAAGTTCACACCAGTATTCAGCAATATATTATATCTATAATTACACATATCTTACACATCACTTACGTTCTCACAAACTCAGCTTTAATCAATATATGAATGCTCTGGAATGAATCTGCTTATTACTCCACATGCAATCAATGTTCCTCTAATCTTCCAATTTATTCTGTCTTATTCTGTGACAGATAATCTTCAGTCATCATTAATTAATCACTAGCACCAATGAAAGAAATAACTATAGAACTTAATAGTTTATAAGTAGCTGTAATAAGTGAGACAGTATTGTCATTATGTCTGTCCGTGTTGGGACTCACAGAAATAATTTCAAAATTCAATTTTTACATATATCATATTGTAAAAGTGCCTAGACAACCTATTTGTTTCTCTATTTAGTATGTAGATTGGCTGTATAACCCTATTTTTCATGTGTAATGCTGTATGACAGGCGGCCTTGTCCAAGATGATGGGTAAGCAACCTATTTATGGTAAGACAAAGTATAGCAATTCATATGTATACTGGGGATCTCATTACCATGGCAAAGACAAGTGCTGGTAGGCGTGTGAGAGTGCTGAATAAAGCCAGTTGGCAATTAACCATACTCTGGTGTTGGTGTGTCCATTTCCTCTGCCCATCCACAGTTCAAAATATACCTATCACCAAATATTTGTAAAATACTACCCGATGTTAGGGGTGCACTGCCATGCACTCCCACAATAGAACCAGATAATAGTTGTGTCTCCAGCTTGAAAATTTGACAATAGCTCCAGACATATCTAAAATAATGGATAACAAAACATTTTATTGAAATGGTGAAAGATGATACATGTACAATACAATAACATTAATTTAACAATATTTCATGTTGTGTATGTGCAAATACAAAATGTTGAAACACCAAATGATGGTGACCAATGTCAGGGAGGCTGAAATAGTGAAGGGTGCACAACATGCTATTATTCCAGAAGCGAGAAAGTGTAATGTTTGAAAGGCTCGTCCATAGAGTATTCTGGGTAGTTTTGGTCTTTAAGGTACCTGAAGAACTTGCGATCTGCATTGAGTTGGGCAAGTTGAGCCATGTCAGACTTGTCAAGTTCGAAGTCATACACCTCAAATTTTTCATGGATTCTGGCCGGAGTGGAGCTCTTGGGAAGGGGTATGACCCCAAGCTGGAGGAGATAGCGGAGCAGGACCTGTCCTGGTGTCCTCCTGTGTTTTTTTGCTGCACACAGCGGGTTCCTTCAGGGTCTCTCGGTCACCAGTGTGCCAGTGTTGGGCTGGTCTGCCTGGTGCGCCGAGTGGGCTGTAGCCAGTAACGACCATCCCTAGCCTCTTACATACTGCCCATAGCACAGGCTGCTGGAGCTACACATGGCACTCCAGCCGAACATTCGCTGGCTTCACACGAGCAACACTACAGATCCGCTCTATTTGACAAGGAGTAAAGTTTGACAGCCCAATGGATTTAGTGACCCCGCGCTGCACTAGACTCTCAAATGTTCTCCATGCTGTTACCAGATCATGGTGGTAATGGTCCCTTTCCCCACTGGCATCTGTTGGTCTTAAGTTGCCATCACCATGGTTACGTATTCCAAATGGACTATGAATGAGCAGCATGTCAACGTAGGTCAGTTTCAACCTGCTAAGGGAATCCTCTGCCGAGTATACAATGTCTGTTGGGGCGAGGTACACTGGAGGGACTTTGGTTGTCACAAACAGTTCCTCACGTTTGAGATTCCCCTGGGTAATTTTCTCATTGATAACGTCCCCGATGACCAAGTGTCGGCATCAAACTCCCACTGTTTAATTTGATCAACTTTCTTACGGCCATACCTATATTAAAGATGAGAAAGAAAAAATCATAATTCATCTGAAATATCTTGTGAAAGTTATAGCATTAGTCGATCTTTACCAATGACTTGTAATTGAGGGCATCAAGGAATAAGAATATTTTTCTGATCAACATGTAATGATGAATTATATGGGTGGCAGTTATATACATTATCATATAAGGAAACAAGTAGAAAGACTATGTTGTGGGAATTAGGTATAAGACAAGTAAATACCCAGCTATAAATCATAAATGGGTAAAGGCTTTATAGTAAGCCGCTTTCAGAACAGAAAGTATACTTAGTTTGGTTAAAATCAATAGTCCTGTGACCGTGACTTCCGAACCTCCATATCTCACCTTAGTTGTGTAGAGGGGACCATTTTGATAAAATTTAGCTCCTATGTCCGTCTGAGTAGGTGGGGGAAGACTCTGAATTAACATGTTTTTAAAAATTCACCCGAGGACAGCGCTGACGGCCAAAAACGGTTACCCACATAGATCTAGATGAGGTAGAGAGGCAAATAAGGTGTCATTTCCCACTAAACCTAGCATGAGCAATTCATTAAAATGCATTTCAAATTGATGGATCAGCCGTTGATGATAAGACCACAAAGCGTGGAGGTGGTGAGGAGGAGAGCCATGTTGTCGATGTACTTGACAACCAGCTCATCATCTTGCTGGCATCTTGCCTTCTGCACCATTTTGCTGTTTTTTTCCGTGAAGTGATCACAGATGAGGCTCAATATGGTGTCAGGTTGGTGCTGATCACGTGTGGCCTACCTCTTGCCATGCAGGTACCTGTACATGGCACACCAACGGTCCAAGGCGTCGACGTATGCGTGGTCTGTGTAGAAGCAGAGTTCGGCGGTGATTGACTCGGGTGTCTTGTACATGGTGGCAGCGTGTCCATCATGAGCAGGTGCCGAGTGGGGGGGTGGGATCCATGCGTCCATCACGGAAATGGTCGTATTCATTGTCATGGTTGGAAGTAGTCAGACTTGTCCAACCCTATACACTTGTATAAATACAGGACCGTACTGTTTGGGTCGCCCACGACTATGTTGGCAGCAGCTGACTGGCAAACCTGGTGTTTCAAAGATCTGTCTGGAGTGTGGCGTTTTGGCTCGCTAGCTGGTCCATGTAGTCTGTCTGTTCATTTAACCATCAGAGGGTTTCGACCTCTGACTGGGAGGTAGCCATCTCGAGGGCACTGTCATCGTCTGACTGTGTCCTCACTCTCAGTTGAGCGGACCAGAGCACCAGCATCAAGAAGCTTATATGTCGTTGGATACAACTGCACCAGTGCCAGAGGCTCTGTAGTGACTGTGGTGGTGGGAACGCGAGGCGCGAGAGGCAGCAGACACCGCCGCTGGTGGTTTTGGCCATCCCTCTCATAAGATCTCACAATCTCTAGGTCATAATCTGTACTCTCACTACGCTCTATGGAGACTAATTCTTAACGAACTAGGCTTAGACCTTGAGAATCCACTGGCCTGCCTCCCGTGTTAAAGACGTACATCAATGCAATCAAAGATTCCCATAATCTCAATGATGCCAGCTAACGGGAATACTATGTGCCAGTGGATTCTCAAGGCTCTAAGCCTTGTTCGTTAAGAATTCTTCTCCCATAGAGCGCAGTGAGAACCTTGTACAGATTTCGACTTAGAGAGCGTGAGATCTTATGAGAGGGGTGCATGGCTGCCGCTGCTGACATGGATGACCAACCTTTGGGCTGGGCTGCTGGCTGTCCTTGTCTTTGTGAGAAGTGTTTTCTGTGGGGTTTATCACTAACATGCTTGCGCGAGATCATCCTGAGTGTCCCACTAGTGTGACTAAAAGATCTGTTCTAAAAGAGTGACCCCAGTGGAAGATCTGCCCAGTGCAGAACTGCTTTAAGTTAATAATAAAAAAAAAAAAGACTTTGCCCCATTACAAGCTGGAACAACTTTAAAGGGGATCTACAACGCAGCAGTATCGGGTTGTATAAAAGACAGGTCAAAGTGATTTTTATGTGTAGAACAAAAAAAAATTAAAAAAGCTTTATTGTTGATGTTCTTGCAATGACCGCCAGCTGCTGGCAATATGTCTAAATCGTACCCAAGGCCTAGCTCTGTGTTTATGTTTAGAGGTGACCGTGTTAATTATAACCAAGGGACGCCCCTCGTGCAATGTTACTTGGGGCAAGGCCAAGGGAAAGTGCACGTATGTTTCACATACAGAGAAATTAATATCTCGCTGGAGGAAAAGAAATTGATGCCAGCCAATTTTCTGGGCGGTGGCCAGAAGAAGAATGGTTGCTGGCCCAGAAACCCACCGGAGATAGGGTGGGGACATGACTGGTGATTGAGACCTGGAACTAAGGATAGTTCATTGCTACATGTTTTAAGAAATAAATAATGATTTCAAACCGATTATTGGATGGATATCAGCTAGGAATCGTGATCGAACCTAATCAATATCATATCCAGCCCTTCACCAGCTGGGGGATACATCTCAATCGGAGACCAGGAGTGATTATTTAACACCCTGATAGATTAAGCCCTTATCTCCTAAGTTTAGTGGTAGTCTGAGAAACTGCATGTGTGCACCAGTCAGTCCGAGCCGCTCAGAGGTTAGTGGCATTTACATAGATCTAGCCAGTATAACCAGCCGTGTCCCCAAACAGACTAACTTTGGGTTTGATTATATTTCAAAATCTTTAGGTCCCTGGTTTCAGATAAAGATCTGATTCCAGAGTATCTTTTTTACCTGGACTCTCCACATGCCCTGTTCCTCGATACGCTTACTTTCTGTTTGACTGAATTTATGAAATGAATTTAGGTAGATAATCTCACCCCAACACATTTTACCGAGGTGATAGTTCTTTTACTTCCCACACCACATAGACATGGTATTAGAAAGACTGGGCTTTGATATAATAGTAAATCTACCACTGCTGGACCAATTTTTTTTACACCGCTACTAGACAATGCTTTTACTTGATAACTGTGCATTTAGAGGTAGTTTACCAGTGGGACTTCTCTTCTTCTCAAATCCAGCAATTTTCTTCATGCTTTTTGCTGGTACCTTGCATGTGGAACAGCGTGTAAAGTCTAGAGGCCTAGACTAGCTAGGTGTAGATCGGTAAGGGAGTCAGAACTCAGACACAGAGGTACTACTATGAGTCAAGAAACTTAACTGATTTTAATGACAGATTCTCCAGCTTATGAATAGACAGCAGGTGGCACCTTGCTAGAGGGTGAGCTTGCATACTGGAAGATACGCTCGGTAGCCAGCACGCTTTGGGGCTACGATTCGTAAATTGGACGCTACGCTTCGTTTTAGGAAGGCAACGTTCTCGCACTCGCGGCGAACCGCGTAACAAACAATGGCAAATAATTATATGTTGCCGGTTCATGGACGCCTTGAGCCCGAGACGATTCAAGCCCTGAACGCCTTGAGCCTTTCTGTGGACGCCTTGAGTTTACCCTGTGGACACCTTGAGCCTACTCCATTTTGGTTTCCTTGAGCATCTAGATGTAAAAAAACTTTGAAAAGTGTACTTATACTGGTTTATATTCATATATACTCAACCCTAACCATTACCCAACCCTTTTCTAACCCTAACCCGCTAATCGGAACTAAAATGAGGTAGGCTCAAGGCGTCCACGGGGTAGGCTCAAGGCGTCCACGTTTTCGCGCTGACAGGAGGCTCAAACGGTAAAAGGCTCAAGGCGGCCAATTCCCATGTTGCCTATCATGAATCAAAATATAAACTTACCAATTGTGTTCAGCATTTTTAGATATCCACTGCTCTTAATTTTAAGTTAAGGCGCCAATTCTTGGCAGAAGTGTGACACAAATTCGAAAAAAAGCGTAGTGTACGTCGGTCATCCGCTGAAAACTGAAGCGTGCTGACTCCCAAGCGTAGCGTCCAGATACCGCAAGGAGAGTCCGGGCCGCTCATGTCACCAACAACTCAGGTGTCATGTCAGACAACTACGTATTTTGACCACAAGGTGATTTATAAGCTCGGAGTAGTGAGAGCAATGTAACAAGGCAGTAGGAACTATCGTGGATTGCAGGACGTTAGGGCCCACCACCCGAAAGTCGGGATGTTAGGGCACAGCTGAGACTAGTCCGAGAAACTCTGACTGCCAGCGGACGCTTCACAGTCAGAGCCTCTCGGACTAAGCTGAGACCGGTAGTGAGAAAGTCACAGTCACGCCTCGGCCGCATCGCGATGCCGCGGTCACAACTGTGATGCCGGGAGCGAGAAATAGCATAAATGGACGTTAGGGCCAACCCAATTTTGCAGAATTGGGTAATGTTCTTTAGCATGTTGATTAGCACTAAAAACAGAAACGACACTGCTTTCGCAAATTTCATGAAATACCGGGGGGTATTTAAGCAATTATTTTATGTGTATGCAGACTTCAATGATATGTCGATGTTATGATAGGTGGGCCCTAACGTCCCGATGAGTGGGCCCTAACATCCCGAATTTCGGGTGGTGGGCCCTAACGTCTACATACCCTATCGATTATGGTGATAGTGCCAGTCTGCAGCGGGCAGTCGTGTGTGGGTTTAATTAAAGGGTTTGGGGAAGCAAAATCGACCGAAGTTTGCAGTCAAGTCCACTCCACTGAAATCCATTACTTACATATATTTAAAGTTACAAATAATAAAACAGGCTATTAGATTGTGGTAATTGATTAAGAATCGTACAGAGATAACATAATTATATGGGCCTGGTAAACTATTTACCTTTCTTTCCACTCGCGGACGTCGACTGTGTTGTGGTCCTGTGTTGACAGCTGCAGCAATGTCGTAAAACCCGGAAGTGACAAGCTGCTGATACGCTCCAATAGCGTAGCCTCTGTAACTGCGGGAACCAGTTCAAGTCCACAACGATACGATTTCCAGCAATGGTGGCGGGGACTCTGAATTTGATCTGATACATGTACACAATGATTATGTGGAAATGATGCTAGTTTACCATAGCTAAGATATATAATCTCACATGATGGATGGAAATTATATATTTCTTATGACAAATAACTCAAGAGGTAGGTACTTTGATATTTCATGAAGGCAACACATGAAAAAAATACCCGGAAAATAGATGGACTCTGATTGTTGTTGGCCGGCCTGAGTATTAAATACTAGAATTTAGAAATAGAATCTAGATCTGGAATCTATCTGGTGTTTTTTAGTTAACTATTCAGGATCAATGATCTATAGTGGTTTGATGATAAATGTGGTAACAAGCTCTTTATTCACACAGTACAGGGCTGCCACTGGCCCCATATTTCCCCATATTTTCGAGCTTGCCCTATATTTACCTATATTTTTGCAATTTTGCCCTATATGCCCTATATTTTGATATTATCATTTAAAAAAAATTGAATTATCATGTGGTGCAGAAATCTTGCATTACAATGTTTATGATACACTCCTAACCATCACTTCAGGACAAATAATCCTCATACTAAGTAAAAAATTTCTGACTGACATTGCATACTTAACTACTATCATACCTATCTAAAAATGTATAAACATAGACAAAATCTCTAGTTAACTGTCAGGGGCATACCCAGGATTTTTTCTGGGGGACAGGGGCACATCTCTGAAGATTGGTAGGGGTCCAGCTAAAAAATACCCTCCAGTGGTGTACCGGGGCTAAGCCCCGGACACACTTTGATTTCATATATTATATAAGCTGTATCCAGGACTCACTTTCAGGGGGAATGTTGTCAGGGATCCAGCAGCAAAGATCCTCCTGGGGAACCAGGGGGCAAAGCCCCTGAAAGAATTAAAATGTTACTAGCGACTTCGTCGAGCCGAGTTAGGGGGAAAAAATTTAGAATAACAAAAAGTCGTACGGCCAGTGCGGGAATCGAACTCACTACACCCGCGTCCCTAGCCGAGCACTCTGCTGAATGCTCCACAGTGCCACATACATGCCTTGGTTCAAATACTTAGAGTGGTGGCTGGAGTGGTGGTCGGTTGGGGGAGGGGTATCAGCGGAGCTTTGAAAGGGCTACCAGCGAAAGTTGAGATCTCATTGGTTTCTCACGAGAAAAATAGATCAGAAAACTACAACACTAAACTTTGATTTCGGCATGGTGTGAAATGAATCATAAGAGAAGTAGTTTGTCTGAGTATAGAAATACAAAAAAGAAGAACAGGTTCAAGTTTTTCACTGCACGAGAATCTCACTCTCGTGGGCCTTCAGTCTCCAACCCTAGGTCGGGTTCACTCTGTCTCTATGTGCGGGAAGATCTCCAAGCGGATAGTACGGAAAATTACACATTTTATATGTGGTAGGTAATAAATTATACAAGCTGTACCCAGGTTTTTGTTTTAATGTCAGTGGTTAGGCCTACACATCTTAGGCTATCTGGGAATATTGACAGGTCTGGCAGCAAAGCCCCCTTTGGGTGTCCAGGGGGCAAAGTCTGTGGAAACATTTGGATTTTACAGATCATACAAGCAGTTCCTAAGATTTTCTTTGGAGGGGGGTTACACATCTTAAGTTGTCTGTGAATATTTGCAGGAGTCTAGCTGCAAAGCCCCTTCTAGGGGGTCTAGGGGGCAAAGCCCCCAGAAAAACTTGAATAATATGCATTATACATATCCAGGGACAGGGGCTACACATTTTAAGTTATCTGGGAATATTGCCAGGGGTCTATCAGCAAAGCCCCTCCTGGGTGTGTAGGGGATGAAGCCCCTGGAAACATTTGGATTTTATAAATTATAGAAGCTGTCCCCAGGATTTAGTTTCAGGGACAGGGGTTACACATCATAGACTATCTGTGAATATTGCCAGGGGTCTAGTAGCAAAGCCACTCCTAGGGGTCCAGGGGGCAAAGCCCTCAGAAGAACTTAGATTATGTACAATCTGTGTCCAATATTTTGATTCAGGGATGGGGGTTACACATCTTAGGCTACCTGGGAAAATTGCTAGGGTTCTAACAGGAAAGCCCCTCCAGAGGGTCCAGGGGGTGACAGTCCTAGAAGAACTTGGGCTGTAAACATTTTACAAGCTGTCCCTAGGATTTTGTTTCAGGGAGGGGGTTACATATCTTAAGACATCTGGGAATAGTGTCAGAGGTCTAGCAGCAAAGCCCTTCCAGGGGGTTTGGGGGCATAACCCCCATGACCACTTTGATTTGTAAAGCTGTACCCAGGATATTTTTCAGGTGGGGGGGGGGGGTTGCAAACCTTAGCTTATCTGGGAATATTGGCAGGCATTGAGCAGGAAAGCTCCCCTGGGGTCAAGATGGCAAAACCCCTGGAAACATTTGGATTTCATAGATTAGATAGAGACATAGTTAGTGTGACTGAATGGAATCTGTTCAGAGATATTTTGATCAGAAATACTCACCGAGTTCGAAGAACGAGGTGAGTATTTCTTACCAAAATATCGAGGAACAGATGGAATTCAGTCACACTCACTGTGTCTCTTTATTATTATATAACTAGAAATCATTAAAAATGCCATTCTACATCTCACTAAATAGTAGAATGAGTGGTCACGTGGTACAGAAGGATGTATGGATATTCTTTCGTCACTCAGTGATGAACAGAATTTGTACTACTGGTCTGTAAAAGTGAGACATTCGCCTATAGGTATATAGTAATATATAAACTGTCCCCTGGGTTTTTGTTTCAGGGAGTGGGAGGTGTGTAACTGACACTACCTGGGAAAATAGCCAGGGGTACTAGTGGTAAAGCCCCTCCTGAGGGCACTTGGTAGTCCCTGAGAGAACTTGGACATTAAAGACTACACAACCTGTATCCAGGGATTTATTTCCAGGAGTGGAGTTACACCCTTTATATTATCTGAGAATATTACCAGGGGTCCAGCAGTAGAGCCCTCATGAGGGTCAAGGGGGCAAAGCCCCTGGTATCATAAATTTGGATTTTATACTTATCAGAGTTGGCAATTTTCCTATTTTCCAAGGAAATCCTTGTATTCAATTTCAGTTAATGAAATTAATTTTTCATGTGTAAAAGAAAGAGGGAAAGAAATTTGGCCTCATTCACATCAATAAACAGTGGTGCAAACCTCCTTATAACCCCAGCCCTCTCTGAGGCAGTAAGTTCCTCATGAAAATAATATTCTCTATTCTTTTTCATGACCCCGACTGACATCCCTGACTTAAAAGAGCTGAACCCTAGTTTATGTTTTGGAGGAAGAAATTTACACACCTGAGACTACCTGGGAAGATTGTCAGGGGTCCAGTGGCAAAACACATTTGGAGGTCCAAGGGGCAAAACCCTGGAAGCAATTGAATTTTATACATTATACAAGCTGTTCCCAGGAATTTGTTTCAGGGAGGGCGGGTGTCCATACCTAAGACTACCTAGCAAGATCAGTAGGTTCTAGTGGCAAAGCCCCTCCAGGGGGTTTTTGAGGCAAACCCCTTAGAAGGACTTGGCTTTTACACATCTGTATCTGGTCGGGAAGGTAAAGCACCCCAGAGAGCTTGGCATTTTAGTCATTTTAGGTGACATACAGTAAAACCCTGCTTCTGGGACACCTCACTGAAGGTCACACTCTGCTTAAAGTGACACTTTGCTTGGAACAGAAGTTTTTATTTTGTATACTTTAACCCCACTTAAGGGGTGACGAGCCCCCTGTGCCCCCCACCTGGCCTCTGCGTATGCCCCCGATTGTTAAATACTCTGGTTTAAAAGAACTATATTTTCAGCATCACCCCCATATTAGCCCTATATTTTCACTTTCCCTGCCCTATATGGAGCCCTATATTCCATTAAAGGCCAGTGGCAGGCCTGACAGTATCGAAAAATAATGAAGGGTAGGATACAGGTCACCACTGCCCGGTCACAATCTCCCGTCGGCGCAACACTGATTTTGGGTAGCTTTTTTGCCCACTTATACCCACGCAGATGTTGTCGCGGCCACCAAACCGTTCATCATCTCGGACTTCTTGGCAGTAGGAACACTTGAACATCTTGTGTAGACTGTAACTATGCCCTCTGCAGGCCCTCCTTATAAAGGAGGCCATCACTCAACTATGTGACAATCTGTGAAAACTATTAAAGTAATCACTCAACTGGGCCTTCAGTTACAGTTACAACTACTAAGATACAGCTAAGCATTCATACCATCGGCCACACCCAGTGAGGCCGAGTTTGGCCAGACGGCTACCGACTTGCTGCCAGACTTTCACACAGGCCATTCACACTTCTCATCTGCCGCCCTCAGGTGGGTGTAGGCAGTCAAGCGTCGACAGGGGAGAACGTGACCAAGTGATTAGGGGGTGTGTAACAGTGATGCGTACCTGTACAGTACATTAACTCAGAGTCAATCGCTATATGTTTGTATCACGTTTATCAGATGGGATTTATTGCAGTTATGTACATGTACTTCAGTAATCACTCAACTGGGCCTTCAGTTACAGTTACAACTACTAAGATACAGCTAAGCATTCATACCATCGGCCTAACCCGGCCACACCCAGTGAGGCCGAGTTTGGCCAGACGGCTACCGACTTGCTGCCAGACTTTCACACAGGCCATTCACACTTCTCATCTGCCGCCCTCAGGTGGGTGTAGGCAGTCAAGCGTCGACAGGGGAGAACGTGACCAAGTGATTAGGGGGTGTGTAACAGTGATGCGTACCTGTACAGTACATTAACTCAGAGTCAATCGCTATATGTTTGTATCACGTTTATCAGATGGGATTTATTGCAGTTATGTACATGTACTTCAGTTGTAAAGAGGGCTTATTCACGCTGCTGACAGTTTATCTTGTGTCTATCATTCAGTTGTGGGTACTATTTTTCAGTAGAAACTATTTTTTCTGTATGCGCGCTTTATTGGAACCGGACTATTAAATATATCTGTATGCCCCGGGTATGGTGATGCACACTATATTATGCGAATAATAAGATGAGTATCCTATCATAATCTAAATTGTATCCTATAGGTGCAGTGACTACAGAAACAGCCAAGTGTATCTTGCATGATAAGGAGCAGTCGGCAGACGGTGGTTTTCCGTGGTCTGCGGGCGTGCCAGCAGTGAAGGCATCACAAGTCTGTCTGTGTTGCGACCCCGACAACGATCACCAGGTGAGTCAAATTACCACAGATACCAATCTCTTTTAACTATTATCAGCGTATAGTCCAGATTTTCTATGGGAAGTTATCGTGATGGATGAATGTGTTTATGTACCTATGTGATTATGCTAGTATCTATTTCGTTTCTCGATATGGTATCTGAACATTATGCTTCCCTGCCAGCACGCTTCAGTTTTCTGGAGGTGACCGCGGACACTACGCTTTGTCACAACAGCCTTTCAATTTGATGTCAGAAATGTGTCTAGGATTGATGTAGAAATTACAAATAAGAAATGTTTTGTAGCCAAAAAGGTGACAGTTACTAGGTCAGAATTTCACACTCCAATTTCATTGTCACAAGGACGTAAACATGGCATAAAGACACAAAGCATAGTGTACACAGAGTATCTGGATGCTACACTTCATAGCCAGCACGCCTCGGTTTTCACTGGGTGACAGACACTCTACACCTTTTTCAAATTCATGTCAGAACTTTGTCAATAATTGACATAGGAACTTCAAATAAACATCAGTAGATTGCTAACAACAGTTGGTGAGTTTATATTTTAGTTCACAATAGGCAACATATGATTATTTATCTTTGTTTTTGTTGCGCGGTTTGCTGTAAGTGCGAAACTGTCACCTCCTGAAAACCAAGCATAGCGTCCAATTTGCGAAGGGTCGAGTCCAAAGCGTGCTGGCTACTGAGAGAATTGTCCAGTCTTCGTACACAGCGACCATTGAGCTATCTTGTAAAAACGAAGTGTAGTCTCCAAATTACGAAGCGTAGTGTCTCAATCATGCTGACAAGAAAGCATAATGTCTGGGATTCCTCAATATATATGTGTACGAAAAGGTCAATACCACTTTGGACATCAGCAGAAATGATAAGACATTTTCTTTCTGACAAAAATGTATGATTAAAGGAATGAATGGTCGAGTTGTAGTACAAAGTCTTACCTCTAGCGAAGTATCTAGAGAGGATGTATACACTTAATAGTTGAATTAATAAACAATTAGGTACTACCTATCAATGGGCGACTTAGGATGACCACCAGAAGAGTTGTTCTGAATAATAAATATTACAAGTGGTGTAAAAGCCTAATACATGGTTTTGACCTTCTGATTTTTCTCCTACCAGCCACCTGATATCAAATGGATTGATACAACAACAGGAAGTGACGTGTTTGATGAATATCTACATCATTCATGTCCAGATCAACTAGTGGACCAGTAAGTATATTGTTTACGGTATGGGCGCTACACAGGTGACAGTAAATGTTCCAGGGAGGCCTTTCTCATATTGCCGTATTGTAGGATACATCAGGAGGTTATCCAGCAGAAAGCGGTGGGGAGATAGCTCAGCGGTTAAGAGCACTAGACTTGTGATCCCAAGGATGTAGGACTTTGTGGGTTCAAGTCCCACGGCAGCAACGCTTCTCCTTCAGCCCAAGCAGTGGTAGGTTTACTGCTATATCAAAGAACAATCCTTCTCATTCCATGTCTATGTGGTGTGGGAAGTAAAAGAACTCTTACCTCGGTAAATGTGTAAGGGTTAGATTTCAACCTAAATTCATCTCATAGATTTGATCACCATCAAACCCAAAGTAAGTCAATAGAACATATTGGATGTTAAACAACCTAAACAAACAAATTGGTGTGTTTACTGATTATAAATTGGTTTTATACATATAAAGTCTTGCCAACAACAAATATCGACAATCTCCAGTGCTCTGTATGGGGAACAAACCAGCCCTCTTGGGAGACAGGTTTTGTTATACTGGCTAGATCAAGGTAATATTAGCTGTCCCTAATCTGAGAAGCTCTGACTGTCTGATGCACGCAGGCAGAGTTTCTCGGACTACCACTAAACTGAGGAGATAAGCGGTTGATAGTTTACCTGTGTTAAATAGTGACTACATATTGGACGTTAAACTAACGGCCCCATCATGTTAAACTAAACAAACAAACAAATAAACAAACTCAGGTTTTCATACCTTTGGCAAGTGTCACGAGGTAAATTATGTTGAATCTGAATGTGAAATCCAGGTTTCTGATCCTGTTTTTCTTGTAGAGGGCGCACGGCAGGACTGTCGGACCACCTTCATGAACTGGCAAACGATCTCCCGGAGAATGGTTCGCTCCTCTTCTTAGAACTCTCAACACCGTAATATTTTCACGATTTGTTTTCGGAATCTCCATATGGTGAATAAAAGTAAACAAATGTCTGGGCATAAATCTGTGTGGAAAGCAAATTGGTTGAAGTGCGTCATTCCTGCAAGATACAGTAATTCGGATATCTCGCGTCTTTTTCCCGGAAGTGAAATAAGTATCATATCCATAAACTTATATAGAGTCTTATTCTATGTAAGCGTCAATTGCATGGTGTTTATTTGTATTTTTCAATTTACAGGAGCATTCCTAGATATCCTCTGGCCATTTGACATCGTGAAACATTTAGTATTGAGGTAAGTTTTTGGTGTACTATAGCAAAAGGAGAAAGATAAACTCATATCAGTTTACTATCGCAAGGAATGGCATATTAAAGACCTATGCGATAGTATTTGGCGAACTAAATTGGACTTCGCTGGGATAAGCCATAATTGGTTTCCAGTATTCGTATGTGTTTCTCTGTAAATTAGCTCCCTCTTACCCAACGACTGTAATATAATTTTACTATTGATATAATGTTGTTGTTTTTTTAATTCTGAATAAGTTTTGCATAGAAAATAGATCCTATTCATCACCCAGCCTCGTCCTGTCCATCTTCTCAGGTATCCTGATCCATTTTGGCTGAAATGTCCTCTTGTCATTCATAAGAGATTGAATTGAAAAAAATCTGTAAATTTCCATAGATTCAAAGTTGCTCACATACAACCCTAACTTTTTTATTTGCAACACATAAGAAACTGATGCCTCAAGTCGGTGACATATTTCCCTTAACAAGTTGCCATGTTGATAATAAAATGATAAAATCTCTGTTCTGTGATGTACCTCACACAGCGACCACACCGCCCTGTTCGGGGTATATCCTGATATGTTCTGTGATGTGCCTCACTCAGCGACCACACTGCTCTGTTCGGGGTATATCCTGATATGTTCTGTGATGTGCCTCACACAGCGACCACACTGCTCTGTTCGGGGTATATCCTGATATGTTCTGTGATGTGCCTCACACAGCGACCACACCGCTCTGTTCGGGGTATATCCTGATATGTTCTGTGATGTGCCTCACACAGCGACCACACCGCTCTGTTTGGGGTATATCCTGATATGTTCTGTGATGTGCCTCACACAGCGACCACACGGCTCTCTTCGGGGTATATCCTGATATGTTCTGTGATGTACCTCACACAGCGACCACACCGCCCTGTTCGGGGTATATCCTGATATGTTCTGTGATGTGCCTCACACAGCGACCACACCGCCCTGTTCGGGGTATATCCTGTTATGTTCTGTGATGTGCCTCACACAGCGACCACACGGCTCTCTTCGGGGTATATCCTGATATGTTCTGTGATGTACCTCACACAGTGACCACACCGCCCCGTTCGGGGTATATCCTGATATGTTCTGTGATGTGCCTCACACAGCGACCACACCGCTCTGTTCGGGGTATATCCTGATATGTTCTGTGATGTACCTCACACAGCGACCACACCGCTCTGTTCGGGGCCCTAAAGCGACTCGTCGAGTGGCATGACGCCTTCCTACACGTCATCGTGACGTCAGATGCTGTGCCCGTCACGGAGCGCGTTCAGGAGTGGCTTGATCTGCTGCGGGCGTCTGTCGTCACGCTGGACCAGTTGCACGCTCAGCTGAACTCACGTCTGTGGCGAGGCCAAGTGAACATCACTGGAACTAAGGTCAGTTTGTGCGCAGTTTCCTCCTCAAACTATCAGAGATGGCAGTTTTCCACTTTTCTTAGGAAATCCTTGTTTACATTTTTCATTTTATGAAATTATATTTTATTGTGTAAAACAAAGAGAAAATTAATTGAGCCCCATTGACACCAATACCCAGTGTTCAAACTTCCCCACACACCCCAACCCCATTTCAATGCCAATAACAAGATTTTAAAAGTTGGCCATTTTGACTCACAAATGGCTGTTCTTCAGGGCAGTTTACATCTATATACTTACAACTATTTGTATGTATGTATCGAAAAACGGTAACAAAAGAAACAGGAAATTGTGGATTATATATTCGTAGTCTATAGAAGCTTTGTCGGTATAGATGGGAGTAGTCCCATGACAAAACAAATTGACCTATAATTGATATAGAAATAAATTGCTTGTGTTCGATCATACAGTCACTAACTATGGGGATTGATAGCAAATTTTAGAAAGATAAAAACCCATTATAGTAAAATGTCCATTTCTCTTTAATTTCTTCAATGAGTCAGTCTCAAAAGGACGTAACTAGCCTACCGAGACGTGAAACTACATTATCAAACAAACAACAAACATTTGTTTCATGTAACACTCTGGTAGGACACGCGAGCGCTGCGCCTGCCGCACTTCTGTCTGTCTACGTACCACAAGAGTCGCACACCCACACCCCGCACCCGGCTGAACGTCAGACACCCGCACCCTCACACCGATACGCATTCAGTGAGTATCCCATGCAATTCAGCCATACTATTTTCTTGTGAAATTTTCTCCCTTTTTTTTAAAACATAACCTTTTTCTGTTGAATTAATGTCCAGTAATACTCGGATTTGGAGTGTAAAAGCGTAAACGTTTTCTGCGCCTTGTGAATAGTTGTTCACTTCTCGCACCCGGAATAAGAGACTCATTAAGAACTGTTCATATGTATAAAAAAGGAAAAGGACTAAAAAGATGTATCAACAAGATACACAGACTAAACAACATGGCAAAATTTAGACAGCGCTGAGACAAGAGAAACATAAAACGGGTGGCAACTTACCTCTAGAAAAATAAGGATAGTTCGGAAATCAATCTACGTGTTTTATTCAATTATTTGTATTAATAAAGAAAAAAGAAAAATATTTGGGGCATGAATTTGTGATTTTATTGCCATGTGTACGAAGTCAACGCTATATGACAGTGACCTAAGAAATATGTATTGAAAGGAATATAAACATTGCTATCCCCTACACACGTGATGGCCAATGCTCTACACTCTATGTCCAGGGTCTGGTCCACGGAGCGCCGAGTCATGACGACAAAGGTCATGTGACCGCCGGCAGCCTCGAGTTGGTGTCAGCCGTACGTCGTAGTCACGTGTCCAGTCTCTACGTCACGCACCATGTCTACAGTCTGTATCCTTTTACGTCACCTACTAGACTTGATCAAGTCTTTGATTATGAAAAATGAAAACAATACGAGGCAATGTTTGTCCGCTGAGTACTCCGTTCTACATTCCCCTTAACACGTTCCACATGACTTCACCCCGCGTTGCTGGGTTTGTCCGCTGAGTTCTCCGTTCTACATTCCCCTTAACACGTTCCACGTAGACTTCACCCCACGTTGCTGGGTTTGTCCACTGAGTACTCTGTTCTACATTCCCCTTAACACGTTCCACATGACTTCACCCCGCGTTGCTGGGTTTGTCTGCTGTGTTCTCTGTTCTACATTCCCCTTAACACGTTCCATGTAGACTTCACCCCGCGTTGCTGGGTTTGTCCGCTGAGTTCTCTGTTCTACATTCCCCTTAACACGTTCCACATGACTTCACCCCGCGTTGCTGGGTTTGTCCGCTGAGTTCTCTATTCTACATTCCCCTTAACACGTTCCACATGACTTCACCCCCAGTGCTGGGTTTGTCCGCTGTGTTCTCTGTTCTACATTCCCCATAACACGTTCCACATGACTTCACCCCGCGTTGCTGGGTTTGTCCGCTGAGTACTCTGTTCTACATTCCCCTTTACACGTTCCATGTAGACTTCACCCCGCGTTGCTGGGTTTGTCCGCTGAGTTCTCTATTCTACATTCCCCATAACACGTTCCACATGACTTCACCCCGCGTTGCTGGGTTTGTCCGCTGAGTACTCTGTTCTACATTCCCCTTAACATGTTCCATGTAGACTTCACCCCGCGTTGCTGGGTTTGTCTGCTGTGTTCTCTGTTCTACATTCTCCTTAACACGTTCCATGTAGACTTCACCCCGCGTTGCTGGGTTTGTCCGCTGTGTTCTCTGTTCTACATTCCCCTTAACACGTTCCACATGACTTCACCCCGTGTTGCTGGGTTTGCCCGCTGAGTAC
Organism: Alentia gelatinosa; assembly: GCA_950022655.1. Classification (NCBI taxonomy): domain Eukaryota; kingdom Metazoa; phylum Annelida; class Polychaeta; order Phyllodocida; family Polynoidae; genus Alentia; species Alentia gelatinosa. Next base: position 63,846,639 of record OX465585.1, read on the forward strand.
TCTGTTCTACATTCCCCTTAACATGTTCCATGTAGACTTCACCCCGCGTTGCTGGGTTTGTCCGCTGAGTTCTCCGTTCTACATTCCCCTTAACACGTTCCACAGCTCGGTCCCGTCATCCAGCAGACACGTGTGTAAATCAAAACTCTTCTTGCAGAAACTAGAAAAAGACAGAAAGGTGAGTGGTTCATGATGTTAGATTTCAGACGGCAGACGGCAAATCCTGACCTCTCTTTTAGAAATGTTGGGAGAGTCCCCAAAGCACAAGGTCTCACTTTTCTTGTTGAAACATCTAGAAACTAATAAATGTGGAAAAGTAACCTATGTAGGAAAACATTATATTGACTGAGACAAACACTTTTCTATGGAAATTCACTTTTTCATTTTCAACATTGGGATTTTTTTTTACTTACGTAAATTAAACCCAGAAATTGCCATATTAAAGTGTATCTCACTAGGGACTATTTTTTTCTCGAGAGCACAAAGCGACTATTTCCTTGTATACAATAGCTTTAAGAGTGTATGGCACCGAATTGACTCCATATACCATGGATATGGTATCTGACAGATTTTATATAATGGGTAGTGGTTTACACATGCTCAACGGGTACCTTGTATACGATGGATGACAAAATGTCCCTAATAGATGTGGTTAATGATACTCCTACCAGGCGGCGTACGTTCTACGGCTGAGGCACGGTACACGATGGAAGTTAGCGCCCCCCAGTGACAAGGACCGGAACTATCCCCGTCAGTATGAGTGGAAGGAGCGCGTGCGGGAGAACATCGCCTACGTCACAGGTGAGAACTAAAAGTATTGCGTCATCACCTGTATAATTTTCTCCTGAAAATTGATTCGAATTCTGCGCTTTTGGGCATGTTTGGTCCAGATACACATTCACGGCTGAATGCATGCAGTGACAAAGTGGGTTGTACATGTCACACTGACCCGTACATGATATTTTCTTTACCACTATGCAATATATATTTTTGATACACTCAGCATAGGTTAGTATGACGTGCACAGGTGTGTAATAAATAATAAAAAACGGTATATTTACGAAGGAAACATTGATTTCTCTCAAAAGGTGCTGATTGTAGATTGCGTGTCGATTGACAGATCACCAGCAGAGCGGGGAGGTTGAGGGAGACGCCGGAAGCCGCCAGCTGCTCGTGTGGTTCCAGCCCGGGCCGCACGGAGGCGACTTGGTGGCGTGCCTTCTCCGCAGACCGGAGGACTTCAGCGGACACGTGGCCATGACGCTGGCTAAAGAAGAACTGCTGAGTGAGATACGCGTCAACGGTTCGGTGATTAGTGACCACACCGACCCCGAGGTGGAGACACTGCTCGCTGGACTGCCACATTACCGGGCAGACGACTTTCTGACCCTGGCCGCGTCAGCTGAAACCATCCAAGTGGCTGCACTCAAGGAGTGGCTAGGTATTCATGTTATTTTGGGGAGTAATAATGCTTAATCAACTGTATCATTACTAAGTTAGGCAATTGAAATTTATAAGGAGTGGGGTGTTTTTTTTCACTTTCTGTGTTTGCCTTAACCCTTTCTTTACTAAAGGTGCGCCCGTGGCTAGTGGAGATGATGCCTCAAGACATCATTTTCCTATTATTTAAAGATACTTTCTTGCTCGTTTCCAAAGTTTTAGTTCTTTCGGTATTTGATCGATGGTTATATTATCTTAAAATATAACCTGTAATTTTTTTAAATTGGCAATCTATACAATAAAATCCCACAATTAAACAAATTGGATTAAAATTGTAATGCTCTCGTGGATCTGCGCGCATTAGTACTGGAAATTTGAATGAAAGCATATCCTATAAAAATTGGCATCTTAAAAGCTCCCAAATTTTTATATATACAAATGTATATATATCAAAAATCCTTTAAGGTGGTGTCAGTTTTCCTCTTTTACAAAGAAATCCTTGTTTTCATTTTCAATTTATAATTTCTTTTTCATTTGTATAACAGAGAGAATAAGTTGAGCATAATACACACCAGTAAACAGTGGTTCAAACCTCCTCACGCACCCCAACCCCATTCCATGGCCAATAATGATGTGTTTTCCATGTTTTCTCACGAAACATATTTCCTATATTCTTCATGACCCCAACTAACACCCCTGGATATACAATAGAACGCCGCATAACGGACACCCCACGTAAGTGGACCCCTCTATTACATGTTTATCTAACGCTGTGTAAGCAAACACTCCACATAAGCAGACACTTTAGCCATAAACGGAGGGAGTACGCTTACGCAGGGTCCTACTTACTGTAAAAGGGGTTAAGATGATAAAGTTCGTCTTGGTTTTCGTGACACTCCGCTGACAGCGCCGAGAGGAGGCGGGGCGGAGCTGAGCGTCTCGGAGCTGCTCGCCGTGCTGAGGACCGCCAAACATCTCACGTGGCAGAAACTCGAAGCATCCGGAATCTACTCCAGTCAGAGACCAGCAAAGAGACACCGCGTGATGCCCATCAGGCCAGGTACCAGCTCCCTTCATCGAGTTCCCTTTTCTTGCATATCATTAAATTACATTGAACTTTTTTGGATAACCGAGAAAGGGATCTGTTACACCAGGTTAGGCCTTGGAATTTGTTCTTTCGAAACTGAATATTTGAATACTAATTTTTTTCTCTTTTACTTTGAGAAGACTACGCCTACCACTTTTATGAATATTAATAAATATTTTCAGTATCGTTGATATGTATGTCTACATTGTATGTGTGATGTGTATATTGTATGTGTGATATGTTTGTGTATATTGTATGGGTGATGTGTATGTGTGATATATTTGTGTATGTTATATTGGTGATATGTATTTGTGATATATATGTGTATATATTATTTGTGATATATTTGTGTATTTTGTATGGGTGATATGTATTTGTGATATATATGTGTATATATTATTTGTGATATGTTTGTGTATATTGTATGGGTGATGTGTATGTGTGATATATTTGTGTATGTTATATTGGTGATATGTGTTTGTGATATGTGTATATATTATGTGTGATATATTTGTCTATATTGTTTTAGAGTATGAACTCGACGTTATGAGTCAGTGGGAAGGTGTTTCCCTGAACCTGCGCGAGATGGCAGCAGGTGTCCAGCTCCTGAAGAGACAGTCTGACGACAGTCTCGGCGGCCTCGCGCCCCCGACAGGCCAGGGTCAGTGAAGAACATTACGCGTATCCCAGTGTGTCTAAGTATTGCTCTGTTCAGTGGGTGTCAAAGATAATGTTTTAAACTTGGTGATTCTGTTCAGTGAAACGTCTTCAAATTGATATATGCATATCTTATTAATATGGTGTCAAAAAGTTTCTCCGCATTGCTGGTGGGGTGTGGGGGAAAACCTGGTTACCCGATTGGTAAAAGAATTTGACAGCCACATACCACCAGTCGCTCAAGCCGATCGCTCGTCTTACAGACATATCTATTAATATGATTCAAAAGTCATGTACTGGATTGAATTTGATAACTTTATGAAATATTGCCACCTAATTGTAAAGCAGAGAAGATATGACATCTACAAAAACAATGATCAAAGAAAGTAAAGCTTGTACCTTGGATCTACACCTACTCCAAATTCTACCTTTTCAATAAAACATGAATAGGAATCAAATAAAGATGTTATTTAAGTTGAGGTCTATCCGTGGTTTTATTTTAAAAGTTGTGACGTTGAACGCCAGCGAGTTTCTGAAGCACTTTAACGAGGACGGGACAGCGACACGAGCAGACCGCGCCGTGGTGCGCCCCCTGGTAGGTACACCGAGAACTACGTGAGTTATATGAGAACGAGGCAGAAACACCTCCACTGACGCTACCTTGAATTTGAACAGAAATCAATCTGATACCAGCCAGTTGCCATGTTAACTACGTTAAAAAAGAAGGAACTATGTATGTTGACCAGGAGAGCCCAGTGCTTTATCTGCATGATGTCACATATGTGATACATTTTGTTACTCTGTATGATATTTTGTTGCCAATCTTTTCTAACCTAGGACAAGTGGGTGAATAATAAAATTATAGGTTATACGTGGATATCATACTCATGTACTTCGAATAAATCATAGGTTATAATATTTGTTATTTGTATATTTTTTTTTCATATTTCAGCAAAAAGAGTCTCAAATCCTTTTTCGTTTAATTTGATGATTGACGGATCTATTTTATATGTAAACGACCTGTGTTCTATTTACAGCGGTCTCCAAGTCGAAGGTTCTGCAAATACAACAGTGGCGATATAAAGAAGTCGGAGTGGCCGGACTGTCTGCGGGCGCGCGACCACGATATTTAGTAAGCCGTATAATAATCTGTTAACCTTTTTATGTCCTCGCAGTCACTTATCCACGTCTACACAGGTCGTACTAATAAACAACATTATCTTTTATTTTTAAATCATTAATATACATTGAGTATCAATTTCGCATGAAAAGTGTGGCTATCATTGATCAATCTCACCTGTCTCCTACATCACTACGTGTTGTCCTCGCTAAGATCTCAATTTCAATTCACCAATTTAAGTTTCCAAAAATTCTACTATTACAACAAAGATAATTATCTCAGGTAGATAAGGATCTAGGGTTTATACACTTAAGTATATGACAGATTAAGTTACATTTAAGTTAATCCTGATATTCCATATTCAGTATGTATCGTAAGAGATGTATTGAAAACATAACTCTCAATGAAGAAACAAGCTTTAAGTTCTGAATCAATACCAAATAAAGCGAATAAACAGAGATGCCAGTTTTCCATTTTTCTGTGGAGATCCACTTTTACTTTTCCTTATGTCAAAGATGATAATATTGATTTAGCTTCATCTACGCCAATAAAACAGTGGTTTCAACCTCCCCACAGACCCTCAGCCCCATGCCATGGCCAACAAGGACATATTATCCAAGTTTTCCCGGTCCTGGCAGAAAGGATCCACATGAAAAAATAATTCCATTTTTGTCCTTGACCCCAACTGACATCCCTGAATAAAGCCCCATTCACACTGTTCAACTAAAGGGCTTGCGACTAGTGGTACCTAGCCTGAGACTGGTCGTTCCTAATTGCTTGTGACTGGGCGTACCTCCAATACTGCCAGTCGCAAGCAATTACGGTTCATGTGTGTGAACCACTGCTCCTGTGACTAGAAGGCCTGCGACTGACATGGTAGACTTTCCACTTGTCGGCGACTGGCGGTACTAAAAATTGAACATGTTTGATATTTGAATCTGAAGAGACTGGGCGTGCCTGAGATACTGCTAGACAGCAACTGGACTTATCTGTTACTCCCAGTTGCCGACTAGCGGGAATCACGCTGTTCACACTGTGTGATTTGACGCACTAGTCGCTGGCAGGTACCAACTGAGGGCACCGAGGTGCGCCCAGTTGCACAGTGTGAACGGGGCATCAAGACGAGTTTCTCTTGAGCAGCTACAACTGTGAGGAGCGGGACGCGCTGGAACTGCAGTGTGAGCGCATGCGCAGTCGGCTGCTGGCGTCGGAGACGGCGTCGACGTGCACGCTGCAGCAGGCGCGGTGTCCGGCCACCATCACCATCCACGACCCGGCCAGCAGGGACAGCCCGCAGCACGACGCGGGCACCGACACGGGCCACGCGCCGACACGGGCCTCAGCCACCGACACAGGCCACGCGCCGACACGGGCCTCAGCCACCGACACAGGCCACGCCCCGACACGTGACAGGCCCGACAGGCCGGCCAAGCGCAAACCTCCCCCGGACGACAGGCTCACCTCAGACAGTAAAAGGTGCGCTGCAGCATGGCTGCCAAATATTAGGGGCCATCCATAAAGTACATATATGCACCGAGCGGAGGGTCAAACATTTTGGAAATTTTGCATGTGCTCCTTCTTTGTTCTATTGCATACAAACCAAGAGGAAGGATTGGGGTGGAATTTCGGGGATTCTGCGTATATACTTTAGGGATGGCCCGTACCAGTTGTCCAGTTTTTTTTCACATTACGAATTACCAAAAGACCGATCCATAATCCACATTCTAAGGTTTGATTACAAATTCTCTCCTTGATCAAGAAAAGTTGTGTATATTTCCAATACTTCTTACGATTTATTTACCATATGTAGTAAATTCGAAAGTATTGGTTGAAATATGTCTGTAGGTTAATAATTCACTGGTACTATATATATGTACAGTACTACATTGGGGTATGATGGTAAACTGCTGAGCTTCTTCTAGTTTGTGAAATTATTATTTTTTTTTTTTATTCAGTTTACATCCGATTCTGTCATGGGACAGTTCTTCCATTGGATGGTGAATCATACTCAATATTTTAAAAAAACAATTTAGATATTACAGAAAACATATGCAACTATCTTTAAATATAGGAAATATCACAGATTCTATTGCAGATTTCAGTCCCAGCCATTACTAATTTTGATGGCAAATTATAGATTTTGGACAGACCAAATACTATTTAGACGATTCGGGGCTGGCAGACCTGCTGTGGTTCTCCATCCTCAGCGTTATTCATCAGCTCGTGAATTCTTTCTCTTTGCTGGAGTAAATGACCTGTCTCATGATATTTCTTGTGATATTAGTGGTTGGATCTTTTTTGGTTTCTGCAATGATATTTAGATTTTCAAGTATTTGGGGAAAAAATCGTTTAAGTATTATAATTCTTGTGTCCTATAAATAGGTTGTTAGGGGAGAGGAAGAAAGTACAGGAGGAAAAGCTCCGTGCAGCTTCCCATCGCAAAGACGAGAGACAAAACGCGGATAAGACTGCGGCGGGCACGAGTAAGACGAGCCTGGCCGAGTCGCGCTCACAGCGACACAAACGGGTGAGTGGTCAGTAGTGACGGATGTAGGGAGTGAAGGGTACAGTAATGACTGGACAATGACCCGGTAAGGTTAGAGTTACTCTTCCGTAGGCCACAGTCATGGTCACAGTCACAGCCAGTGACGAGGTGTGGTACTGTTGTCGAGCCCGTTCCACACTGTGCGACTAGATTGCTTGTGATTAGCGGTATCTAGATTGGCTGGTCATACCTTGTTCCTTGTGACTGGGCGTAACTCAAGTACCACTAGTCGCAAGCAGTTACGGTTATAAATGTGTCTGGACCACTGGCCCTGCGACTAGAAGGCCTGCAACTGGCAGGGTAGCGTTACGGCTAGTCGGCGAATAGTGGCACGAAATATCAAACCTGTTTGATATTCAAATCGTAAGAGACTGGGCATACCTCAGGTACCTCTAATCAGTGACTGGGCGTATCGGGCATGCCAAGTCGCAGATAAGTGGGAAGCGCGCCGTTCACACTGCGATTTGACGCGCTAGCCTCCGGCAGGTACCGCTAGTCGCCGACTGGAGGTACCGAGGTATACCCAGTCGCCCGGTGTGAACGGGGCATACAGGTTGGTTTGGCATTTACTTTGAATAACTGAATTATTAAGTTTTCCGCCAGCACTGGTTTGAAGGAAAAAATATTCAGGATTGACATGAAATTGAAATCTATATTCAAGGTTCATAAAATATTTCCTTGCATTGCTCGATGGCAGTGAGTCATGACTCTTTTTTTTGTCCTTAGATAATAGTAAACTTTCCATCTTTCCAAATATAGTTAACATGTGCAGACCTTGGCACTGACTGAGTTCCATCATCTGTACCGCCTATTTAATAGTGTCCGTTGACCATTGTGTGTTAATATAATTATGTATATCATTTGGCTATTGAAAGCAGAGGCTTCATTTTCTAATGGCCGCTGGGATAGGTTAGTTTACTTGGCCGAAATGATCAAGTTAGCCGACGTTGGTTAAACGCTACCCTTTGACTTGCTGAAACACAGGTAAAAATAAATGATTCCGTGTTTGTTTACCTCTGACAGAAACTACAAGAAGTGGTGATACAGACCTTGGTGAAGCGCGGGGTGGCGAAGGGCGACCCCATCTACACGGCCTGCGTCAACAAGCTCTACACGCTCACCAAGTGCTTCGTGAAGGTACGTGAGGGCACCTCCACGTAACAGTTCACTCTCTCCGAGAGGGCAGTTGTTTTTATTTTCAGTTTATACAATTATTTTTGTGTGTAAAGCAAAGAGAGAATAAATCAGACCTCATTCACACCAAAATAGTGCCTCCCCACACACCCCAGCCCTGTTCCGTGGCCGAATGTTTTCCATGTATTTTGAGTCTCTCTGAGGCAGTAAATTCCATATGAAAAATATTTCCTCTCGTTTCTTCATGATCCTAACTGACATGCTGGCTCCATGCCAGTATTTGTAGAGCTATTCATTGTCCATTCTGTTGCCACATTGTTCATCGAAAGCTTGTATACATAGTTTTTACTTCAGAATCGTCCCCCACCCTCACACCAGGTTTTACACACACCAATAGGCGTAGATTGCGCATGGTGCCAACCATTTTCATATCTTGGAGATCTAAATTATTATCTGACGTAATTTCAGGATCTGAAGACTTCACACAACTTGCGACAAGAGATGGAGAAGATCGCCGAGAGTCATGTCGAACAGGTGAGACGCAGACATCTTTAGAACTCAAATTTAATCTCTTATTTGATTTTTTTTTCTACTGAGGGCACACCCCTTCTCATCCATAAATGTTTATATTTACCGGGTATCCCTCACCCAGAATGCCTCCGTCATACCAGAACAATCCCTCTCAGGCAGACCACATGGCACACTTCACATTTAGTAACCTGGACAAAATACTGTGATGTGGGTGTTTGATGCAAATTTGTTTTTCCTCTCATGATAGCTGATGAACCGTCATGCAGCGAAGCCTTTTACATAACTCCTAAGTTGGGGATTCCCTCAGCCCCCTTTTTAGATTTATCTGAACCTGACTTCAGTAACCTCACAAATTTGTTGATGGTTGCCCTAGTTCCCATTGGCAACATTATAAATTATGATGTCATAACCAGTTATGGTGTCACGGTCGCGGCAACGGTGAGGAAAGTTCCTTTCCCATTACAATGTAGCATCGACCTGAAGGCATACAGCCTCGTCTATAGTTTATTATTTATGTTTTATAAACCGACCCCGGGAGTAGTAACTGAGTTGACGCGGTATTGACATTCCAATCTGTGTATAAATCCTCCAAATTGTAGACACTTGATGACTCACGACTTCCTTGGCATTTCCTTTGTCAAAGGTTATTGTATTTTGATAATTTTGTCTCGAATTGCTGACATTCCTGCAACTCACGAAGGTAAATCTGTCCGCACTAATTGCAAATCGAAGCAAGACGTATGTAATAAATTACAGCTTCCTCTACCAATAATGATACCCTTTGTTATGCCTTTTTTTGTAGACATATCTGATGTTCGTTTAAATTGATTGATCATTTAGTGAGTGGTTTTTAGATAATTCATCTGGGCTTTTGGTTCCTTGTTTTTTGGGGGGTTTTTGCCACGTCTCATTAATCATTTATTTTTTCAGGTAATCGAATTTGAAAGACGAATAAAAAGTTAATGGATCAAGTAACCCAACTAAATACAGAATGACCATTATCCGTGCATTCAAGAGGTGTGTCCTATAACAGCGAGGGCGTCACCAAACGGGCTGTTTATGAACTAGTATTCTGCAGATTGATGTATTTTTAATAAAAGAAAAAGAATAAAGACAATGAATACATTTTTGCACGTCAGTTTTATTTGTAAAAAAGAAAGTATAGATAAACAAGGTGTAAATGTAAAAATATAAATCTCTGGTGATATTGCACACAAAAGAAAAGTTTGTGTAAAAAGGACCCGCACCGTGCTAAAGTAAATTGGTGTCTGAGGAAACCTGGACTAAACTCTAACGAACATGAACACTCGTGACGGGTAAGTATTCTCATATATGTACATCATAGTCATTGAGAGGATTTCTCCATTTCATATAGACAAGAAATAAGTTCCATAAACTGAGATAAAGCAGAAACCAACAAGTTTTGGTCGAAGTCTCCACGAATTTGAGGCGGAGTGAAATGAACGAGGCGACAGTCAAGTCAATATCACGTAGCATTCAAATGAGTTGGAGAACAATAACTTTGACCAAAACAAGTTGCTTTCTGTATTTATCTCACCCCTGTACACAATAAAAAAGATGGACGATGCACAGGATATAGGCCATGGAGATGGAGAACGGACTGCAATACTCGTAGTAGCAGAGAGAACAAGTTCCCAATGGTAAACCCATGTGACAAAGATACCAGGCTGAGATAATCCTTGATATGAGCTGGTAAAGATCTACCAAGATTTTTGTGCATAATTCATTCATGTTATCTCCAGAATCCCTTCAAGTAAAAACCTAAAAAATACCGAAGACCGACTGAACAACTACTCGCAGTCAAGACTGGGTCAACCGACTCACATTCAGATACACAGAACCAAGAGGGTCGTGTACGTAGTCTAAACAGAGATGTCTGTACTGTCATGACGCCAGATGTAGTGACAGCTTCACAGTCAGCAGGTAAAATGGAAATCACGAATCGTCAAATCCCATTCTGAAACTAGCATTCAGCAGTTTTTGCATTGTGCTAAAGACATTTCTGTCGTTTTGAATTCCCAACATGTTCAATCTATGGGTTTCCGAAGAGACTTCTGCGAATTGCAAGACAGTTCTGCAGTATTCCAATTCAAGGTAGAATACTTCCATCAATGTTCATCGTGAAAACTTCATACAGATTTCATAATTTCGGGATCAGGTAAGAATCTACAACTACGGTCATTCTACCCATCAAAACTAGGGAGTTTACAAAGGTACTGGACGGAAGAGCTATCTACTATCACATAATATCACAATCGGTTGTTCAGTCACCTCTTTAGCTTTATACAGAGTAACCAGTAAGTAAATATATAACGTCCACAATAAGAACAACAGCTGTAGTTGTGTGCCACTGAGAATTGATATCGCATACAAGCCATTCATTTCTGATAACAAATGATTGATGAAATAGATAAACTTGATGGGAGAGCTGCTACTTTTTGTTTTAGTATTTAAAGAAAATACTTGACTCAAATCCCCCCCCCCCCCCCCCCGCCCTCAGATATGTGTTATCTGGCTCGCTTTCATCGCACACCAATCCATGACCTCCCCCGGCCGTCTTACAGGTAGAAATGAGTGTCTGCATGGAGCTAGTACAAGGTTCTCATTCCTGGGCAGGTTAAGGCCAGCAGTAAGGGGCGTATTCCACCGGGCAGGGGGATTGGTGCCGTACAGGCAGACTGTGTGGTGGAGTAGGCTTTTTGTTGACCGCCAGCCACTGTACGGCCAAAACCTACTTAAAGCTGAAAAAATAGCTTTTGCCTATTACCTGCCGACAGCATTCATATGGGCGCCAGCATCGTATGGGTCTCTATAAGCATGTTTGGAAGATACTTGGTGAAGTTGAAATGCGGCCTGTCTGGTGGAATACACCCTTAAGTTCGGCACAGACGGGTTGAGAAGAAGCTCGGGCAGGATGGGCTGGGATATCCAGGGTTATCAACGGAGTCATGAAAAATGTGGAAATATTTTTTCATGTGGAATTTACTGCCTCAGAGAGACTGAAAAAAGATGAAAAACACACGGATGTTGGTCATGGAATGGGGTTGAGGGTGTGTGGAGAGGGTCAAACACAGTTTTGTTTGCATAAATCCAGCTGAATTCATGCTTTATGCAAGAAAAAATAATTTCATAAACTAGAAATGAAAACAAGAATTTCCATAGGAAAATGCCATTTCTGGAGATTGTGTCAAGTTGGGGCTGGCCCGAAGACATTGAGGCGGTGCTGGCTGTAGAGATGCAGGAATACGCTGTGTAGAGGATGGTGAGGCGGGGTGTTCGGTGAGGCGGGGTGTTCAGTGAGGCGGGGTGTTCGGTGAGGCGGGGTGTTCGGTGAGGCGGGGTGTTCGGTGAGGCGGGGTGTTCGGTGAGGCGGGGTGTTCGGTGAGGCGGGGTCGCGGTGAGGCGGGGTCCCGGTGAGCGGGCCTCACTCACACCCGCCCCGCGTGCAGATCTCGTTGAGGGCGTGGTGAGCCTCCTGCACGCCTTTAGAGGCAGCGTGCGCGATCAATCGGTGTGGCTCCCTGAAGTCACAATTTGTTGGGAAATTAGTTACTACAGTTCATGTACTCCTAGCTGCATGTAGAATTTGACAGGGATGTTAGTTTCCAGGCTACATCAGGTTTTACTTTTGTCTCTCAGCTCTAAATAATTTTCTTGTATATATATCCTTATGTATAGCATTTTATCTTACGAAAATATGAAACAAAATAAGGTTTGACAAGAGTATTGAATCTTTGGAAGGTAATTAGTTACAAAAATAAGTGTAAACTGTAAGCCGGGCAGAAACTCACCCCTTGACGAGTAGGTCGGTGCGGATTCCCTGCAGGTGGCCCACAGCCAGGTTATACGAGGCGTGAGGGTGGCCCTGGTCTGCGGCTTTCCTGTTAGAAACAAGAGCTAAGTGTGCATTTTCAAATAGAATAATTGGCCTTTAAAAGGCCAAATAGGCAGGTGGACGCATTTAAAACTCACTACAAGTAGCTTAAAACATGATTAAAATTGTTGACTGAAAATATTTTGACATCTTAATTCTAACTGAGGGAGGGAGGGAGGGAGGGAGGGAGGGAGGGAGGGAGGGAGGGAGGGAGGGAGGGAGGGAGGGAGGGAGGGAGGGAGATCCATGAATAGGGAAGGGCCTGCAATGATAGGATATTTAAAGCCCTACTCCTCTGTGAACTCAGCAGTTCATGGCTCAATGCACACATATATTTAGCTACATGGGGGCGTTCTCAATTGCCAATCATCTACTTAATTACATATAAAACGTTTTGTAGTTGGTGATAGCTTCATGGATGAGTGCACACAGACCTGTCTGCATGCAGCCTGGCCATGTGCTGGGGCAAAACATTGTTCCTATGTACACCAATAAAGTAAATCAAGCCAATATCTGGTATTAAATGATATTGCAAATGATTTTGCAAAACAATATCATTTGACTGGGTCTTGACTGATTCCAACAACAAAGTTATGAACTATTTTGACTTCTGTTTATGTATAAATATGCTGACTAAACCATCCTCTCATACACCTGATGCCCCCCCCCCCCCCCCCCCCCCCCTCCTATTATGAGATTTGGCAAAAATACATGAATAGCACATCAAATATGTAATTTACCTAAATAATGACACTTCCTAGGGTGTAAGCAACTGTCAGTGCCACTTATGGAGATGGTTAATGTTACACCAATGCTCACTGTAAATCAATATTGAGTAAACATGTTTGAGCATGCCCATTTCACTGAAAATCCCCCACACTTTCAACAAATACTTGAATATCTCTGTAAATATAGAATCTACTTAGAAAATTCCACTTCCTAGCACCTACTGTTTTTTATTCTCTTTCAAATGAGGCATATCATATTATGATTCAACCAGTTTAAGGGGTGAAAATATGTCCATAAAAATGGACCTGTGACTACAAAAGTCCCTCCCAAACCGAATTCACTTTTTTTTCAAATCCATTCCAAAATACTAAATATTAAAACTGTAAATCAGAACATCATATTCCTATCTGTACTTAGTGAGCTATAAAAAGCAAAAATGTGGTCGGGCCATCAAGTGACTTTATAAGCATGTGTACTACAGTAGACTATAGCCATAACCTAATGATCAACCGTCCACCTGCTAATAATCAAATAGAACTGTATCGAGAATCTTATAAAGAAACGATACTCCACAAGTTTGGATGTGCTGCAATCGTCATCAAGGCAAAGCCAGGTGATGGTTACAGTGCATCCAAACGAGTGTAGTATTGTTCATTCTAGGGTTCTGGATATATCTCACCCCTTTTATGGACATTAGAATAGCATCACAATATCAGAATAATTCAAATTACTTCCACAAGTCTTATTAGGAACGCTTAAATCTCAGTGTTGATGTCTTGTCTGATCAGTGCCTTAAATCTTTGGAGGGAGAATCCTTGCCGCTGATTGGCCAGTCACTTATGACGTCATATCACAGCACTCTGCCACGACCATGGCTCAGTATTGTCACTAGACTCTAGTACAGCCAGTTGTCGCCAGGGCCAGGGCACACAGGCTCTCATACTGGGACTGTTTTGCGCTGCCATTTTAAGGTGGGAATTCCTACCTTTTTCCCAACATGCACCTGGAAAATGGCGGATCGCTGGTTCTAACCTCGTGTGTATTGCGACCCAGTAACCAGCAATATGATACAGTATCCTACTTGTCAAACTGATCCTATAAATAGGACAGCCAACCATAAAATTCCACTCACTAAAGGTGGCTGGCCACTCAGAGCCATGCTCTGTTAGACCTTCACGTACCGTAACCCGGAGGCGGCGCGGTGCGTGAACGGACTATATTGTCACTTGACATGGGTGATCATTGTGTGTAATATTTGAGTGTTGTTCCTATGGCTAAACTTGTACCAGGGGTGAGATAATGTACCTTACAGGTTACGGACTTTCCAAGTATTCCAATATACTTTACATATTCAACATAGATTAACTTTATTTACTCAATTTGTCATGACGTTGATTTATCAGTAATGTGTCCCTGTGGCTTGCCCTCTGGACAGCAATATTATGGGACTACCCGTGATGCAAATAAGTTGATTCCACGACCTTTAACTTCGTGGCCATTAAACTTTGTTTGCTAGATACGACCAGACTTACATCACATAAAAAAATACTACAGTCAAACACTACTTAACTAATTTCCAAATATATTCTTTGCGCATAACACCATTCATGGAGGTATAAAACATATAGTTATAGTTTGACTTTGCAGCTGTCTCGGTAGATGGGCCCACAGTACCACACACTGTTAACAGTAAAGGATCATGAACTAGTAATAGTGAGGCAAATAAGAGTGACACTTACTTAAACCACTCCATAGCGTGATGCTGGTCCTTGCCGACGCCCAGCCCTACAAGTTAACAACATCAACGTTTGTTACGTAGTTCATTCAAGGACACCCATAAAGTATATACGCAGAATGTCTGACATTTTGGATTATCGTAAGTACATCTGGGGAAATTTTATTTCAATCTCTGTTTATCAACAGGACATGATTATATAATTCTACTAAATATGCACTTTTCGCTATGACATACAATACTGCATTCTATAAACCATACAGGTTTTTCTTACATCATAATCTCATAAGCCATAGCCATGTAATAAATACTATGATCCACCAGAAAACTTTACCTTCCTGGGTTGGGAAAAACAATACTTCAGTTATTATGGCCCCAAAGGATGGCCTGTGATTGCTAGTTCCGCCATCATCCACCAGGAAATTGTAAGATAGCGCCCCTGTAGTTGGGAGACAACAACTATTATCTGCTGATATTATCTATAGATAATCGTGAGACGAGGCTAAAAAAAAACCTCTACGGCAAGCACCAAAAAAACATATTTTGAATCAAATCCATTGATAGCTGGTCCCGCCGCCTGGTGTTTTTTTCTAAGATCGGGGGAAAGATGGCCGCATCCATAACACAATAGCTATGTGCCCTCTAGGAGCTCGATATGGTTCCGTTGACTATTTTGTAACTGACCGTGGAGGAAGCGCTGGCCGACCTGGTGCTGGGCGGCCGGGTAGCCGAGGTGGGCGTATCCGCGCGTCACGTTGTAGTGCAGGTGGTCGAAGTAGAAGTAGGCGTACAGCGCGAAGGCCAGCGTCAGGATCACAACGGCCGCCTGCAAGTACAGCCCAGAGCAGTGTGTTAAGGGTCGGTGCACACACGCAGTCCACACTATCCCCGCTACACTGTGACAGTACAAGGGAACACAGTTTGCCATATATGGTCATATGCAAAGTACTTGAACACTCGAAAAAGGAGCATGAACAAACTTTGAAAATATATCCGATTAAAAATTGGCAAACCGACTGTGTAGTCATTGCATAACGTTTACGCAGAGCAGCACAAACTTGCATATCCAATTCCATGGGCTTAGCATTTGCATCCCATTGGATGAGATGCTGGAGGCTGTGGTGTGGCGTTAGATACAGCGCAGCCTTGGTGTATTGCTTGCAGATATACTTCTAAAATCAGTTTGTTTACGCTCCCTAAAATGAAACCCAGTTTTCATGTATTACAAACTATATTGTGTTCATCAATCTTTAATAAACAAATGATATGTACATTTCTTTTAATGTGTCCTGTAAATCAACAACTAGTTGTTTCTATGTACTTGTAAATAAACTCAAGTTACAGAACGTAAACCTTAATATATGTCCATAAATAATTATTAACTAAAAAATAAAACAAAGGTATTCTTGGAGTTGAATAAGTTTCAGCAATCATAAAAGTATAAACTATTGCAGAGTATTAGCACAAGTATACAAAGGCATTCTTGTAATATAATAGTTTTAGGTAAACATAAAGATATTAGATATCTACATAATATTGTTGCTATGTACATGATTTATGAGGATTTGTTAGGGTGTAGTTGTGTTAGAAAATTTACAAATGACATCTGTTTCTACATAAGTGCATTCATCTGTATTAACTCTTATATATTCACACCAATTAAAAGAAAATATGAAATACAGTTAATGAAAGGAATATGTAATATGACATGAATTTATACCTTAAAATAGTATCATGAATGTAATAACGGAAGATGAATAAACAGGTTTTAATAACTCTCAACCACGGATGCCCTAAGAGTGGCGAAATTCATGGAGAGCCTCTCAGAGATTGTAAATAACTATATTAGTAACACACCATATGAGCTTTAAATGATCTTATGTAAGTACAAGTAAAAGTTACATGGAATACAAATCAATATCTCTCCTAGAACAAAAACAATCACACACAACAAAATGCCAGTGGAGGAAATCCATTGGCGAACATGTCTCGTACCGGGGTACTCAAAAGGGTCCTTGTTAACATTTATTAGTATTCCCCTTGCATCTTATCCTTTACGTGTATTATGATAATATGTTTGGTATCCTGAATTAGTTTCAGCAACTTCTGTTTTATGTCTGAGCAGTTCGACATGTCGTACTTGTATAGACATGTACATATTCACCGGTAACACACCACGCTCCATGGAGAGAGCTCGGGAGGAGGAGTGTGTGGCCGGCGACGATCAATGATTAGATTCCCTGGAGGTTCGTTTGTACACCCCCCCCCCCCCCCCACATCCCACACATCCAGGCCAACATGCCCCCGCCCGCCTGCCCGCCCCAGCCACCACGGCCGTGTTCCCGATCAATCCCCAATTAATTATTCACACCTGAACACGTTCTACAAGCTTAAGCCGGTACGAATGTTACACACACACTATTGACTGGTTTCAGATACAAGCGGCCGTATGCTCTGATGAGTTGACGCGCAGTAATAATATCCGAGCGCATGTGAGGATATTGCTTACAAGCAACACCGAAGAGCATTTGACTCTTTTTATCTGAAACTAGTTAATATTGTATTTATTATCCACCTTTTCTGGACAAGTGGCATGTCCCTCCATACACACAAACATATTCCATATTATATGAATTGTGTCAGTCAATTGGGTTGGATGTTTAATAATGCATTACATTCATAGTCTTCAGTTTCCTTCTAAATTCCATATGATATAACATTGCTTTGTCCACATTCTCAATCCAACCGTCATTCTCATCAGAAACATATCTCATATACATGTAGTATTGTTACCATTAACTCCTGTTAGTAATGTTATCTGAATATTGAACTCTATTTCTAACCCATTATTTCCAACTATTCGGGTGATTTTTTAATAGAAAGCCTTGCACATAATCAGGTATTCTTAAA
The DNA here is from genome assembly GCA_950022655.1 of Alentia gelatinosa. Taxonomy (NCBI): domain Eukaryota; kingdom Metazoa; phylum Annelida; class Polychaeta; order Phyllodocida; family Polynoidae; genus Alentia; species Alentia gelatinosa. Next base: position 63,864,422 of record OX465585.1, read on the forward strand.
GAGAAGTAGCACGCCCATTACAAAGACATATATACACAGTTGTAAATGATGAAATGTTATATCAAAGTGTCTATTTTGTGAGCAGATCTCTGAACATCTACACGTGCAGTTAGGGGTTAGTTTGTGGAGCTCGTGAGATTGATGCGTCACCTCCCACCAACGGATTCCTTCCACGTCACGTTTGGGTAGAAAACGTAACTTCCTCTTCTTCTTTTTCCTGTCGCTATTCTACAAATCGTGAACAGGTAATAAGTCTACTGTTAAGTCATATGAATAACTGTTCTGTGATCTATAAGTGTAATTTGCGAATTGGTTGGGAGGGGAGGCAAGTTCCATCAAAAGTGAGAGATGGGGCAGGGTTTGGGGGAAGGTGGAAAGGTCTCGAAAATCGTTCATAGCTCGGACAGAAACAGAACTTAGAATCTCACATGTGGTAGATAAAGATTTATGATTCTTTATACAAATTTCTGAATTCATTATCGATACAAAAAGAAATGTTATCCGGTAACTTTGATACTTCTATCAATGACTGACGACAGATTATTACTAGTGAAGAGCGTAAAAATGGAGTAGAAAATCATTAATGACTCCAATATGAATTTTTTTTATGAAATTTAAGAGTTAGTACTATACATGGGCTCGATCTAATTGTCTTGCAATTCTAATTGTTCTTTATTTTTTCTTTCAGTGGTTGTTAATAATAATAGGGACCCTGCTCTAAGAAGGGAGTGGGGCGAATTTTCACCAAGGATAATACTAAACCGGTACCTGTGAGGGAATGCCTATGAAATTCTACCCGCTGCTAGGGGTGTAGTATAAATAATGTTCGCGCCCGCCGTGACAGCGGGCTGTAGTGAATGGCATTGGCTGTGTACCGTTAATAAAACATCAAATGACCTCGAACGGCCAACCATACGGGCTCATTAGCCACGTTTTCTCATATTACGGATCTTGCAGAACTTTATGAAGGGACGTAGATCAGAGTTCACCCCTCAACCGAGATGAGCCACATCCATGTCATAAGACACCGTCCACAGACGACGCCATGCAGCAGGGAAAGGTCCAGTCTCCATGACCAACAACCGTAAGGTTTCATGTATGACAAAGCATGAACAGTGTGTGGGGCCATCCATAAAGTACGTACGCACCGTGGGGGAGGGAGGTCAAACATTTTGAAAAAAATGTGCGTATGCTCCCCCTTTCTTCTACTGCGTACCCGGTACAAGATCGGGAGGGGGGAGGGGATCAAAGATTTAAGACATTCTGTGTATGTACTTTACAGATGGCCCCTGTGTGTGTGTGTGTGTGTGTGTGTGTGTGTGTGTGTGTGTGTAATAAGCAATTATTGTCATTATATCACGGCCTAGTGCCTTCACCATCATGTCTGTGATGAAGACTGAAACTAGTGAAAGGCAACTGGAAGGGATATCAGACTGAAGGAGTTGCACGCTCAGCTGGTGGATAATATACAGTCAACAGGTTGTCGGTGGTCACGGACCGCGCACCTACCTCGATGGCTCGGACGTGGAGGGGGTCTGGCTTCTTCTTCCTCGCTAAGTACACTTTCCCTCCATACGGGAGGCTGTCGTCCCAGTCCGAGCCCGGTTCTGGGACTCTCTCACGAGGCTCGGTGACATTTTCTTTAATGGCTTTATTAGCGCCTGGTCTTTGCCTGACTATTCCCTCCTCCGCTAACAGAGGTGTCCTGTCGCTGCTACCGTCCGCCATGTTGTTTACAGTTGCTACACTACTTCCGTTCCGCTTTGAAGCGTTCCGCTCCGCGTTTTCCGCGTGAGTTATCCGGCCTGGGTTCCCGCGCGCAATAACACTCTCTGCTTGTGCATAACTTAAACCAATCTGACCTAGAAAGTATTTTATCATACTTGTTAAGAACTATCAAATGAGTGTGTTTCTGTAGGAGGAATATTATCAAACTGAATGGAACTTCGATGGAAAGGGCTAAACCGTGGGAATGATTAATAACGATTCACTGCACGGGCCCTGTAACTGTGTAACGTTAATCCTTGGAGTGTAGAAACACTAAATTTTACATTATATCAATACTAAGGCCCACACTTTAGCAACTGACTTCCAGTCCCACTCATTACCATTCTGCAAATGCGCTCACCACAAAAGCTCTGATGAATTTAGAAGACATGGACGACCAGCTTCCAAAGGTCATCGATCCAGCTCAAGTATTCACCCCTCATCTCCTTTGTTGAGGACAGGATTTGTTACACTGGCCATAGAGCTGTAACTCTAGTCTAATACAGCTCTATGTACTGGCTATATGTCAACATATCTCAGGAGATTTTGGCTTATTCTGATGTTTACTGCTGAATGTTAAATGCACCCGCAGTTTTTTGGGGGTGACGGGGGTGAGATGGCTGTCTCTATAAGGGGCCGTCCATAAATTATGTCACACTTTTTAGGGCATTTTTAGGACCCCCACCCCCTGTCACACTTTGTCACATATTTCATACCACCCCCCCCCCCCCCCAAAAAAAATATATATATTGTCACACTTTTCGGAACACCCCTCCCCCCATCTTCTTTTCTATGTACAATAGCATAACATAACAGTTATTACATCTTTGACAAAGCTACTGTAAAAGACCATGAATTTAGAGGGAGATATTACATGAGACAAAACTCCTGATCTCCTAGATCACTGAAAAGCTATCGATGCTTCACCATACTTTACTGTAGTAATTATCATTTTAGACCAACTGATCATATGCAGCGCTGAACTTTTGATCAAGCATACATCTAGTCTGCTCTGGTGAATTACTACCAAAATCAACATTTTCCTCATTGTGGTACTCCACATCTTCCTACTCCATGTATATGATGAAACACAATTATGAGTTCAACCTGCCCACGAAATGGGAACTGTACAAAAGTTGGCAGATGGTGCATTTGGGGATTTATCCTTGTGCATAATCATCTACCCAATAACGGACCATTTCCACCTGATGACTGCCTAGCATTTACTTCATTGGTTGGGTGAGCACAATTTCTTTCTCACAGAGAAACCTGAAGTTAATCCCTTCCTGAGCTAGAGCTGAGTATATATTTCCAATAGGCAAACTGGTGGGGTTTCTATATTTGTGAATAGTAGAAATCATCATCAAATGCATTCAGAACTAGTGATGAAATCTTCATCACTGAGGGAAAGGCTTTCTTTTTCATGGGAGGTGACCACTGAAGAATCGAAAATGTGAACCTGCACTCAGCCACTGATTAAATGTATCCAGATAATTTGATTTGCAAGCTAAAAAATAATTTTTATTTAGATTCACCCACAGTTGGTGTTCTTCCATGCCAGTTGCTAGATAATTTATATACTATACCGTTAGACATAGTTTGTTGAATCGTATCTCATAGTTTTAAAGTATTACTGATAATCCATATAAAGGGGGTAATATGCATTAATATTTATATGTTTGATAAGTAATACATAATATGATACATATATGTTTACATGACAGGACATTAACAGGACCATACATGTATAGGACAGCAATTGATGTGTGCTATGTATGCTTCTGAGAATTTCTTAGGAAAAAGCGCAGGAGACGAGATACATACACGATATTGACTGGTTTCAGATACAAGCGGTCGTATGCTCCGAGGAGTTGACGCGTAGTAATATACGAGCGTATGCGAGGATTTTGCACAGAGTCAACTCTGAGGAGCATACAAACGCTTTTATCTGAAAACAGTCTATATTGTATTTATTATCCACCTTTTCTTGACGAGTGGCATGTCGATATCAGTTCGTTTTAGTTATGCACTCTTTTTCCGCACGCACTATTTTTCCGTATGCGCCACCCGGAGGATACAACATATCCGTATGCACCGGCTATGTCCATACAAACTCCCTATGTGTTTTCTATGGACACTTCGTATTAGGTGGATAATAAATATCAACACCCTCGTCATGTGATAGGAAGGAAAATCTCTATCCCATTGAATATCATAGCTTAGATGTGGATACTTTTTGATAACCTGCTTAAAGTTTTTTGTTTCCACTATGGATTGTATTTCATGGGGTAACTGGTTCCATAATAACATACCTTTATATACAGGTGAATTCTTAAATTGATCAGTACCTGTACCAGTAACCTTTAGGCTATCTTTACTCTAGGAGTGATTTTGTCTAGCTCTAGTATCAGTATCAATTACAGCAAAACCCCGCTTAACGGGGCACCCTCCGTTCCGGGCCAAGTGTCCCCTTAAGCGGGTTGTCCCCTTAAGCAGGGTGTCCCTTAAGCGGGGTTTTCAGTCTGCCAATGGTTATACAATAGAGAATAGAGAATACCTACATAAATAAAAGGTTTATCAATAATACATAAATAAGCAAATAAATATGAATTATATAATATAAATGAAAATAAATGTACAAAAAAAACCCCAACATAATAGAGGTTGAAGGTGGATATGCCTTCGTTGTGAAATCCGCTCCTTTTTATACCCCCGGTCAATGCCCCCCACCCCCCCACCCCCCTGTAACTTCTGAGATAATTCAGCAGCCCTATAAGGGACTCACTGTGAGCCGCCCAGAGCCGTGACGGCTCACGGAATACTGCACCTTCAAAGCCCCCAGCCCTCCCTGTGTCGCCCACCGCTAACCTGTAAGGAGACCTCTTACCTGGCACCTTCAGCAGGCGCAAAAATCACTGGTACTAATATCCACTCACTGTGGCCCACCCAGAGCCGCTAGAGATGTGGTTATTATCATGAAAAAACACACTCTGGCTGCTTGGGCCCGCACGGGAATGCTCAGTCTATTGTTCTGGTTGCGACAACTGTCTGTCCCATACAAACGGGCACCATAAACTTGGATTTTCAGTGTTTTTGATATGATGTCCTTCCAAACTGGCCCCCTAAGTGGGGCTTTTAAGCATTTCTGTACCGAAAAACTGACCCCTAAAGCGGGGTGTCCCCTTAAGCGAGGTGTCCCCTTAAGCGAGGTGTCCCCCTTAAGCGAGGTGTCCCTTTAAGCGGGGTTAAAATAAACTCTTGATAGTGGGGAAAATTTCTGTTCCGAGCAAATCGTCCCCTTAAGTGGGGTGATCCCTTAAGCGGGGTGTCCTGGAAGAGGGGTTTTACTGTACATCATTATTAGAAGGAAACTCACACGTATGAAAATAACTTGGTCTCTACTCCACCAAGTTTGATTGCGAAGCTGAGTGAATTATGAATCGGTGAAACAAGGTAGAGTGCAGATTAAGTTATTTTCATCTAGTGGATTTCTGATTTTATCCCACCCTGTATAATATCATTTATTAATGAAATAACTCACCCAATTAGCCATTGAGTATTGGGGACACTACTTTTATGGCCATGGAGTATGAGTTCCTAAAGTTAAGCCTATGGAGAAAAATACTGAGGTGAAATGAGGACCCTTACTCCATTGGTGAATCAAGTTTGATAGATGTTGTCCTCTTCGTACAGATAATGAGTTTATTTACTATTTTTATACAAGTTCTCATTAGAGATGTCTCTTGCCCGCCATACTCCTACTGTTAGCATTAAATAATTATTTAGAATTACTTGAATATCATTTTGTTTCTTCCAGATTAGGGCATAATGGATCATATCACTGCATTCTAACTTTGTTAATATCATCTGCTTTACTAGTTTAATGACGACATCCTTAGGGATCTAAGACGTATCTATAAAGAAATGATTGACCTGAAATTGTTATTTCTTATTTCACCTGATAATCATCTACCCAAAAGTGTCAAATAGTCGGTGATGCCATAATCAGCCAAAATCATCAGGTGAAAATGTAGCAATAGGCATTTTGCATCCATGGAAGAAACCTCTCCTCATTCATCAGAAATAGGTAACTCATCCAAGTGTAACAGCACTCTCTGCTGTTACACTTAACCACTTATAGCATATACTTTTACTATATACCCATGCCGTATATACTGTAAATACGCACCGTTTCGGCATATGACGTAAAAATACTGTACGGACCAGCGGTCCGTACACTAAAATACGGACCACCTTGTTATACACATTTATTAAAATTTTGGTTGTTAGGAAAAATTGAATTGATTTTTTTTTAAATTTCGGGTATATAGTAAATATATAACGTCCAACCATGCTTGTACAAGTCACAGAACTCGATGATAATTTACGGTATGTACGGAACTCGGCGTAAACGCCTCGGTCCGTACAAACCGTAAATTAGCATCTCGTTCTGTGAATTGTACAGCATGGTCAGGACGTTCTATATAATTACTGACTTTCCTTGATCTGGACATTCTCCCATTTGACTGCCTTTTTCCTTAGGTGTTTGCCTCAAAAATCTTGGAAAGTTGCATCTACAGTCTTGAAATTAGGTGATGCGTGTTCTGTCACACATCTCTGGACACCCCCCCCCCCCCCCCCACCGTGATTTTTACACACAATAGCTATCTGCCCTATACATATCGCCCAGACCTCTGAACTAAATATAGACTTTTGGCTGATAATTGGCAATATCTAAAAATCACCAGGTGGCGCCTGTATGAATTGTCCATATGAAGTGATTCCTGCATGCTCAGCATGGGGCTTTTTTTAAACTTTATATCTTTGGATCAAGTGGAAAATTTAAATATTGGAGATAAGAGCTCGATGGTGTGGTAGAGGAACTTACGATATGGGGAGATAACGTTGAGACAAAGTCCGGATCGCCTCACATTAGTTTATATTCAGGCAGAGCTGCCTCGTCCACTGCCACGGTCCAGTCGCTGTGGTGTAAACGCGGCCTCTAACGCATCATGGATTTTATGACTGGAAATTAATATAAACAATTCTTTAATGAACCAAACAAAAAAATTACGAACAGTATGTCGGAGACCAATGAGCGTAATGGCGGCCACAGAGCATGTGAGCCCGCGAAATAACATGTGAATATCATGTGACCTCATGAATATTCATCAAGGAAGTGGTCCTGTGTTTCCCGAAATATATAACTATATAATAATATGTCCGATATAATTATACAAGCCATAAACAATTCTTTAATGAACCAAACTATCAGAGCTCTATCAATTTCTACTACTGGAGATCAGCTTGTCATTTGTTAGATACAAAACGAAAGTATACTGACATTAGAGTTGAATATTCCTCCCCGCTTGCTGACTAAACGTAGATACGAGTTCTTATCATGATCAACCTGGAGAGAATCTAGAGAGTGTTGTGCCACCTTAACCTGAACACACATTATCTTTGATTATCAGCGAAACTAACTTGACCGCAATTTGCATTCTCAATTATCATAAATGTCTGGTACCATTAGTGGGTGAGAGTTCATTATACGTGAAGAGCAAGCTGGAGAGAGACGTCCTAAAATACACAGAATCACACTGTTTTCTCAGAAGCAGGCATTTAGTCTCCACGAGTTCTTGAATCAAATTACTTACTTAATGAACATGAAGTTGTTAGTGGTTATAACCCTCATATGTGGCCTAGCAGCGTCAGTAAGTACATTTATCCTACCTCTCAATCCTACCCCTCATATAAATCTCCATAGACTTAACATGCTGTGACCGTATGCCACGGCAATGGCATATAATATTCATATGTCACACTTGACATATGAAGTTTAAGACATGAATGGGTAGGATAAAATCTAAACATCACTCAATTTCATACAATTGTTTACATGGCGTTCGTTGTCATCCGCTACAGATATCACTCAGCTCGCTCCGTGATATCATTCCAAGAAGACAATTCACTCCATATAAACAACCATATGAAATTTTGTGACGTGTTTTCTAGTATATCATTGATTACTTGCCTCTTGTTCAGCTCCCAACCTCTTTTTATGACCATTTGGGATATGTTTGATTATATAATGCCACGCATATAGAGAAGTTATAGGCGTTTAATAGAAATAGGTAATACCTTTATTGGCACCAACTAGCACAATTGTGAACTGATGATATAAAGAAATTGTTTCATAGGATGTATTATCAGGTAAGGTCATGTTAACTAAATACAAGAACACTGTTAATAATGCTTAACCCTCACCTATAGAATTACCAATCACAAGCATGGATATTGATTACACTGCAATGTACTTTCCTACCAAACACGAGTTTAAATCTTGGTCAAATTCTATTAAATGGTAACTATATGAATGGAGTATGCTCGACTTTAGGGAAAGGCCCGAGATAAAATCATTGTCTTGATATTACTTACTAGGAGGATGTCACCGATGGTGGAAAGCATCAGCCTCCCATATTGGAGATACTGTCGGAGACCATCCAGGGTAATGTATCTTTAGTGAATTAGTTCATTTATGCACTTATCTGTTTACTTATTCTTTACCCTAATTCATTTATTTACTACAGAAGGATATCTCGAAAAAACATACAGTAAAACCCCGCGTAAGCGGTCACCCTCCGTTCCGGGCCAAAGTGTCCGCTAACGCGGGGTGTCAGCTTACGCGGGGTTTTCAAGTTTCCCCCGGGCTAATATAAAAGTGTTTATACCGATATGTAGGGAAGACAGAGGGGAAGGTAGATCTGAAATTCATTTTCAAATATCTTAATTAGATCTGAAGTTATTAAACCTTGAACTACAAAGTGTTTTTTCTATGAAAATACTCAAACACACTCATAAAAACCCCAGATTGATCTATTTTTGGTAGGGTCTCCGTCGGAAGTGACCGCTTACACGGGGTTTTAGGCCTTTTCGTACCGAAATAAGTGTCCGCTTACGCGGGGTGTCCGCTTACGCGAGGTGTCCGCCTACGCGGGGGTAAATTAAACATCTAATAGAGGGAAAAATGTCCGTTCCGAGTAAAAGTATCCGCTTACACGGGGTGTCCGCTACGCGGGGTGTCCGTTAGGCGGGGTTCTACTGTACTAATAAATGTTTGTATTCTGAACTTATGGAATCGAAGTGCCTGCCCCCACTAGCTTCATTGTCTTAAAAGCATATCCTACAAAACTCAGTGGCGCCACCAGGTGATTTTCAAATGCTGGAAATTATCAATTCAAACTAGCTCCGATGACTTATTCCATTACCAAATGGGTGAAATATAAGATATTGTCGAATGTGTTCTTAATTAAATAGGTAAATTAAGTCAATTTACATTTGACTGATTTACTGAAAAATCAAGTTTTCTTCATCTATATCCCTGTAGTTGACTACATAGTATCCTCGTAGTAGACTACGTAATATCCTCGCTCTCGCTGGGATATTACCACGCGTGCACTACTCGGAGATTACGGCCGCTCGTAGTCGTTGTGTGTATACTTGCAGACTTCGTGCCTTGCCTCTCGCCGTGTGTTCTCGCGAACCTCACGAGAACTGTGGACGCTCTAGAACCGTGTGTAAATCAGTCGTGGATACAGATCCAGGATTTCTACGTAAATCACAATATCAAGACTTACAGCGATTTCTATCGAGAGGCGATCAACAAGCCTGAGGGCGGAGGACTGTCCCCTTTTTGCAGGTGAGAATATCTCGAGTTTTATTACCTTGCTGATCACACAATCACAGCATACTTGGATGTCTGTAAAATACATGTATATTAATATAAACCTAATATGGCCGAACGACTGTCAAATACTTCCCTCTTCTAGGCGAGCAGTATCAACAATGTTCGGGTTCACTGTAATGTAGTGAATGAGCTATGAATCGATGACTTAGTGTGGCGAGTTTTTTTTCGTGTTTTAGGGAGGTATATAATATTCAGAAAACGTAGTGACTGAGTGGTAGGAATACCGTTCTCAGACTTTTGTAACATAAATAAGTCCCTCCGCCTCCTGCATCAGGACGTATTTTGTGTGACACAAAAGACCTCGAACGGTCATCCCTACAGGCTCAGTAACCACGTTTTCTCTTAGTCTCCGACACTGGTAACCATATCTATATCCAAACTCCTGATTTAACGGCGCATACCGCACTATGTTACACTGATGCATGGGTTATTAGTAATGGAGTGTGTGTGCTGCTCGGCGTTATAACGTTAGTCTCTTTCTCCTCCTCCAGGTTTTTTGACGATTCCCAGGCCTGCCTCCTGGACGCCGTTGACGGTCTCTGTGGTAACGGATCTGCAGCACGACTACAAACCATCAGTGAGGGACTCCGCTCCTATGCCAACTGCGAGGGCGATATGCTGCGTAAGCCGATTCTAAAAACCCACACGCTTCTCTCGTATAAGTGAGACTCATACCGTCAGATGGAGGTTCAATGTCGCGAGGGTGTGAATGTGAAATATGTAAAGGGCTTGTCTTGTGCAAAACCAAATCATATACAGTAAAACCCCGCGTAAGGGACGACCCCGCGTCAATGGACACCTTTGGTCGGAACGGTTCTCTCTATCAGATGTCTGTTTTAACCCAGTGAGCGGACACCTTGTCTAAGCGGACACTTTGGCCCGGAATGGAAGGTGACTGCTTACGCAGGGTTCTACTGTATTCACGCTTCTCTTATGTAAGTGACCTTAGCTTATACCATTAAATGGAGTCTAAATAGTGTGAGGAATATGTAAAGGGTTTGTCTTGTGCATTTATAAATCATTTATTCCTGTTGCAGATATGTTATACAGAGAGAGTTCTACCTGAAACCAGTACACTGAATATAAAATTAACACGATTGGCAAATATGTAAATTACTGATTGACTATTTCATCGTTTCATACTTGGATATATGGTGAATCACAATACATGTAATTGTATAACACGAACAGTATGTTGTGGGTCCTATTGTAGGCCAATAATCCTGTCGACCTTGGCCACTCCCTATTTTGATATAACGGAATGAGGTAGAATTTATACAAATGATGAAATTCTCCTTACAGGTTGTATGGAATAATATGTCATCTAGAAATGATTCTTTTACTAAGGGTCGACCATCAAAAGATAATACACTCTGCTATATATAGTTTCTTACCTAAATTATAAGAACGTCATTTAACAATTCCTTCTACAACAGGCCAGTTTATAACCTGTCAAATTACCCAATGTAAAATATAAAGCTAACTTTCCCTGAAAAATCATGGGATTACATATATATTGTTTCCTGATTAAAAAAATCCCAATCGTTTAAAAAACGCATTTCCCGATGCAAATCAACCAGATACATTTTTCTCTTTTCTACAGCTTTCCTGCAGTGTATGGCACATCCCGACATTTGTGACACTAATGACCCAAACGTAGGGTACCTCAAATGTCTGGGTGCTTTGGATGCTGAAATCAACAGGGATTATCTTAAAGACGGACACTTCACATGGGCGCACTTCTATCAGGAGGCAATCGTTGAAAACAAGGGCCTTGGATTCAGAATGTGAGTGCAAAATAACAACAGCTCGCTCTCTCTCTCTAGACAACACTCGATGGTTTTGTAGACAGGCGTCGTAAACCACGAGAGGTTGACGCGTAGGAATTCACAAGCTTCGGCCATGAGTGTTGTGCAGAGCCGCCTGTCTACAAACCATCTATTTGTTCTATTGCACAAAGGCACTATTTTCCTGTATACAATGGCTTTGAGACCGTGTACCATTGATTATAACATGGTTATGGTATCTGCCAGTTTCTAAATAATGGAGTCCCCATACATTCTCAATGGGTACTTTGTATACTATGGATAATAAACAATGGGTAGTGGTTTACTGAATCCCTGTACATTCCCAATGGGTACTTTGTACACCATGGATAATAAACAATGGGTAGTGGTTTACTGAATCCCTGTACATTCCCAATGGGTACTTTGTACACCATGGATAATAAACAATGGGTAATGGTTTACTGAATCCCTGTACATTCCCAATGGGTACTTTGTACACCATGGATAATAAACAATGGGTATTTGTTTACTGAGTCCCCATATATTCTCAATAGGGACTTTGTATACGATGGATGATAATTGCATCCCAGTGTAGAGGCCATCACAGGCACCTTGACTCTCTCGGTAGCCCTCCACCCTATCCAGTCACCCCAGTACCAGATCCCACCTTCCCTCATCAGATTCCCCTTTAATTCTAGTTTAAAGTCTAGTCTTTCTCCGTGCATCGTGCACCACGTCGTATACCTATTGGGGTACGATCAAACGAGAAACCATTGAGTGAAAATAGAGAAATTCATAGCGGGAATTCCTTAAGAACGCGTGTATTCCTACATGTACATGACACTTTATTGTCAGAGTATTCATAGGAAGAACTGGATTGAATAATTCAGAAATGAATAATAACTGCAAATTAGAACATATGGGCAGATACATATATATATACACCCATACATACACTTATAATATATCAATTATGTACATTCACAGATACAAGCATATAACACACACATGCACTTTACATTCATCCAAAATTAAAATTAAACCTATACATTAATACATACATATATCCTACCCCTAATATAAAATCCCATAGGCTTAAGATTGAGTTTCCGTATGCCATGCTGACCGGCATACAGAGTTCTGTATGCCACTAGTTCACTAATTTTTAACATGCCATCAAACCCGATGGAATAAGGGTAGGGGTGTTCGCGTCGAGCATATGAGGTCGGTGGTTCAAACCCCAGTCGGGTCATACCAAAGACTTCCACAAAAATGGTACCCACTGCTCATTCAGCTTAACACCCGCTATTAGAACGAAGAATTAGTGTATTTCCTCACTAAATTGGTGGAAAAAACACCCCCAAAAAATCACAAATCCTCGACAAAAACGTGAGATACCACGAAAAAAACCCAACTCCGGCTGCATTCCTAAAGCGCCCATTCAAATGTTATATAGCCTCATCAAGAATATTAGGAGTGATTTATCAAACCATTTATCATTCTGATATCACAACACGTATTTCTTTAGTTGTACTATACGTCTGTATCCGTATGTCTGTGGTGCAGCCTGCTGACTAACCTCGGGACGTGTCTGGACACGGTCGTCAAGACGCCACCAAACTGTCGAGTCATGAGAGGCCACATTCTGCCCCAAGTCGAGCAGATTCGCGACTTCTTGGACTACTCCAATAGTGATAAAGGAACAGGTCCGTCGCAGATCAAAGCATGTAAAGCTCTACAATGGCATATCGCACAATCCACCATAAAATACATTTTTAGAATTTGTCCTAGGGGTTCAGTGTGGCGATTTTAAAGTGTTGTAGAACACATGTGTAACTGAAATAGTGGGGTCGCCGGGATTATGATAATATCATAATTCTGTGATACATACATTCTAAAAGGTGGATTTCAGATAACAAAACCCATGTACTTTTCTTAAAACATTCACGGAATATTGCAAACGTGTAATATTACACATGTATGTGTTACAAACTATGATTGTTTTCCAATGAATTGAAGAAAATAATTCCAGCGCATTCCCTATCTAAATCAAGGAAATGTAAATAGAGCTGTGTTACATGCACTATATTAATATTGTACATGTTTCAGTCACTAAAAAGATAAACTGAAAAAGATAACTGTGGCAGAATCATGACTCCGATATGAAAGTATCATTTTCAGACCTTTAGCAGGGTTAGAATATATTCTGAAGTAGTATGTAAGTAGTGTATGGAAAGTGGGAATCTGCACTGGCTACATCTTCACAATACATGTACTGGCTACTTATTCAGTGCCTCCTACTCTGATGGACACCACAGACAGTGTTGCAGACAGTTGGAAAGATTTTTAGTCCTAGTGGGATCACTACTACTGTGCTACACGGACTTATATAGAACTGCATCGAGAATCGTATAAATAGACAATACTCCACGAGTTTGGATGTGCCCGAATCGTCATTGAGGCGAAGCCGAGTGACGATTGTGGCACATCCAAACAAGTGGAATAGTGTCTATTTTACGAGTTGAGTGCGGTTCTGGATTTATCTCACCCCTTTCTATGGCATTAGATAGTATCAGAATATCAGAATCGTTCGAATATACCTAGCAAATCCATATGACGTCATCTCATATTCAATACGCCACGGCCGTGGCGTAGTATTGTCACTTTACGGGGGTGATCGTTGAGTATTTTTTCCTAATGTTATTTCTATGGCGAAGCTTGTACCAGGGGTGAGATAAACACTGATCTCCACCTGGGATTCCTAGCATACAGAACAATGGGCTCCACTGATAATGGCTTCTCACCAAGCCAACTGCTCATGAATAGGGACTTAAGATCTACTCTACCATCACTGCCCCAAAACACCAAATCAACATCACAGGATTGCCAAGGTAAGAATGCAGAAGTGCAAAGAAAAGAAAAGGAAAACAAAGAGAAGATATGCCGCAATTACAACAACCGGCACTGCACTGTCACCCTACCAGTATTGAATTATGGCAGAAGAGTATGGGTTCAAGACCAAGAACATTTTGGATCTATTGACAAGTGGTAGATCATAGCAGATCAGGACAGTAATAAAAAACGGCGCCGCCCGTCGCATCGCACACAATCGCTCCTGTGGGGCCGGACTTGCGCGCGTGTGCGATTGTGTGCGATGCGATGGATTCATCGCATCGCACATCGTGAAATGTTCATGATGTGGATTGGGGCCTGGGGCCGACCATAGTCATTAATAACACCATTCATTTGGCTGTCAGGTTTCAAGAGGTGTGAAAGCTGTGAAAACAGCAGGCTGTGGCTGTAGCCTAGGTGTAATTCTGATACCTTGTAGAGCTTGAGAAGTGATATGATTATAATTTTAGATGAGTGTACCTTATGAATATTAGAAATTAAGTTTTACAGCGAGGCTTATGTACATAGGTGGTGTCAGAAGTGATGCAATGAATCCATCGCAGCAGTGGGGCATACCCTGGACTTTTCTTGCAATTGAGTTTGATGAATCTATCGCAATAGGGGTCATAAACCCCGCGGAGGGGCGTTTATTGGGCTATAAAACGCTTGCGACAATTGCATCGTACCAGTGGGGCCGGGCCTTTAGTCCACACAGGCAGCAATGAGGAAAACACTCCAAGAGAGCCAGCTACACCACCAGCTAATAGTAAGTTATATGATGAGAAGAGAATGTAGTGACTGAGCCCATGGAGATGCCATTCTCTGCCACTTGTCCCATAAAATGTCCCTCTGCATCCTGCGTCAGGATATATTTTATGGGACAAAAGATGTCGAACGTCCATCCCTACGGGCTGAGTAACCACATTGAGTGTGTGACTGCTCTACTTGTCTGATGTCTATACTCGAGCTCACATGGCCACTGTATGGTAGTGGTACGATGGCGGTCAGGCAACTTTTGTGGCCATAGGGTCTGCCTTTTAAAGGGACGAACCTAGACTTGCTCAAGTCTTTGATAATGAACATTCATTAAATGATTAATCGAAATCGGAATATCATTATAACATGTGTCCTTCTCTGACTGGCCCATGAATTAAAGACTTGTCCACTCTGACCAGAATCTCCTGTTTATTACCACAAGCCACTCCCTGTAACCCTATACCTCCCCCTACCCCTCCCCCCTCCCCGCCTCCAGTTCCCTGGACGCCTGTGTTGTCATAGCAATAAATCTCGCCTGCCCCTGACTCTGTCTCGATTGAGATCAAAGTGATAGGGTATCAATCTCCCAGCAGATATCCTGACCAGTAGCAAGACCTCTGCTTAGGGAGTGTGGCGCAAAATCGCGCCAGTCTACACGGCCGATTACAGATGAGACCAGTCCCTGTGTCACTCAGAAGGGGTGGAGGGGTAGGATACAGGGACTGAGGCCAGTCTAGGACGAACCCACCAGCTTCCGATGCACACCGACGCACTCTACGATACACAATTGAATTGAATGGGGGTCGGGGTGCATCGAGAAGTCTGAATTCATGTTGGTGGGTTCCAGGCTTCACACTCCAGCCCTTGCCTCCTGTAGATCGGCCCCCGTTCTACCTGCTTACATACACTGCTGATTTTCAGATGCTCTCCTGTGCTTCGCCAAGCCTGAACTGCACGCGGCGTACACACAGTGTTACATGAGACTGGCGGAAGACGTAGAGTCCGCCCCGCTTCCCAACATCACCCCCACCTCCGACCTCATCCACAACGACACCGTGCGGGACGCATGGCCCTCCATTCTACTCTGGTCAAGAAGGTAAGGCATTCCAAATGGTCGTATGGACTAAAAAATACAAAAAAAGTATTACAAATATTTATAAAAACCCACCATAATAATGATAATGTTAGTGAATCTTAATATTGCCCCCTGATACGAGAACATCTCGAGACAATTGAGTTCATTACACACATAATCACAGGGATCAGTTGAGGTCTTGAAAAGATATAGGAAATATTTTTCACGTAGAATTTACTGCCTCAGATATGGAAAACACATCTTTATTGGCCATAGAACAGGGGTGGGTGTGTGGGGAGATTTGAACCACTGTTTTTATTGGGGTGAATGAGGCTCAGTCGATTATCTCTTTGTTTTACCCAAGAAAAGGTAATTTTATAAACTGAAATTGAAAATAAGGATTTGGGAAAACAAGGATTTAGGAAAACTGCCATCTCTGTAATCGTGTGGTGGGGAGGGGGGCATACGAATTTAGTTTGCCATTTTAGTTATGAATAACTAGGATGAAGTCGCTCTTTTCTCCTTCGTCAGTAATTACCTGAGCTTCACGACCTGTCTGAAGATGGGTGCTCAGCGTCACTGCGGGTATAAATGGTCCTCACAAGAAGTGATCCGAGTCACTCAGCCCACTGACGACCTCTTCACGGCGCTCCGACCTACAGTGAAGGGCCCAGGTCAGTGACTGCCATCAGTGGTACAAGGCTTTGTTTAATCACCTACCTACATGTATATACAGGATGCTAGTGAAGTTTAAGAAAAAAACGGAAATAATGACAGCCTTATAATCAACATCCTACTCCTTATAAATGCTCACATTGGTTAATCAGACTGGTCTTCTTCCCATTTCATACAATCTGTTTTCATTAAGGATACCTATGTTCAAGTTCCTGAGAAACCAGTTCAATATTTTATTGAATGTCCACAAAGGCTTGAACAAGTCTAGGCAGGCTAGGGAAGAATATAGGTCAGATGCCTGAGCTCCAGGCGTGACTCTCATCGCTCTCCCTACACAGGTTTGGTTCCCTAAGACTGTTAGGGGGTGCCATTTTGAGTCAGGGATTCCTGCCTCTGCTAGCACTCAGCTACCCTGAATGATTTGCCAGTAACCAATGTTACTCCTCAAGCATAGGTCCTAGGGTAGCTTTTACTGGGTACGTACCAAATAAATCAGCTTGGAGAGGTATACTGATTCACCAGAATCGTGGTACCGTAATCTCAGCCTTGAGTGGGTGCTAAAATTAGAGCAGGCAATCACGAAATTCATTCTCCCATCATGCAGAGGAAACTGGCAAATGGGAGCTGTGCTCTGTTAGACCCTTACAGACTGTAAGCCTCAGGCGGCGCAGTCTGTAAACAGATTAAGTGTTCCGGGGAAATCCTGGACACTAGACGCCACTGAGTACAAAAGGGGGTTTCTGATCTGTTGTTAAGCGCCCATCATTGGAGCTCTCGCTCCTGATGGCTGCAAACGGCCGCCAGGTCTCCCATTCCTGTCGAATGACTAAGAGACTAGGAGCAAATGGTATGATCATCATTGATGAATGAGCGCGCAATGTTAAATGAATAACAATTAAATTGTTTGGGTTACAGTCAGTCTATGGATAGTTTTCTGTAACCCACTTGCACCCCGTCAACTTGCCTTTTCTTTAATTACCTGAGATCTAGGATCAAAGCATGTAAAGCAACAGTGGGTCAATGAGGTATTTCAGTCTTGAGTGATTGGTCATGGTCAGCTGGTCATGCATCTAACCAAGACCCTCAGACACTGGCACCCTGCTTCTTATCCTACCCCTAATAAAAAAAAAGCCATAGGTTTAACACTGACTCATGTATTTGAAGGAGCGTTGAATAAAGTGTTATTTATGCACCAAGGTGAATAAAAAAAAAGACCAATCAGGGACCAGATAACGAAAGTAGATCCGGCAGTGTCAACACGCTACTATCATGGATAATCACACAATTTTCTCTGTATATCGGTAAGATGGGGTAGGATAAATACAAAACCAAACTCGAGTTAGCCTTCTCAATGTTTATGCTTCTCTGGTCAGGTCTGCTACTCACTACACTCGGCTAACGCCTCGTGTAGTAATACACAACCTGCCCATCGTGGCATAAACATTGACAAGGCTAACTCTCGTTTGTTTTCTACTAATTATCCATTAGCACAACGAATAGCACGCATATAGTTAAGGGATAGATTTTTCTAAGAAGGCTGACGGTGTATGTGACCACTCTAACCTTATATAGGCAACGTATATAGCGCCTACGAGCACGCTCTAAAAAGGTGGATACGGAGCCCGTAGGGATGCCTGTTTGAGGTCTTTTGTCCCATAAAGTGTCCCGACGCTTGAGGTAGAGGGATATATTGTATGTACTTAAAAAGTTCACTAAAGGCATGTTTCGCCATAGGTGTTTAATACCAGTATTTACATTCTGGTGTGAAGATTTCTTGCCGTTATTTGTAAGATGGTTGCTCGTCACACTCGGGAACTCGTCTACAATAGACAAGGTCACTTACACCGACCTGTACAACACGTCACAGCGTGCTCTCATTAAAGAAGATGTAGTTAAAATGAAGACGGAAGCGAGCAGAGGGAAACGGGGTGAGATTACAGTATCATAATTTTGAATAGATTTAAAATGTCCTGTTTCTTTGCAGTTTGTGAAGCGCTGGCTCCGGTTTTGCCGTCCAGTGGTCGCCCGACGTCCAGCGGTCCAGCCCTGCTCACCGTCTTAGTAGCCCTGACATCCATGTACGTCGTTAAATTTAATCAATAACAAAAAAAGCCATGTATTTATTCCTCTGATGGGAGCCCACACCTTCCACACAGTTGATATTGATAACGTAACAGAAAACTGTACTTGGTTAGTCTTTGCAGTATTGTCGCCCATAGGTCAAGAATGGAGCATTTTTGTTATTACAATATTTCAACGTCGAGAAAACCTGCAAGAATAAAGATGGGCAACCAGAGGAATTTGCTTAGTTTTGGTTCTATGTATGTAGACGAGGCGTAGCTAAAGCACGTCCTATCCCACCGCATTAGTTTTGGTTCTATTGTTGCAGAAGTAAACGAAAATAAGAATATGGACT
Organism: Alentia gelatinosa; assembly: GCA_950022655.1. Classification (NCBI taxonomy): domain Eukaryota; kingdom Metazoa; phylum Annelida; class Polychaeta; order Phyllodocida; family Polynoidae; genus Alentia; species Alentia gelatinosa. Next base: position 63,883,537 of record OX465585.1, read on the forward strand.
TAAAGAAAGATGCACTGTTCCCTTAGTTTGTGAAATACATCTTTAAAGTAAGGTAGAAAGGACTTTTAACACACGACGTGTTAAACACTTAGGCGAAGTAAAGGCCAGTTTTCGATGTAGTTTTTAACAATGCCTTACATCATAACAGACCATGACAATATGTTTTCAGGAAATATACAATTCTATTCTTAAATAGTAGTATATGTTATTATATACAAAACTGTACACATATTTCTATAAATATTTCTAGCTTTAAACAACAACGCATCTAAATATATTCTTACTCTGCTTTTATTGAAATAAAATTGTGATGTACAACAAACGAAAGGATCGTCCATATAACTTGATAAGTTCTGAATGACAATTACAATCATACATTTCATTATGAGCTCCAGTTTTACTAGAAAAGGGTCATAATTCACAGCTACCCCAGCATTCAGTCTCCACACACATTTAATATCAACTGTACACTGTCCACTCCCTGACCGAGTCTCACGACACCATTACACCATCCGAATGCCTTTTATGTCGCTTTCAGGTAAAAACCTCCCCTCCCCCCCATCCCCAGAAACCCCAACAAAATAGAATCGGCGTCAAAAAGGCCCAACAGAAGATAAATACAAATCGGCAGTCCCTGTTGTGTTCTTGACGTACGAGTGAGATGTGATTTGTGGGCGGAGGGCGCTCAGAAGGCGTAGCTCGTACGAATGTTCTCCAGTTTCTTGGCCACCTCGCTGGGCATCCGGTCCAACTCCTCCGACACGCTCTTCTGTTTCACCATGTCCATCGAGTTGAACATCTCGCACAGGTCGCCGTCAATCACGTTCTGAAACAAACGCGTCCCTTCTGTATTATACACCCGTGTACAGTGTTCTCATACTTACTCACCTCTACTCCCTGTACTGTAAAAACCACGTACGGCACACTGTGCCATACACTGTTGTACGGCCCAGCTCTGCGTGCCCAAAGCGTAATTCGAGTGGTGATTAAAGGTAATTTCTTACTAATCTAAAACATCTGATGGTGTATCATAAAAGGGAAACCGACCTGGTATTTAATCTGATAATTGTCACTCACTCCCGGACTCGTCAAAACACCTCTCCCGCCTAACGGCATTGGGGCAAGTATTTGCTGACCCGGCAGTTTGTAACAATCATTAGATTAAACTCCCAGTCAGTTTTCCCACTATAATTCCTAGGTGTCACCATGCCAGCCAATATTTGCTACGAGTGCAAGAGTTAGACTAGTCAAAGTACCCTGTCACAAAAACGTTGTAAATGATGAATGCTACGCAGATATAGGCTATTACATTCAACAGTTTCATAAAAACTTTATGGGCTTTGGCATGTTACTCTCCAACCTGCTATGGCCTGGATCTTACAGCCTGAAAATTCCCCATTAACATAGTTAACTTTACTAATTTTTCAGGAAAGCCAATCGGGAAATAAGTCACTGAAAAGTGACATATCTGCTCAGGGCTCTACTGTTTGAAAATATATTTCTGACGGGATCATTATTTTATCATCCATTGTATACAAAGACACCATTGAGAATGTATATTATTTAACAGCTGTCAGATACCATAACCATGGTATACGGATTCAAATCTGTTGTATACGGCCTAAAAGCCAGTTCCTTTATAATATAGAACCATAAAAAAAGTCCCTACTGATATAACCGTTAATATGACAATTATTGGATTCTATTTATTGGAGAAGATGGATAATAAATACAACAAACGAGGGCTTTGTAGACAGGCAGGTCTGTAAACCACTTGAGGTTGACGTCGTAATACATTCACTAATGCTCGTGTAGTACTATGCGTCAACCTCTCGGGGTTTATGGTTGCCTGTCCACCATCTATTTTCGTGCATATCTGCCGGCGACAAGTGGCTCACCTTGACGGGGTAGTAGTAGGAGCGGAAGGCCAGGTGGTCGCGGCCACACAGCGGCGGGTTCTCCGCTCTCATGTGCATCTCCAGGTGTTGGAAAAAGTCATGGTCCTGCCGAATACAACGATTAGAGGTCAATACGATGATTAGAGGTCAATACGACGATCAGAGGTCAATACGACGATCAGAGGTCAATACGACGATCAGAGGTCAATACGACGATCAGAGGTCAATACGACGATCAGAGGTCAATACGACGATCAGAGGTCAATACGACGATCAGAGGTCAATACGACGATCAGAGGTCAATACGACAATCAGAGGTCAATACGACGATCAGAGGTCAATAGAACGATCAGAGGTCAATAGAACGATTAATGGTCAATACGACGATCAGAGGTCAATACAACGATCAGAGGTCAATACAACGATCAGAGGTCAATACGACGATAAGAGGTCAATACAACGATCAGAGGTCAATACAACGATCAGAGGTCAATACGACGATCAGAGGTCAATACGACAATCAGAGGTCAATACGACGATCAGAGGTGAATAGAACGATCTGAGGTCAACATGACGATCAGAGGTCAATAGAACGATTAATGGTCAATACGACGATTAGAGGTGAATACACCGATTAGAGGTCAACATGACAATTAGTGGTCAATACGACGATTAGAGATCATTACTGCGATTAGAGGTCAATATGACTATTAGAGATGAAAACAATGATTTGAGGTCAATACGACAATTTGAGGTTAATACAACGATTAGAGGTCAATACGACGATTAAAGGTCGATACGCCGATTAGAGGTCTATGTATATGTTAATCCCAGGACTAGGTCAGTTGGCATTATGTTTATGCAAATTTTAACCACTTTCTGATTCTTTTTTCATCTCTGCAGATAGGGGTCACCACTTAATCTTGTTTCATTTGCCATTAATCATCGAAGACCGATTCAATTTCGTATTAGCAATTCTTATTACAAAATCGTTATAAAGCCCTATTGGGTATCTTATGTAATTATGATTATTAAAGGGGCCATCCATAAAGTATATAGGCATAATTTCTGAAATTTTTGACCCCCCCCCACCTCCCAATCTTGTACACAATAGAACAAAAAAGGAGCATACGCTAAATCTCCAAAATGTCTTAGCCCCACCCCGCTTAGTGCTACATACTTTATGAAAGGCCCCTAATAAACCTTGACAAGGTGTAAATGGTAGGCATTGACAGTGAAGACTCAGGACCCTACCTCGTGCGTGGTGAAGGGGACGAGCATGCCTACGGCGCCGGACAGCGTCGTGTAGACGAGCGACTCCGACCCGCCCTGAATGAGTGTCGCCCGCTGTAGTGACGTCACCACCTCACCCACGTGGAAGTGCGCCATCAGGTCGGCCTGGTAAGTCAACGTAAACTGACGTCAGTATCACATGAACCATATCACAGCTACAAACAGTCTATACGCCATCAGGTCGGCCTGGTAAGTCAACGTAAACTGACGTCAGTATCACATGAACCATATCACAGCTACAAACAGTCTATACGCCATCAGGTCGGCCTGGTAAATCAACGTAAACTGACGTCAGTATCACATGAACCATATCACAGCTACAAACAGTCTATACGCCATCAGGTCGGCCTGGTAAATCAAGGTAAACTGACGTCAGTATCACATGAACCATATCATAGCTACAAACAGTCTATACGCCATCAGGTCGGCCTTGTAAATCAACGTAAACTGACGTCAGCGTCACATGAACCATATCATAGCTACAAACAGTCTATACGCCATCAGGTCGGCCTTGTAAATCAACGTAAACTGACGTCAGCGTCACATGAACCATATCACAGCTACAAACAGTCAGGGATGCCAGTTGGAGTCAGAAAAAAACATTGAAATATTCTGTAAGGCAATACAGGGAGAATGGGAGTAGCTGATTCCTAGGCCAACAAGACCGCCCCCCCCCCCCCCCCCCCGAGATAAGTTTTATACATTCCGATGTATCTACGCATTTCGCGGCGTTTTTTAACGTCCCCTATTATCGCTCACTGTCTCTATGTGGAAAATTATGGTGAATTCAACAATAAAAACACTACATTAGTTACAAGATATGTGTGATAAGATATGTGTGATAATTACCTACATTATTCAGCTGAAACTGTGATTATATACCATCTTTAGAGAATTACCATGTCTGCAGTTCCTCTGTCTGCTAATCCAAGATGGCGACCTCCATAACAAGCACCACATGGGTCGGTGTCAGCAGTAAATTATTCAAATTTAGAAATATAAAAGACTCTTTTTCAGAAATTTTAATCATGAAACTCTGAATGGTTTATTAATTACAAAATGTATAATATTTTACACACAAAGTGGGGTTAAGTTAGGCCTACCATTAATAAACCTTGTGACTGAATTTTGACCAATCAGAGCCATTGTCTGTTTTCAATCCCTGAGTCCGATTGAACTGCTGCTCACAGGGGACTGGGAGATGGGAGAACCTTGAAAACAGCAACGGCGTGGGGCTGAGGGTATGAGGGGGGGCTCAGTGAGTGAGGATTTCAAGGCATCAGGGGAAAGATTTCAATTTCTACATGGATATGTGGGCATGTTCAGTGTTGGAAACATGGCCTTTGGTTGACTTGGGTAATTTAGAATTTTTTTTGTCAATATTATTCAAGGAAAACGACTTTTTATTCACTGAAAACGAAAACATGAATTTCAATGGAAACATTGAAAACTGGCATCCCTGAACAGTCTATATGCCATCAGGTCGGCCTGGTAAATCAACGTAAACTGACGTCAGTATCACATGAATCATATCACAGCTACAAACAGTCTATACGCCATCAGGTCGGCCTGGTAAATCAACGTAAACTGACGTCAGCGTCACATGAACCATATCACAGCTACAAACAGTCTATACGCCATCAGGTCGGCCTGGTAAATCAACGCAAACTGACGTCAGTGTCACATGAACCATATCACAGCTACAAACAGTCTATACGCCATCAGGTCGGCCTGGTAAATCAACGTAAACTGACGTCAGCGTCACATGAACCATATCACAGCTACAAACAGTCTATACGCCATCAGGTCGGCCTGGTAAATCAACGCAAACTGACGTCAGTGTCACATGAACCATATCACAGCTACAAACAGTCTATACGCCATCTGGTCGGCCTGGTAAATCAACGTAAACTGACGTCAGTGTCACATGAACCATATCACAGCTACAAACAGTCTATGGGCCGGTGATGTAAGGACCGATATCATAAAAATTAATGAGACACCTTCTAGTTTAGCTTTTCAATTTCGTAGACTTATTTCAGTCGATTCTTTTTAATGTTTTCAAATATTTTATAAACAATCAAAGAGATTTGTCTCTTTCAAAAACCTGATGATATCTTTCTTTGGAATAGTCACACCTTCTAGTAAGCTAGATGCTACCTTGATTTAAAAAACACCAACACATTTATAGTTCTCTCAAGTTATGTATGCATATGACAAATTGACAATATAACGGGGATATAAAAATGTCAGCACTAGCATATGATGCTGAACGAATGGTAATGGGACACTAGGTTTGACCAGTAAATGCACGTGCAGCAGGCGGTCCAGTAGACAGGGATGTCAGTTGGGGTCATAAAAAAGGAAATATCGTTCATGTGGAATTTACTGACTCGGAGAGACTGAGAAAACAGAGTTTGTTTGGGTAGTTTAACGTTCAATTAGAGTAGATAAAACATAGAAACACATCGTTATTGGCTATGGAATGGGGTTGGAGTGTGTGTTGGGAAGTTTGAACCACTGTTTATGGATGTGAACGAGGCCCAGTTTATTTTCTTTATGCTACACAAGAAAAAATAAGTTGATAAACAGAAAATAAAAACGAGGATTCCCGTGGTAAATAAGAATTGCCGTCTAAGACCGGAGGACTGACCTTCTGTGAGGCTCCGTTGAGCACGCCGCGGTCCCACAGCGCGCGGTTCCCCGTCGGGTCCTCGTCCACGTCGTCAGACACGTCCTGCGGCAGCCGCACCTAAAACAGCAACGTACAGCTACAGACGTGTATCTCCTTATACAATTCATAAATACAAACGGGGTGCGGGGGAATGTCTGGACGGTACATTAAGCGAGTCGTCAAACCTGCTCAGAGCCGCTCGCTAGATGTGGGAACATGTGTGTATAGTTTGGTGAAGGTGATTCAGACTTCCAGAAAATTATAAAGATCCTGATTCCTTCTGTGTACAGAATGGCGTACAGCCCAAGGGTCTATGGCTTCACTATCCGCCCTACTATCTGCACTATATGTAACTCTCTGCTTACAATTAAGCGATCAGCAAGCCGAGAAGTTTCGAAATCTATAATTTACAATATGTCATACTATGGTTACGATTAGGAATTCCTCAAATTCCTGATACTAGAAAACTATATAAAAATACATGCATCCCTGCTCCAAACATACATCGATAATTCCACATTCACCCGTTATCCACGATCCTGTGAAAGCCAGTTATGTCAGTTGGGGTCAGGAAAAAAAAGATATTTTTCTGTGGAATTTACTACCTCAGTCAGCCTGAGAAAACATGGAAAACAGTGTTTTTCTCCATGGAATGTGGCTGGGTGTATGGGGAAGTTTGAACCACTGTTTATTAGTCTGCATGAGGCCCAATTCATTTTCCCTTTCTTTAACAAAGAAAAAAAAATTATACCTGGAAATGAAAACAAAAATTCAGACTAAGAAGATGAAAACGTAAACAAAGATTCCTCGGAGAAGAGGAGACTGGCCATCTCTGGTTAAATCGGAGAGCGTGACTTACGATGCTGATGTTGCCAAACTTGTCGGCGCCGGCCATGGTGTTGTAGTCGAGCATGGTGGCGCAGGTCAACCAGCGCGGGCTGGTGTCGTCGGCGAAGATGATCAGCTGGTTCTCCTGGTGGCGGTAGCGCACGTAGTGGAAGCTCTCCTGCACGTCGCTCACCACGATCCGGTTCCCCATCGTGTGGATGTTGGTGATGAAGTTAGGAATGTGCTGCAACCACAACGCCAAGTTACAAACAGGGAGCAAAGTTGGGCCAGAGGAAAACATCAATAATTTAAAACACCTATAGAGTAAACGAATCATTTATAACATTATTTTGGAACAGAATGGCCATGAATCAATGTACATTCTAGTGTTGCCGATATGTAACGTTGGAATTCGTAAATTCGCGGACATCCCTGTAGAACTACTACACGAACGTTGCATAAACAGAGGGCGCTTTTTCTGTTCAGTATTTGATCACATTTTATGACGACCTTAGTGACACCAGCTTGGATCAAGTTGTACCATAAATACGTCCCTCCGCGTTGGGACGTATTCAATAGGGTACAAAAGACCTCTAAAGGCCATCCCTCTGGGCTCAGTAACTACTTTTTCTCTGAAAGTGGAATTTAAAAAAAATAAAAAAATTTGCTATTATAGGTGTGATTGCCACGTCTCATTAATCTGAAAGTATAAATGTTTCAACCGCCAAAGAGCCGGCCTCACTCACTTTGTTCTCGCACTTTCTGAGCAGCTTCTTCTTGCCCAGGTCGTAGACGCGCAGACACTTGCCGACGCCGATGAGCACGCGGCCCTGGAAGGGGACGATGGCGGCGGGGATGTCGTCGACGGGCGTCTTGTGCACCAGCTCGAGCTTCTCGGCGTTGTCGGCGAGGCGGTACACGTAGAGGAAGCCGCCGCCGTTAGTGCGCGGGATGAGCACCAGGTCCTTCACCACGCCCACCAGCACGAACTGCTCGTCGGGCCGCGACGCGAACTTCACGATGGCCACGCTGTCAACGAGCAGACACCATGTAGGTTTGTGTATCTCAGTAGTTTAACGTTCAATACAGGGATAAAACTAGCCGGAACAATGACCAGTTATTAGAACTTTTAAGAAGAGCAAGAGAGAAGAAAATGAATTGAGGATACATAATTGTTAAAAGAAGAGAGGTGTGGATATAGACAAACTGGATGGGATGGGAAAACTACGGGTGGGGAAACACTAGAGTTTATGGAGTGTACGAGGCAGCACGAACTGCTCGTCGGGCCGCCACGCGAACTTCACGATCGCCACGCTGTCACCGAGCACAGACAAAACACCCACGACGATTAGTACTTTCTTAATATTTCAGGGATGTTATTTGGGGGCATGGAAATATAGGAAATATTTTTCAATTGTAATTCACCGCCTCAGAGAGACTGAGAAAACCTGGAAAACACATCGTTATTTGCCCTGTAATTGGAGTGGTGTGTGTGGGGAAGTTTGAAACACCGCTTATTGGTTTGAATGAGGCCAAATTTGTTTTAAGAAAAAAAATTGTATAAACTGAAAGTGAAAACAAGAGGTAAGTGTGCATTTTCAAATAGAAATATTGACCCTTAAAGGCCAAAAGAGAGGACAGGAACTGAGAACTGTCTGCATCCTCCCTGGCCATGTTTGTCACCCAATAACCACTCGGTTATGAAAGGCAGGATAAAACTAGCCGGAACAAAGACCAGTTATATAGAGAGCAAGAGAGGTGGAAATGAATTGAGAATATATGTAAAGTTGTTAGAAGAAGAGAGGAGTGGCTGTAGGGAGTAAGACGGGCAAACAGGATGGGATGGGAAAACTATGGGCGGCAAACACAAGAGTGGTCCGGGGACTGGAAAACAGAGTATGGGTGGCCCTGAGGGGTAATATAAAAAAACGTCATGAAATACAATATGATTGCTTATATTGCGTAATTTGTCTTCATGGAATGATTTCATGTAGCGGAACTGAGTGATATCTGTAGCAAAAGATAATGAACGCCATGTAAACAATTTTAAGAAATTGAGTGATGTTTAGATTCTATCACGTTTTCAACTTCATAGGTAACCAGTGGCATATAAATATCTTATGGTATAATCGTAGCATACAGTCACGCCATGTTAAGTCTATGAGGGATGGGATAAATAGAGAGGGAGGAAGATATGGAGAGACGCATTCAAGGAGTGGATGGTTGAAGAAAAATACACACAGAAAGAGATGGAGACATTGTGACTGGGGGCCTACCTTTGTGCTGCCTCGTTCTGCTCGAGGTGGACTCGGTCGATGGTGGTTCGCGTGATGGGGTTGACGATACGGATGATGGAGGCCCACATACCGGGCCCCGCCTTGGGTGCGCCAAACACACTCTCCGGGAGGTTCTCACTGAGGAAGGCGGCTGCCATCTGAGCCGCCAGCTCCTGCTCCTCCTCCCCGGCCGCCTCCACCATCTCCTACAGACAGCAGAGCAGAGACGGTGAAACATGGGTCACGAGACAATAAACACCTCACTAACGCGTCCTGTCCCCTACCTCTCTTACGAGACAATCACATCGCTAACCCGCCCTGCCTCCTACCTCTCTTACAGATAATAATCACATCGCTAACCCGCCCTGCCTCCTACCTCTCTTACAGATAATAATCACATCGCTAACCCGCCCTGTCCCCTACCTCTCTTACAGATAATAATCACATCGCTAACCCGCCCTGCCTCCTACCTCTCTTACGAGACAATAATCACATCGCTAACCCGCCCTGCCTCCTACCTCTCTTACGAGACAATAATCACATCGCTAACCCGCCCTGCCTCCTACCTCTCTTACGAGACAATCACATCGCTAACCTGCCCTGCCTCCTACCTCTCTTACGAGACAATAATCACATCGCTAACCTGCCCTGCCCCCTACCTCTCTTACGAGACAATCACATCGCTAACCTGCCCTGCCCCCTACCTCTCTTAGGAGACAATAATCACACCGCTAACCCGCCCTGCCTCCTACCTCTATTACAAGACAATAATCACATCACTAACCCGCCCTGCCTCCTACCTCTCTTGGGAGACAATAATCACACCGCTAACCCGCCCTGCCCCCTACCTCTCTTACAAGACAATAATCACATCGCTAACCCGCCCTGCCCCCTACCTCTCTTACGAGACAATAATCACATCGCTAACCTGCCCTGCCTCCTACCTCTCTTACGAGACAATAAATCACATCGCTAACCTGCCCTGCCCCCTACCTCTATTACGAGACAATAATCACATCGCTAACCCACCCTGCCTCTTACAAGCACATGACATTATATAGATGTATGCGTGACGCAATGGCTAGGGTGCAGGACTGAATGAGTTCAAAGCTCGACCTAGGCTCTTACCTCGGCCATCTGTTGTTTGCGTTGCTGCTTTGTGTCCTCTGTGTAGGCGTTGTGGTCTGTCTCGATGATGACCAGTTTGTTGGTCTCGCTGTGGATAACGAACCTTCGCGGTGTGTATTGTAGCGGCATGGACACCTGGTTGAACACCGCCCCCAGCTTCTCCAGGGCCAAAATACTGAAAACAACAAAATCAGTCTCTCACATTTCCATAACTCCATGTGTAGCTCCAAGTTACGTACATATATCATGTAAGAAGAAGAGCAAGGCTCAAATTAGCACTGTTACTTGGATGTACTAGAATTTGTCTATCTGTGCATGAACTTTTTTACTTTGTCAAGATTTTAGTTAAAGCGATATAAATCTTGGAAAATGAAAAAAAAAAAACACAGAACAGGGTTAGAATAAGAGAACGATACAAAACAAAAGATCCCGCAAAACATGTCACTGAGAAGAACCGCCGAGAACTTGACCACAAGGAAAAACAATTTGACATACAATATAAAAAAAAGAGTATTTCCTTGGAAAAGGGTAAAGCTGCCATCTGTGGCTATAAAGGGAAACTTACCGAAGTGTGTTTGTTGAAATGGCGACTATACCCTCCGGGCACTGCTCTGACGCGAAGCCTGATGCGTACTCCAGGGTTTCATAGGACAGCGGTGTTAAATGGAAGCGGCTCTGGTAGGCGTAACTCAGCCACGACTGACTTGACATAGCTAACACCTAGAAATGAAACAGGAACTCATCATTCTCCACCGGCAAGGAGTTCATTTAAACCAGAAATATTCTAATGTTGATTCATGCCTTAAACATTTCACATTGACATTCTTTTAACCGTACATGTTTATTGGCATATCCAAATGGATTCAGACAAATACACACTTAATTATCATTGTGAGGGCCAAACTTTATACATTGAGTGAATATAATACACAAAATTTTATCAAATTTAAAAATGGTAAAATAATTTCAAAGGTACTGCCCATAGGCTTGTACATTAGACAGGAAAGTATTCTATAAACAATCATAGAGATTTGTCTTTATCAAAAACACTGATTATGTTTTTTTGGGAATAGTCTCAAACAAAATTTTCATATTGTTTCTATTTTTCAAGTACTTTCTTCTATTTTCTTGTACCCTTTGACAGTTCAGCAGTTATCTTAGCCTGATAAAAATGTCCATAGGCTTAACATTAGGATGCTTTAGTTATGCTTGCATGCAAGCATATCCGGCCTGCACCACGAGAAGGCAAGGCAACCAACTCATACTCAGATAACTATATCCAGGCTTAGATAAAATCAGAAACCTATTTGTGTTTGGTCTGTGTCCCCGATAGCCATCTCGTTTGAAGCACTTCTAATTATTCACTCGGCTATCGCCTCGTTCATATCCCTGAGCGCTTCAAACTCGATGGAATACGGAGACACAGACCAGACACTCATCAGTTTCTTTCTTGATACTGAAGAGTTATGGATACACTGCGTGCTCGGCACAATGCGGGGGTTTCCAGATTACGCTCTCGGGCGCTACTTACGGCTTCTGACCCCTGCATGGAGATCCTGAAGAGCTTGGCGGGGCGCGACCCGAGGTAGCGCGTGCGCGTGTCGGAGAGGTCTCCGGTGACCGTGTCGAGCACGGTGCGCAGCAGCACGCCGTTCTGCAGCCCGATGTTGAGGTAGAGCCCCACCGTGCTGGCGTCGCCCGCCTCCTGCCCGCCCTCACTGTTCCCCATCTCCACGATGCACAGCGACTCGGGGGCTGCCGGCAGCGCCTGCATGCTCAACGGCGACAGGCAGTCCTGGAGGCAACACGGGTCAACGTTATACAGGGATCACAGTCGGCAACGACAAAACGACAGTCGGGAATTTAAAACTTGAAAAAGAGGTCATGATTATATGTGTATATTTTATTTATTTCTTAATTACACTGATAGTTTTAGTATCTGAAGATTGATTGAAACATGTCCAATATTCTTAGTGTCACCTCATTCTCATAATTTTCTGTGGATTGTTTTCTAACAACAACGTATAGGGGGACAAACACTATACGCTTCCCACTGCCTCTCACAGATACCCCTCACACTGCTGGGCACTTGATCGGGATATAGGCAGGCGCTGACATTATGTATTGTCGAATTTTCATGTTTTATGTTATTTTCATCAAAATGTAGAAATTTTGGATATCCATAAATTGACTCGCAAACTAGCATCCCTGACTGGAGATTATGAAAATGTTCAAATTCAGATATTTTCAGTTATTTTTCCACTAAAGGTAACCTACTTACATAATTTAAATTCAAAATTTTAATGGATTACCTCCGATCTGGTTTTAAAAAGAGACAGATAAAACATGGAAAACCTATCAGTAATGGCCATGGAATAGGGCCGGGGTGTGTAAGGAGGTTTGAACCACTGTTAAAAAAATATATATAAACTGAAAATAAGAACAAGGATTTCCTTGTAGAAGAAGGAAACTGCTACTCACGGCGGGGTCGAGTGAGATGATGCGGACCGTGTCGTCCGCCAGCCCCACGGCCAAGAAGCGCGACCGCTGCTCGCCCGTGGGCACGCGGCCCAGCGCCATGCAGATCACGTCCGTCGACATCTCCTTGCGCTCCGTGTACTCGTTCAGCTGGCCCGTCTGTCGGCGGAAAAGTCGACGTTATCACACCGGGTAGTAACAGATAACGTAGTGACGGAGCCCGTAACGATGGCTGTTCAAGGTCATGTGTTCTCTAACTACGGCCCAACGGAAGAGGGGGAGGGCCGTAGTTATAGGACAAAAGAACAATAACACAATCGCTACGGGTTTGCTCACTGTTTTCTTATTATCATATACCTAAATATCATGAAAAAGACCCGCTATTTTCTTCACTTGCGATTCATCGATTCATAGCTCACTCCAAATACTTAGAAGTAGAAATATCAAAACTTTATTCCAGAGTAAGTAGTCTGGGTCAAAGTGCAGGTTCCATGACACTGCATATTACAACTACAACTTGCTCCTTCTATACACAAGGCGACCAGTGATCATGCTAGAGGTGTGAACGCCAGCCGGTAAATACAATGGAGATTGGACGGAAACTGAACATTTATCTAACTAGATAAACTGGCGACCATCTCGAAATTGTTGGATGCTACTAGACTGTAATAGGTCAATTAATAACGATTACTGGAACTTGTATAATCACCTTTCAATACTTAATGTCATCGCCCATGGAAAGGAGATAAGTGACTGTTCATTTATAACTAGGAATCCTGACCAGAAATGCCTCATTCTTTAAATTTTCATCACAAGATCTCATCCTCATCCACATTATTATTGGTGTGCCTTGTATATTGTATCACCGATAATGGAAATACCATGCTGCTCCTTATTCATTATGATATACTGAACAAGGCTTGTTGGATAAGGCGGAACAACGGTCCAGTCCAGCCAGAATAATGTAAAAAAAAAGTCCACGAATAAAAAGCATTAGAAAAACAAATTAAAAAAAAGAGACAAAATTTCCACTGACCGAAGAGTATATAAAAAAGAATAAAACAAAAGACATGTAGGCATATGGAACGGTTAATCAATCAATGAACGCATGTATGAAAAGATCATTTCGCCTAGAAAAAAAGATATTGTGTTGACTGACCGGGTCCATCTCGAAGTAGACGAGCTCTCCGCCGGTGAGCGCGATCACCACCTGGCGCTGGTTGACCGCGCACTTGACGATGGTCTTCTTACCCGGCGTCTTCCACTCGTTGACACGCTTATCGGACCGGATGTGACGAATGCCGTCTGGGTAAATCTGAGGACGCAGAGAGGAGAAACATGCTCACTGCTGGGGCCGGTAACCGTTACAACGGCGATTCCTCAGACAGAGGCTAAGTGTGGTGAGAGCATCGACTGAGTGTGGTCAGACTCAGGTAGTACAGGTCTGGGTCATAATGATTTACCACATTCATATTAAAAGGATACTTCTGTAAACTTATGGCAACTGTTAAGAGAAGATGAGGCAGCGGTAAGTTGGGGATACAGGGTGAGAATGGAAAAAGTGAAGATGAAGGACAGGAAAGATGGAGTACAGCTCCATTCACACTGTGCGACTAGGGGGCTTCTGACTAGCGGTACCTAGCTTGAGACTCTGAGCACCTAATTGCTTGCGACTGGGCGTACTTCCTGTACCACTAGTTGCAAGCAATTCTAGTTGTGTGTGAACCACTGCCCTTATGACTAGTTGCTCACTAGAGGGACCAAACATTAAACATATTTAGTATTGAATCGCAAGACTCAGGGTCAGCGACTGAGTGTACTAAGGTACGCCCAGTCCCGACTAGTACGCCGTTCACACTGTGCGACTGGACGTGCTAGTCGCTGGCAGGTACCGCTAGTCGCAGTGTGAACGCGGCATAAAGAGAAAGAGGTGGGAGTTGGAGGGAGAGGTAGAAATGGAGGGATGAAGGGCAAACATTAGGGAAAAACCCGGAGTGGATTTTAAATACCCTACTGCCGTGAATGCGGCTCGCTCTATATCATCTTTATTTTACACAAGAATGGGGAATTTTATATTATTAAACTGTAAGTGAAAAAGTGAATTTCCTTGGAAAAGTGGAAATCTGCCATCCCTGCAATAACGAGCAAAGCATTCCACGTGGCAGGCATTGTAAGCCGCAGTAGAGGAGGGACGATACATACCTGGACCAGCGCATCGTCTCCCAACTGAGAACACGACAAGGTGGGCGTGGTTCCCAAGAAACCGGAGTCCGTCACTTCCTCCACGGTCTCTCCGATGGACAGGACGAGGGTAGCGTTGACGAAAGACACGATGATATAAGAATCGTACTCGTCTGTAAAGAGAAGGACACTTACAGAGTTCACTGTGCTGGAGGCAAACACAAACAAACTGGGGTTCGGAGAAAACCCATGGCAACTACAGCATTGGCTTATGTCAGATCTAAGTACAGATTTCATGTTCAGTAAGTGTGATTGGTTTAATAGGATACAGGTTATTCAAATAAGAACGAGGCGATGTCCTTCTCCCTGAGAAAAAAAAAGTTTAAAAAAAGAAAAAAAAAAGGGATACAGGTTATTGTATGGTTTTAGCCTTAAAGCAAGTGGCGGTGTCCACCATGCCTGACACTGTTCTCTGAGAGACAGCGCGGCGACCATACTGACCTTACTCTGCGTACGGGGTCCGCGTCTGCCCTCAGCCTGCAACGACAAAGAGGCCGGGTGTATACTCCACCATACACTCCAGCCTGTATTAGTGGGTGCGACTCACGGGGCGGGGCGACACCATGCACACTCACGCTCCACACTCACACCTTTATCTCAACCCCGGCATTTTTCCCCATAGACTTAACATTGGGAACTCGTTCTCCATGCCCCTACGAGTATTGCAGTCAGTTCTCCATGGTCTATATCATGTGTGTTATTTTTTTGGTGGGTACAGGGGTGAGATAAATACAGAAAGCAACTCATTTTGGTGAAAGTCATTGTTCACAAGCTCATTTGAATGCTATGCAATATTCACTCAGCTGTCGCCTCGTTCATATCACTCCGCATCAAACGCGTGGAGAACAATGACCTTGACCAAAACTTGTTGGTTTCTTCGTTACTCTCTCATCCTACAGGATCGGGGTCCTCACAATCCGAGGTCCATAGAAAAAAAACCATCAAATCAATTCCCCGACCCTCACCTTTGAAAACAGGTTTTAAAAAGATGGCCCCGTAATCGAAACCAGAGGCATACATTTTCTAAAGTTACACCACCTTATTTAGGTTTTCCAATCGAGGCACAAATGAAAGTTAACGTGAGTCGATATCAAGAGGCAGTATTTGAGGATAGATTTTTTTATTCGACCCCATGAGTGTCCATAAGGGAGATACTGGTTAGCGGTTTATGTATTATAGAACTTAGCCATATCCGAGGGCGGATTGGGCAAGTTCCCGTTGATTGGGAAGGTTCTGCACCTGGGAAAGTAGCTATAGAAGAGGAAGGAGAAAGAGACGCTCTCTGGGCTCATATCCCTCTCTGTGACAAGAAGCCTGCAAGCATTACTTGGCTCAATCCCGTATCAATTTTCAAAGCGTTTCAAAAAGAATCATAGATGATGCCTTCCGAAATTTTAACTTATGTCCATTCAGTAAAATATTGTTGAACTAGGAGACAAAAAGTTAACATGCTAAAGAATTACTTGGGAATAATCATTTAGGAATGTCCTTTGGTATTCCTTTCCTTATCCATTTCAACACCAACATAAAACCAACACCATTTAAAAATGTATGACAGTTAAATCTTGATACCTGGTTGGAATTGGACTTTTGTTTGTTTGGGTAGTTTAATGTCCAATTAGACTTAAATGGATTGGTTGATACTGATCGCTTAATGTGGTTTACCCCGGAGAAGCAAACTACGTAATGCATTTGGGCAACTTTCGGAGAGGGTCAAGATCCCACAGCAGTTAACTTAAAAATCTTAAAAAATCTAAAAAACAAAACAAAAAATACACGTCCTGTAAATAGTAAGTGAGGTGTGGACGTGCGCCGTGGGTGAACGTGTGGGGAGTGAGGAGACTTGTAACACGAGTTGAGAGAGGACGGGGTGAAGACTTACCATCGAGGTTCTTCTTGACGGTCCACACGGCGTTGGGGTTACCGGGCAGTTCAGACACAGCCATCTCAGACACCTGCAGGTACCAGCACACACGTCAGTCATGGTTTCCCGTTTACTATTACAAACTAAGATGTTGACTTTTTGACCTTTTTCATATTAAAAATATATTTCAAATCGAAATATGCTTTATATATTGCACGTAATTCAGTCAAGTACATGTATCATGACTCAGCGAGAATCTATAAATTATCTCTTAAATTTGATGATCATCATCTAGACCATCCTTGTAACGTGTAAAAACAGTAATTCAGTTGCAAATCCAGCATTTTAAAACAACAAACCTGGATCTGGGCATCGTGCATACAATCATAAAGTCATAATTTGACTTTGTCAAATAATGTATGTAATTGAGCATTAAAGTGTTGAAATTGGAAGAGAATACTAGAAGAACTGTCATCAGATTACTAAAGACGTGAAATCACACCCATTGTTCATACGGTTCTTGTTGTCATTAGGTTCAGCGAGCTGAACTGCCCGACTGTCCTACCCGGCCTTTATTGTTGGTCAATCTCCGAACCAACCCTCATGTCCAGGTAGTTATGTCTACGCCCGGCCTTACAGCATGGAGGCAATACTCCGCCAACACACCAAGATTACAGACGATGGTTACTCTGGTTAAAACTGGTTAACGCAGATTGGGTCAGTTTCGCCTTTTTATCATCATGTGACAGCAAGTTTTTCCAGTTTCTACCAATTCAGATCTAATACATATTTCACCCTAGATGTGAAAGGATGATGAGCCCACATGATATAAATTCTACAAAAGTGGGGCAAGATTATTCAATCAGACACTGGAAAGACATTATGATGATACCCCAGTAGTGAAGAAGCATTGTGATATGGTAAATGGTCATGAGTAATAGTTCTCCGATTTGTCGCCCTGTGAGAAGTGCATGCAGTGACGTGTGACTGACCTCCAGACCGTGACGGAGGACTCGGAGCGTGGAGCGGGGCCCGCGTCCACACAGTGTGTACAGCTGTGGTGTCTCCTCGTTCGCCAGGTCCGCAATCTGCAAACAGCAAGGTGTATCTCGTGAGAGACGAATAGTTGATGTATCAAGTTATTACCCACCTAATACAGTCTCCTTTCTAAACATATGGAGCCTACAGATCGCTGCTCAGTAGAATACTGCTTTTTCTGCCACCTTATGGGCACTACAGGAACCATTTTGTATAAACAATGCACGGCGCTTACATCGAGTTCCTAATCATTTATATGGTTTTTCTAATATATAGTGAAAAAGGTGAGTAATAGATACAACGTTACCATGATTTTGATCTGTGTGGCTGTACTCTCCTTGTATATGAGACATAGTAATTCTTCAAGGGATAATGAGGAGTATTGCACCGTGACAACTACGCAGAGAATACGACCACGAAGTTCAAAACCATGGTAATATTGTGTATAAGGTTGAAGGCCATGGCAGAACAAATATATGTTATCAATTGACCCATAGATAAGTCTATGTACGAATCGTGGCAGTAATGATGGCATTTAGAGTATCGGCAGCTGTGATGTATTTAGATTCTTACCGTTTATCATTTTTCCAAAACAAGTGAAGGATATATCTTCATTGCAGACACATTTGATTTATCTTAGCCCCTTATTCTAACCATTGTAAACGCCTACAGTGATATAGCGTAACTAAACTGTCCTGGTGAACACTGCCCCTAGAACACAGCGTATAGCGTATTGTGAGGACCCCGTCCCTGCTTACCTGGGCGTGCATGATGGGGGAGAGGCTGTCCAGCTCGTCCACCACCACCAGGTTCTTGAGGGGGCGCGGCTGGAAGAGGAAGGTGTCGCCCTCCTCCAGCGGCATGGCGCTGCTGAACTCGGGCTCGTCGTCGTCGTCGCCGAGATGCGCGATCTGGTACAGGTAGCTGCCGGACGAGAGGCGCGGAGTGTCAACAACACGGTCACCACAGTCATGTATAAGGACGGCCATGAACTCACAAGTCTCGTATATCTCCTTACTATCTATCTATAAGGACTGCTATAAACTGCAAAGTCTTGTACAGTTCCCTACATTCATTTTATTTTATATTTTTATAGTCAAACAGAGATGAATGATACAGTGGTGTTTTGACAGATCATACTTCTCAGGGTTACATATTTTTTTTAGAACTGGGTCTTCGCGATATTCACTCGACTGTAACCTCGTTTATATCACTCCGCATCAAACATGCATGGATAACAAACTTTGACCAGAATTTGTTGGGTTTCTTCTTGAAACTGTAAGTGTGGAAAAGTGTGACTTACTGATTACTGAATTCTGAGGCTACGAAGAGGAAGCCTGTTTTGAGCACACACATGGACGCGGCCACTGGCACTGTGTCGAAGTACTTCAGACGGATTTCTGTCACCATGTCCTCGTCCGTCTCTAATGTGATCTTAAATATGTCCCCTTGTTCTGTTTGTGCCAGGAAGAAGAACATTGACTGCAAAGAAAAGTATAAGTGGTCATAAATGGAGTGTTCCTTTGATCTATGGTAAATTTTACATTGTGTGTGCTATACAAGGTCAAGTGTACAAACCCACAGCCAAGCACGAAAAAAAGTACAAACCAACTGCCTACTATTGCCATTTGCAGGAATCCAACAAAAACTAAGTTATTAGATTTTCATTTCAAAACGTTCAGTTGGTAGTATTGCTTTGCTTGTAAATAGTTACAAAGAGCTAGATGTACATTAATCTAGATTCCGTAACCATTTACAATCTTTTCCGAGTCTACATCAATCAGAAGATCCGATGACTGAATACGTAACATACCTTTGTTTTGTGAGTGGCGCTGCAGACAAAGATCATGCCTCTTTCTGGGTCGTCGAGATCGTGCTGAAACAAGTCAAAGTGGAATGAAATCAATAAAACAAAACTCTTAGTGTCTCACGAGAAATGTCACGAAGTATCTCCGCACCAACTTGGTTTCATTTAAAGCTAACTGGATGTCATACGGTTTTCGTTTCCTGACTAAAAGACAGTTACAATCAACTTGGATGTTATAAATAATGCCCAAACACAATTCCTCTGACGTTTTGTGTACTAAAATGGCGTGCGTATCTACACTGTTTTTCTCTCTCATTATATTAGATTAGGGGTACAAATCATTAAAAGACACTAACATCCCTATTATCACATTTCCTTTATTATCCATTGTTAACAAAGTACCCGTTGAGAATGTACGGGGACTCAGTACAGCATTACCTATTATCAAAAAATATGTCAGATACCATAACCATAGTACATAGATTCAAATCCCTCATATATGGCCTCAAAGGCATGGAATACGGGTAAATAGGCCCTTCATATGGCGGTGACTTTAAGGAGAGACTTACCCGTCGCCGAGGAATGGGACATCGGATGTCGGGCTGGTCACCGAAGTTTTTGTATGTGATGTAATTCTCGGAGCAGATGAGTACACCGCTGGGACCGTCGTTACCACCGGGTACTAGAACACAGGCAGATTCAACTCAATATGGGTGCGAAAAGGGTTACTGGTTATTGGTGTGAATTTGATTTTCTCTTTGATTTACACAAGAAAAAAGAATTTAGTCAACTTAAAATGAAAAACAAGGATTTCCTTGGTAAAGATGAAAACTGCGACTTGTGAAGACGGTAGGTACCACAGCACAGACTGAATGCCGAGAGAGGAGGAGTACCTGAGATGAGGAAGTTGGCGTGTTCCTCGAGCTGCTCAGAGTACTTGCGGACCACGTGGTTTAAGCCCAGGTCCAGCTCGTAGTACGTCAACATCTGCTGGGTCTTCATGGCCGCCTCGCCCGTGAAGTCTGCGTCCGCCTCCTGCCAACACCAGCACAGCCCAAGTTCAGTGACTTCACGGAAGTCAGTTAGCGCAGGAATAGTCTTATTTTCACATTTATATGTGCGTTAATATTGTGGAAGTGTCATCATATTTACGCAGCCTATAAAGTAATAAATATACGCCCCTGATTTATGCACATAAGATGCTAATTAGGAAGTGGTGGGGACATAACAAAGTACTAACAAGTAGGCACCAAAGTAAATAGTCGATATTACACGAAATCTTTTATACATCAGGTTTTTAAAGAGTAATGCCAGAAATTAAGATTGTTAAGATTCATGTCTTGGCCTTTTGGGTTTGCGAAACAACGATAAAAAGCTCTGTAATTTACTAAGAGATTGCTGCTCTCATGAAGACCATGCGGCCGTACAAACAGAAAAACAAGTTGTTTTTCAAAATAGGAGAGGATATAAAGACTCGACAACTTCGTACCTCGTAGTCTATCTCTAGACAGGCGAAGGTGGGGTTCTCGAAGCCCACGTCGACGCCCACCATGTGGTAGACGAGCGTGTTGGACTTGTGCGCCTCTAGCGGCGAGGAGATGGTGAGCCGCGCCTGCGCGTCTCGGTTCAGGATGTACACCAGCTTCTGCTTCTCAATGGCGCCTGTCAGCGACAAGGACAGATAGAATTATGTTGTTTAAGAGGGTTCCTTAAACGAAATCAGAGATACCCACAAACCCCCAATGAAGAAAATTAGACTAACTTGATGACTTGCAATTCAGAAGCTCGAGCATTTTATACTCGGAATGGTTTCAATGAACGCTTCGTCGAACAATACAATGAAGGCACTTCAACTGTTTGTTAAATCCATCTTACAGAATTGGAAAATACACCCATAAGAATTGGCTGGTTCCCCCTGCTGCTAAGAGCTAGCAGGCAGGTAGTACCGCCCGGGTGTAGTGCCGGCAGTGGTTGACCGCTGGTATCGGAGTGTATCGTCGGTAGTTGGGGACAGACCCGGGAACCAGCTAAATTTTCAAAATGCCAACGGACAATGCGATAGTTGCGATGTGGTTATCACAAGTAATACATTTTGATGGAGTATCAAACTGATACAATTCAATGAGAACAGATAAATATATCGAATGATATCATATCATAGCTGAAATATTTTCCCAAAACAAATGTTGGTGACTTTGACAAGGTGCTTGAGTGATAATAGGGGCCGCAGGCACTTGACAATTAATTATGCCAGTGCATATTGCTCAGAGATCGACTGTCAGTATATACACCACATTCGAAAAAAAAGGCAGGGTCACAAAATTTCATTTTCCCATTAGATTTGCTTTTTTACCTTAAGTGACAGTGTCCATCTTCCATTACTTGTAGGCCCTACTGCCTGCTCAAACTTGCACTACACTCGCCATGTTGTTTGTTTTGAATCTGGTGGCTTCCACTCCACTCACTTGACAAGGCAGCGCAATCAGTTCATTAATCCACTGTCAGTATGGTTTGAATACTCGGCTATAATGAAAATGCTATGATGCATTGTTTTCTGACGAGATGTGTCATTTTGTAACATTTTTTTTATATATAAACAGTATGATCAGGATTCGGTTTGGTCACACACTCAATGTTGTTTGTTTTGATTCTGATGCCCACAGTGCGCATGCACGCGGTGGTCAGAATCTGTCCACCGATCGGGCTCTCCCTGCGGTCTAATTCCGCCGAGCCCCCTAGCGGATGACCGGGGAACCAGCGTACCATAAGAAGGGTCCTTACATCAATTTAAAAACCCCATTATTATTACAATATTTTATGCCGTCTCTGTACATACCGATCATAACTGCGCGGCCCTTTGGGTCAATGGCCAGATATTGTCCGGGGACGATCCTGCGACAACCACTCTTTCCAAATGTTTCTTGATGTACCTGTCGCAAATAAACAATTAAACAATCAGCTAAAAACACAGGTAATGGCTGGAGTCATTATCTAGTCTGTAGGAAAAACATTTCATCTGACTTATAGAAAAAGGGGAATTGAATAAAACCACGTTCAGTTCCCTTATTGCATATTACTGAGAAACCAAGTGACCATTCTATTATTTACAACCATTACACAATCTGATTTTATGGATTGTGGATCAAAATTTAAGATGGTATTAATCGAGAGTTTAAATATACTTACTCTTTCAAAGACATTTTTGTTGGGAATATATTCTAGAATGACGATTCTTCCGGAGTCTGATCCAACAACAAGGTAATCTGCAAGTGTAGACGATAAAAACATGATAGCATTATAAGGTCAGTATTGCATGAGTCATGTTTCCTTGCGTGATGTAAAACTTCGGAATGTGTGACTGGAATAATACAAATCATTCCATTTGTAATCTTAGATACACTGCCAAAATTCTAATAGCTATTTCTACGTCTTAACAGACTTCAATCAAAACAATTGGCTGAAATTATGAACGAATTTCTGTAATCCACATAAACCTGGGTTAACTGTAAATACAAAACTTAAAAATGTGACCGATATTTACATTTCCCAGGTTCTTACAAATCTATTTTTCAGTGACCAACTAAAGTTTAAGCATGTCTAATTTCTAAACACTGCCTTACCTTTGGATCCACCGGTAAGTCTGAAGGGCATGATGGCGCGGATGGTGCCGAACACCTCCACGGTGAGGATGGAGTACACTTTGCCCGTGTTGGGGTCTGGTCGCAGCAGCTCCAGCACCTTGCCACGCGCCACCACAATCTCCTGCTGCTTCGTGCCGGAGAAACTGCCATGGATGGCATGCGTGCTGCCCGTGGCACGCTGCAGCGTTAAGTTGTACAAAAACATGGTGTCGCCCTGCAGCTGCAAGCTTCACCTGATGTGAAAAATTAAGCACAAATTTATCATAACAGTAAGCTTCAGTTAACCAACAAGATTTAACTTGTTAGATATTCAGGTACAGGGATGTCAGTTAGGGTCAGGAAAAATTCCTACATTCTTAGCTGCATGACAGTTGTTATTCGAAGTTTCTAAATAAATTCTAGACAGTGTTCTGATATAGAATTAAATGGGTGGCATGGCAAAGTGTAGTGTCCGTCAGTCACTCCTGGAAAACCAAAGTGTGCTGGCAACGAACCATAGTGTCCATATACAAGTGGAATCCACCTTTTACAAATATGTATAACTTCATCTATATCCAATATTATTGCATGATAGAATAGACATATATGCAGGTAAAATGATCACATAAATAAACGTCACTCTAAATTGAAGACTGAACTAATCACGATGTTGGAAATACCATTAGTGGTACCTCTTGCCAAATTTTGTAAATTAGTTTGTCTTGTTCGAGTGTAAATATAAGTGCTATGAACAGAGATGTCAGTTGGGGTCGTGAAAAAAGAAGAAGAAATATTTTCCATGTAGAATTTATTGCCTCGGAGAGACCAAGAAAACATGGAAAACACATCGTTAAGGGCCATGGAATGGGACTGGGGTGTGTGGGGAGGTTTCAACCACTATTTATTGTGTGAATGAAGGCCAATTTATTCTACTAGTTTTACATAAGAAAATGTAATTCTTATAAACTGAGAATTAAAAAAGGATATCTTTGGAAAATAGGAAACCTGTCATCTCTGTAACATGAAGTCTGAAGTGTTGGGTTTAATTGATTAACCATACTATAACTTATAAGCTATGCTAAGAAGTGTAAGCGACCATTGATCATTTTCTCTTCGGTAATCTTCACGGAGAGTTCCTGGTAAACTTATAGATATTTCACTATCTGAGTTCACCTGCACAGATCGTTGGATAATGATATAAGTTATAACTGCAGGTTTCTCTCGAAACATGCATAGAGAATAGGATAGAAATTGGAATTCGGAATTGAGGGCCAGGCCCTTGCATTTTGAGCTATTCTCTTAATTCCAGGCCTCAGTTAAGAGCTAAAATGGCGGTAATATCGCTCACCATCTTTCATGCTAAACCTCAAACCCCCAAAAAGAATTCTCCTTTGATTTATGTAGAATTCAAAAGTGGAGTGTAAAAAACATCAGGGAAACCACACGAAAGAAACCACACCAAAACAACAGGTTTAGATTCTTAAATTTGAAACATTTTGCAAGACCCCGCCTTCAGTTATAAAGTTTACTCTTAGGTTTGTGTCAGTGACAGCAGTGAATTTTTACACATGTTGAGGACAATACTATGACACTAGAGTAAGTGTTTTAAGTGTAACTCTCATGTCAAATTCGTTAACATCATTTTGGCACCAACGATCGTTGGTGGAGCGTCAGGGGGAGACATGGAGCCGTTGCTTTGTTTACATCCGAACCGGCTCTTTTCCGAAAGCAATTTCAAGTTTAGTTCAGTGAGACGACCAGCAACGGAACGCTCAATCGAATCGCAAATATGTTTTCTTTTATTTTCGTTCGTAGAGAAATGTGGATGAAGTGTATTATATCCGATAAACCGAGATTTAAGTGGGTATACTCACCAAATTTTAGAGGTACGCAATGGCGACCCGGGTACGATCCCACAATTCAATGCGGTGTGTTTTGTTATTTTCAAATAGGTTTTTCAAAACTGCAACACGTGCTAAAACACACTCTGTGTTACCAGAGATATCTCAACTTAATTTAGCAAATAAAGAATTGGTAAAAGCAATCAAGAATATGTGATTCTATGCATAATCTTTCTGAAATAGTATAAATCGATCAGACAACTTCTTTGATATCGATGAAAACTGCAGTTCAAAGAACAGCCATTGGTACTGGCTGTCAACATGGCCGCGCCCATCGGAAGTGCCACGTCCTTAGAAAACCTAGAAAACTTAACAAATGTCGATGATATTCAGAAGGCATACCAGAAATTATGCAAGGAAGAGGTAGACATCTTTATATCCTATATATCTAGTCCAAATTCTGGGTAGCAAATATCCAGGTAACTTATCTAGAGTTCCCAAAACAAGTTGACAACTTTCCTTTGCAGTTTGAGGGGTTAAGACTTAAGTCAGTCACCTCTCCTGACACTGAGTGACAGTCTTAACCCAAGACAAGCATCTTGCCGGTTTGGACGATGGACCGCAAATTAATAGTCATATTCTCCTCAACAGACTCTGTCACCTGTAACCGGTTACATTTAACTGTTGTCGAAAGGATAGAAGAGAGGTCTACAGTAAAAAATAAAAGGGCATGTAATCTGCATCTATCTTAATATCAAATTCAAAGTGATTACTGAAAATATATGAATACTGTATCTTTAATAGATTGAGGTAAAATATTCAGCCCTCATCCATTTAGGGGAATCCAAGATACAACGCCTCGTAGCCAGCATACTTGGGACATTGCGCTTCATAAAGTGGACACTACGCTCCTTTTTTCTTCTTGTTTTTGCAAGATAGCACGATGGTCGCTTTGAATACTAAGTTTCGTTTTTTTACCATGTTTATGTCCTTTTGACAACCAAACCAGAATGTGAAAAACCTGAGTTTACCACCTTGTCAGTTACAAGACAGGCTTTATTCAGAGTTTCTACATCAACCATAGACGGAGTTCTGATATAAGACTGGAGGGGTGGCACGACAAAGCGTAGTGTCCGTCAGTCACCACACAAAAACAAAAGTATGCTGGCAATGAAAAGCAGTGTCCTGATACCATTGAAGGCAAGGCTGCTTGTACTGGCTAGGATATGAAAACCAAGATGTGGAGGACTGTCAAGTAAAACCCACATTGTTCTTTTGGCTATTTCTATGACTAACTTAACTACTGACAACTTTTGATATGGTATACAGGGTTCATGGACGCCTTGAGCCCGGGACGATTCGAGCCCTGGACGCCTTGAGCCTTTCTGTGGACGCCTTGATCCTACCCTGTGGACGCCTTGAGCCTACCCCATTTTTGTTTCCTTGAGCATCTAGATGTAAAAAACTTTTAAAAGTGTACTTACACTAGTGTATAGTCATATATACTCAACCCTAACCCTTACCCAACCCTTTTCTAACCCTAACCTGCTAATCGGAACTAAAATGGAGTAAGATCAAGGCGTCCACGGGGTAGGCTCAAGGCGTCCACGGGATAGGCTCAAGGCGTCCACGTTTTCGCGCTGACAGGAGGCCCAAACGGTAAAAGGCTCAAGTCAAGGCGTCCAATTCCCGTATACAGATGAATACAAAGAAACCGCAATCCACAAGTGACAGAAAGATAACATATTAAACAAGGCTAAGATAGTATTCCATCGTAGAATGACAGTGCAGAAATCTTAACATCATTGCAGTAGCAGTCAATAAAATCGGACACAATTACTCAATACCAATTCGCCGTGATCACACTCGAAAAAAGCCGATGTTTATGTTTTCACGGCTGGTCTCACTTAGCGGGGCTCAGCCCGCCTCTTCACAGTAGCAGTTATGGGGATTCCCCACCTCCTCTTTCAAAGCGAGAACGAGCAGGAGACCTCGTTTGCGAGATAGCGGACAGCTCATATTGAGTAATCGCTCAGCATGTGGCAAGGAGGGGGCGAAACAAGATATGTGGTGATCAAATCGGACACTCATTCAGTTATGTAGTTTGTAACTGGTAAACTGAGATTGACTTTTTCAGACATGATCAAAGCACTCTGTCGACGAAAGTCTCGCTCAGTGTCCACTATACATATCATTGTGGCACCCTTTGATGCAGAATGCAATTCTGCACTAATAAAGTGTTGACAATGAAATATCATGTACAACATAATATCATTATTGTTGGGTAAAAAACATCTCCTATCCTCTAGCATCTTCCTTATGGAGGCGGAATCTCTTGTTGAGGCTTAAGAGATCACGTCATCAAACACAGTATTATTATCATGCCTGCTCCATGGACAAGAAAACGATGATGATTATGATAAGATTCATACTCTCTTAAGAGGAGTGCTAACTTAATGCAGTAGTGGTTGATCATATCGCACTTATTTATATGAGTTAAATGGTTGTAATTTTATATTTGTAGGTCTTGGTTGCGGAAGAGCTCAATGTCCTACTTGGACATCAAGAATCCATCGAATCAAAGATGGCTGCCCTCCATACAATGCTGTAAGTAAAGTCATGGAGTAGAGTCAACGCCAAACTATTTTTTTTTTTTTTTTCGACCAGTTCTGTCATTTTTGACAGATCTTCCACTCTCAAAACCATTTTGACATCCTTCAAACTAACTTTTAATGACAATGTACATGAATTGGCCAAGTATAAGATACAGGGATGCCAGTTTGTAGGATTTTGCCTACATGTAGGATTTTCATTCTAGTCTCAAAAATATGAACATTTCAAGAAATTGTATGTTTTGAGAACAGATAGACTCCAGGTTCCCTAAAATATAAATCTTAGATAAAATTGTTATGTAATATATCAGACTTCTGAATTCAGCTACAACCAGCTCACTCAGTTAGAGGCCCTGTGGATCCCAGTGCTCCAACCTAGAGCTGTAGGATGGTAGGATTCCTGTAGGAAATGCTCCTACGGATAAGGGCAAACTTGAATACTGACATCTGATTGGTTTAATATGTATCATGTGAGAATAGAGTTATTAAAGCATCACCAAGTCTAAAAGAAAATATCAGAGGAATGCCAAATGAACTTGTTAAGATATTCTGCAGAATATAGAACTGATAGTGTGTGGTAATCTTTCTTAAATGATTTTCTTTGAAGAGTACCCCATTTAGTGCAGAACTACACATATACCCACTCTCATAGCAGATATCTAGCTATCCTATACTGCCAGTCCATGCCCAAGGATCTGCTAGGAGAGCGATGGGGATTCCCCATACACCATGTGCGTTTTAGGTGATATTAGACTGGCCTCAGTCCCCATGTAGGAATTTTTCTTGACCCCCACTGGCATCCCTGAAGATAGCTCTGCCCTTCACCAGGGCATTGTGTAGAATATATATATTTATTTCTTTGAAGAAAAATAATTGTACCCACAGACCATGGCATATTACTCTCAGTACATGGTCAACTTCAGACACTGGACTTGTAACCCCAAGGTTGTAGGATTTTGTGGGTTTTAGTCCCACTGTAGTTAGTCTTCTCTTTCACCCCCAGCAGTGGTAGATTTACAGCTATATCAAAGACCAATCCTTCTCATACCATGTCTATGTGGTGTGGAAAGTAAAAGAATTGTTACCTCAGTAAATGTGTAGGGGTGAGATTTCTACCTAAGTTCATCTCATAGTTTTGATCTCCATCAAACTCAAAGTAAGTCTAGTAGAACATGTTAGACGTTAAACTACACAAACAATCAAACAACATTGAATAACCTAGAATTACACTAAAGCACCTTTGCGTGTTTAGACCGAACCTGCAGCTCCTTCAGAGTGACTCGGAGAACTTGTCCAGCATGATCGCCTTCACGTCGACACTCGCCGAGAACGTCAGCAGCAAGGTCCGCCAACTCGACCTCGCCAAGGTAAGTCAGAACTAAATTAATATATTAGGGCCCTTTGACTCTACTTTCTAAATAACATTAGCACTGGAGCCACCGGAGGATAGGGTTGGTAAATAACCCTAGGTGTATCACCCCAGTATAAACAAATACCTAAATAAAAATGTTGCATGCCTCATTGTGACATTTTTCTGTAAATTGTGACCTATTAAGATATTACAAATTTCTCTCTAACATAAATTTCACAGAAATATGATGTGAACACGCAACACTTGGCCAGTCGTTGATTACATTTTTGAATTATTATTGCTAGATACTCCAGGTTAAAAAACGGCTTGTGGCATAACAATACCAGTCACAAGGTACAGGGGGAAAAAACATAAATATTTTTGCGCCTTCTTTGTCCTATTGCGTACAAGATTGAGAGGGTGGGTTGTGTGGTCAAAATGTTCAGAATTACAAAAATTTTCAGAATTGTACATACATACTTTATGGATGGCTCCAAAGTCTACTTTACTTGATTACTTGATACTTCGTGCCCGTGGGTTACTACGAGAAACTCCTAATTCCAGGGGCGCGTGGTGAGCTGCAGTCAGCGCGTCGAGGATTTACTCGACCTCAAGTTCTGCACAGACGGCGTACAGAGGGCGCTGCATGACGAGGACTATGAACAGGTCAATTTCCTTTGTGATTTTATTTTAATGGATATAATTCAAATTCTACATTTGGTATTCTATTAAGACCATGCAGACCAGACTCTGGTCAGGTCTGCTGCTCACTACACTCGGCTAACGCTTCGTGTAGTAATACACAACCTGCCCATCGTGGCCTAAACATTGACAAGGCTAACTCTCGTTTGGTTTCTACTAAGTATCCTTTCCACAATGTTTCCTGTTGTTGTTGCATCTTTATTAACTAGTTGCCCCGTGTTTGCAGGCCGCCGCACACATCCACAGATTCCTGTCACTAGATGAGAACGTTCTCCGGATGAGTGAAGATATAAGTGCAGGTAACGTCGAACTACTTAACAGTGGTCATGTAATAAATGGACATATTCTCCATATATTTTAGACATATTTAAGTAATTTGGAATTTACCAAGAAAATCCGAGAGAGCATGTCCTTTTGGTATTGAAGAGCTCTGGGACCCGTTGAATAATCTAGGCTCTTACATGATAATATCAAGAGACATCACGAGTTTGAGTATGAGTTTATTAATGTCGCGCATTTTGTTGGCTCCGTAATCGCTCGAGTCGACGATCTTATCCGACCCTGTTTCCACGACTTTTTGAATATTAGAAAGTAGTGACACCTGTGACATAAACAAAGCCAATGTTAAGCCTATGACATCTTTTATTAAGGGTAGGATAAATAATATCTCATTCGATAGCAGTGTTAGATGTGTATAAAAGAGATAGTGTCACTGTATCACTGTTACTATGCTTTGGGAGAGGCCAAACGTTGGACTTTCATTCTTTCTATATTTGTCTTACCCAAGAAAGATAGATATGCAAATAGTAATTTAGAAAAATAAATATGATGTGGCGATAAAGGGATGAACGCAATGGAAAATACAAAGATAAGAGAAAGAAACTACAACATCAGGGGCCCATTTAATAATCTAGAATCATACATGTAGGTCCTTTCCTGGACGCCAAGGGGACCCAGCGACGATGTAGGTCAACTTTATTCAACACTTATGGACGACCTTATGGACGACTAATACTGTCCTAGCGAACAGACTTAGATATCATTAAACGATAACCCTCGTACGAGGTACAGAAAAGGGTCTACATGTTTGAGCCTAGATTACTCAACGGGCCCCTGTTTGTTCTTTATCATTATTGTACACACAAATGTTCTCTGTGTGCCACGATATATTCAGTGTATTTTTTAATTATTTTACAGGCAGTACGCTGGACACGTCCTTCAAACTGCTGCACGAGTCGCAGAGTAAGCTGAAGAGCATCGTGCACAGTAAGTTTGACGCCGCCGTCCACTCCGGGGACGTAGCGTCTGTCGAGCGCTTCTTCAAGATCTTCCCGCTGATCGGGGAGCGCGACGACGGGCTCACCAAGTTCTCCAAGTACCTCTCCGCACAGGTCCGTTTCTGCATATCTCAATATACAGTGAGGTGTGAATGAGGCCCAACTGGATTGGGCCTAATTCACACCAATGAATAGTGGTTGGAATCTCCCCACACACCCCAACTCCATTCCATGGCTAATAACGATGTGTTTTCCATGTTTTCTAAGTCTCTCTGGGGCAGTAAATTCCACATGAAAAATACTTTCTTTTATTTTCATGACCCCAACTGATATCCGTGAATATGAAGAGCGCCAAGTTGTCTCAATCTTCGCTGTACATCTCTCTGTGTAGATTAATGTTTAGAATGATAAAGATAAATGTTACTTTCTGCTATCTTCTCGCCACCCAAGTTAGATAGTGAAGATATTAATCATACCCGTACATGATTATATCAAATAGTAAAAAGCAAAGACAATATTCCTGCATAGATATGTTGCTACGACTGAGTTATCTCGTGTCTCGTTACAGTTGGCTGACACCGCTGAAAAGAACCTGAAGGTGGCGCTGGCGACAACAGCACATGAGAAGCGAGCTAACGTGCTGTACGCAGACACCATCACCATGCTGTTTGAGGGCATCGCGCGAGTCGTCGAGATCCACCAGCCCCTTGTGGAAACCTACTATGGTGAGAGCATATTCTGTATTATACACCTGTGCACATTGTTCTTATACTTACTGACCCCTGCTTCCTATATTGTAAAATTCAAGTACGGCACACTGTGCCATAGGTTATTATACGGACCAGCTCTGCGTGCCCAAAGTGTACTTTGAATGGCGATCAAAAGTAATTTCTTAGGTATTTGAAACATTTGAAGGTGTATAACAAAGGGAAAACAGACCAGCATGTAATCTGTGAACTATTTCTCACTCACGGAGTTGTAAATGCGCCCCTCCCGCCGAACGGTGTTGGGGCAAATATTTGCTAATTTGTGAGTTCGTAAAAATTCCCATATTAAACGCCCATCAGTTTTCCCCTTATTATGGTGACAGCTTATCCTACATGGACGGTCTTATCATCTTGTCCTGAAAGGTACGCCATATAGAAAACCAGCAACTGATGTGTGGTATGGGAATTATGTTTTTAAGCAAAAGCTTTACCTCTTATCCCTTTCTGAACAGTTGTTCATTGAATGACTTGATCACGTGTCTTTCACATTAATCCTTGTAGTAATGACCAAGCATATAGATTATTAAACTCTATAGGTTACTGGTACATAATTTGTCTTTTATAAATTGTTTATCAATTTCTTTGTTATCAAGGGACTGTCTATGTTCTTGTTCATCTTCCATTGGAGATTTGGATTGAAACCTCGCGTGTCCGTCCAATGACTCGGTCACGCCTGTGAGGTGTTTGTCCACTGTTCTTTGTTGGTCTAATTTTGATTTATTGAGATATTAATGTTGCAGGCCCTGGACGGCTGATCACCATGCTACAATCACTGCAGAAGGAATGCGACAGACAAGCCCGCAAGATAGTAGAGCACTTCAAGAAAAATCGAGAATTTGAACGAAAAGTCAGTCGCTAAGCATTTCCCCTAATTCCTATACACCCACGGCCGAACACTTTATGATTACAATAACTTACGTATACTGCCCTAGGTTGACGTTACTACCCTAGGTTGACGTTTTCGATACATCCCAATGCCATAGGCAGAAGGATGTATCTGATTAATAATTTTACCGCATATTTATGGCGTACAAAGACAGTAAGCCAGTATCTGTATATCACTTATCTGAATTAATGATGATAAATTTTATATTGTTGTCTTTTGTCTCTTAGATTTGTAAAGGGATGTTCTTTTGTTTTTACTTAGGTTCAAGCTGTCCAACAGTCGCTTTATACACAAAAGTCTCCAGCTGCCGAAAAGTAAGATTTACTTTGATATTTCTATACACATCGTAAAAAGACATGTAAAGACGTGGTTTGACATCTGGTTTGGCACAACTACACTACATTGA
Source organism: Alentia gelatinosa (assembly GCA_950022655.1). Classification (NCBI taxonomy): domain Eukaryota; kingdom Metazoa; phylum Annelida; class Polychaeta; order Phyllodocida; family Polynoidae; genus Alentia; species Alentia gelatinosa. Next base: position 63,916,524 of record OX465585.1, read on the forward strand.
TTGCAGGCATTCAAATTTTACAGAACAGGTAACCTTAAACACGAAAGGCTTATACCACAGGAAAAATATGTCACAAGAAATGTGTATTAGTCAAAGTACTATGACCGCTTACCACTCTGTTGTCGTTTGTTTAGACTGGATCCCCGGGAACTGGATGTACTTCTCGCGGAAGTCACGTTACTCAACACGAGAACAGAACTCTACCTGCGATTTGTGAGACGGCGAATCATAGTAAGTGAAGGTCCCTTCTTTTTATTATCCACCTCATACAAAGTGTCCATAGAAAACACGTAGGGAGTATGTATCACCATACCCGGAGCATACAGATATATCTACCTAATACAAAGTGTCCATAGAAAACACGTAGGGAGTATGTATCACCATACCCGGAGCATATAGATATATCCACCTGATACAAAGTGTCCATTGAAAACACATGTTGAGTGTGTATCTATATACCTAGAGCATACACATATGTTGTAAGGTCCGGGTTCCGATAAACGGCACATATGGAAAAATAGTGTGTTCTGAGAAATACTGTGTACCTAATTGAACTAATAGCGGTACACCACTTGTCAGAAAAAGGTGGATGATAAATACAATATAGACTGGTTTCAGATAAAATCGGTTGTATGCTCCTCGGAGTTGACTCTGCGCAATATCCTCACATGTGCTCGGATGTTATTACGCGTTAACCCCTCGGAGCATACGACTGCTTGTATCTAAAACCATTCTATATCGTGTATATATATCAAAACGATGTAGTGAATCCTATCGAACCCGATCTCCCCCTTTGAATAAATGGATGTCCACTCTGTGTGTTGAAACTGTAACACTTTATTCCTAAATCTGGTCGACGTTTCGACCTGCGAGGGTCTTCTTCAGGACAGGAAATGATAGAAGATGGCGAACAATCCTTATATTTATAGTAAACATACGGTCATCTCATTCTGGTGACCAAAACCCGAGGGTCGAAAACATATGGTATCGCATTTCGGTAATCAATAAATACAGGCAATACAGGTGAACGTAACAGGGTGATCTAGATAGACACCAGAACAGGAAATGTAAAGTGAGGTGGTGAGTTCATAAGTCCCAAGTTGCATTAATGTCAATAATTTTTTAAACTCCGGTAACATAGTTACAAGACATGAGTTTATAGTTGGCGACCTGTGACAGTCTACACAATGTCAAGTCAGTAGTTAATCGATCTTGAAAAAGGCGATGTTGAGGCAAAGCTTCGCAATGTCCAATTTTTCGGGTGCACGGTTTTCCACGAGGCATAGTAAATCACAAATCAGTTCATCGTATACTTTGCGGGTGGTGTCTTGGTTGGTTGGTGATGGCACGACGGCAGGTTCCGAAGTTTGGCTTGATGCATCTGACGTGTCGGTTATGACGTCATGTTGGAGATAGTCCATCACCCTGTGGTGGAGCGACAGGGGAGGGGGTATCACATCGAGGGACGGGACGATAAGCGAATCTACCAGATCCAACTCGGGTAGAGAAGACGAGTTGCTATCCATCGCAATCAGGGGTAGAGGTGTCGCATCCGCTGTCGATGTCACACTGTCGGTCACTGTCACATTGGTATTTTCAGCCCCACTTGTCGTAACTCGTTTAGCAAGGTCCGTTGTGGCGGTATTTACCGGATATAGTATCGAGGCATCAATCGTGAGTAAGTCCGAGAAAGCAGAAATACTATAGTCATCGGAATGATCAGTATCAACCACGGGTAGAATCTCCGGAGGGGGAGATGTGGGCGTGTTCAGTTCCAGGTTTTCAGCAATCATGTCAAACGTTGTGGTGTGCAAGGTGCCAGGTGACTGGCTAAGTGTGGCACCACAAAGAGATAACAGTTCTTCAGTCGTGGAAACACTGCTGATAGATATGGCTGTGTTAGAAATGGTGGAGTTACTACTCACAGAAACTGGGCTGACAGGTATTTCAGGCGATAACCAGATCGAAGCATCACTGTAGATACGTGGTGTATCGTCGGTAGGCGTAGGATGACAATCGCGGTGGTGGCGGCGGAGATTCGTCGATGTGACGAAAGATCTCGGGCAGATGTGGCATGTGAAGCGGCGGAGATACGGCAGATGGGCAATGGTGCGGTGTCGTTGCAAAGAAGATCTGTTACGGCACGTTTTACCGCAATCGCCGCACGTGTAGCAGTCCATTGTTGACATTCTGTCTGTTGACATCGCTAGTAGGTCAGGTTCAATCCATTCGGATGACGCGTGCTAAGCAACGTCACCCACGCCTCCTCCAATCGGAGGCGAGTATTCAGTTCTTGTGCACGATCCACCGCAAAAACGATGACGTCATCGGGAGTGTGTGTACTATCGGCAAAATGGCGCGCGACCGGTTTGAATTCGAAGGCTTGTCGGATATCTCGCAGATGCTGCGCCATCCTGATGGCTAGAGTGTTGGAGGTTTGTCCTACATATTGAATTTTACATTTAAGACACTCGATGACGTAAATTACGTTGTTGGACTGACAATTAAACGAGCCGGGGATCGCGAAAGCGCGGCCGTTATTGCAGCTCACGGCGGTCCTATTACGGTGGACGAAGCGGCAGATTTGACAACGCGGTCGATCACATTTTGAGCACCCAGGTCGGTTTCTGGTGTTTCTGATGTGGTTGGAACTAACCAACAAATCCCTTAAGTTCCGATTGCGACGAAAAGTGAGTACTATTTTATGGTTGTCATTCAGGCTAGGGCGGGTGTTGTCAAGTAGAAAGACACTGTCACTCACTATTTTCTGGAGATTAGAGTGGGATGGGTCGAATGTCACTATGAGGGGTATGTTAGACTTCTGAGTAGGCTTATCTTTGTGTAGAAGAGAGACTCTGTCGGTGCTTGCCGCCTTGTTTTGGGCTTCAAGGAGGAGGCGCATCGGATACCCACGGGCATGGAAGTGGTCGATCATTTTATTGGTTTGTTCGATGAAGTCTCTTTTGGCCGTACAAATTCTCCGTACCCGGATGAACTGGCTGTAGGGGATCGATTTAACTTGGTGACGTGGGTGGTACGATCTGTAGTGAAGGTATGAAAAGCTGTCTGTGGGTTTACGGTAGAGAGTAGTAGAGAGGGTGCCGTCCGGTGACTTGATTATGGTTACATCTAGGAAGTTTACGGATGTTTCAGAGATGTCAGCTGTGAATTTGATCGTGGGGTGGTGGGAGTTTAAGTAGGTCACTAGAGAGCGGGCGTCGTCTGGTGTGCCTCTGATAATACAGAGTATATCATCGATGTACCGTAGCCAGACTAGTGGGGGGTTGTCCATTTTGCTGAGAATTTCGTGTTCCAGCATTCCCATGAAGAGGCAGGCATAACTGGGGGCGACTCTAGTTCCCATAGCAGTGCCTTGGATCTGGCGGTAGAAATCCTCCCCAAACGTGAAGATGTTGAGAGTCAGGACAAACCGAAGTAAAGTTAGGAGAAGCCAAGTCGGGGGTGAGCTGTCGTGTCTTCCAATTAGTGTTTCCCTGCTGGCTTTAATGCCTTCAGTATGCGGGATATTGGTGTAGAGAGACGTGACGTCTATAGTTAGGAGTGTGCATTGGCCGTCCAAATTAATATCGGAAAGTTTGTTGAGGAGGTCGGTTGAGTCCTTGACGAAGCTGGGTAGTGTCTTGACGTGGGGGTTGAGGATGTTGTCCAGGAACGCAGAGATTTTTTCTGTGGGAGAGCCGCATGCCGATATGATCGGTCTGCCCGGGACATTTGGTTTGTGGATCTTTGGCAGCAAGTAGAAGGTGGGTATCCTGGGGTGTTTGGGTACTAGGTAGAGGTGGGCATTAGCTGGTAACGACTGTCTGGTGCTGGCTTTGGTGAGAAACTCCCTGATGTGTTTCACTGAGTTATTGAAGTCCTTAACAGTTGAGGGTGTGTAGTAGGTATGGTCGTGGAGTTGGCGTAGGCCCTCTCTTATATACTGTACTCGGCCCCAAATGACGATGGCACCGCCTTTGTCGGCGGGTTTTATAATAATGTCTGGATCGTCACGGAGGTCCCTTATAGCCAGGATTTCTTCAGGTGGTAGGTTGGGTAGGACGGGTGCTGGTTTGAGTGCAGAGACTTTATTAGTGAGATGGCCAATAAAGGTATTGATATATAGGTCCTTGCCAGGTGGGGGCGTCCAACCTGAGGAGGGGCGTAGCTTGGTGTTCGGGTCAGAGTGAGGTACTGCTTCATGGCCAAAGAACCAATGTTTCAGTCTTATGCGTCTGCCAAACAAAAGGGTATCACATAGTAGGCGACATGGGTGGTTGTTTCGGGGTGTAACAACGAATGACAGGCCCTTACCTAAAGCGGATAGGTGATGTTCACTTAGGGTTTTTGTAGAGAGGTTGACGACTTGTTGAGAGTTATCCGGGGGGTTCGGCCTCTTGAAGGTGCGGTGGTGTTGTTTCTGCCCGCGGGTGATTTTCTGCCGGTCGTTCGCTGGATGGGTGGGTTGAGCGTTACTTGGGCTAGCAATTCGTCCAGAGACGCTGTGTCGGTGTTTGTACATGTAGCTTGTGCCGTAGAGAGGATCCTCTCTTTATCGTTCTGCAGGGTGATCAATCTAGCTGACCAGAAATCCCTCAGGAGTAGGGTGAGTTTGACGGCGAATTCTTGTAGTGTGGTCTCCCACACCAGTAGAAAATCGACAGGTATATCAGGGACTTGAGGGCTGACTGTAGGGATGAGTCCGCGAGGGGCGGTCTTATCCACTAGGTGTTTAGACAATAAGTCCTGGTGGTGTTTGGCTCTGAGAATTCCCTTTTGCAGCTTACGTAGTGTACGGTAGATGCATTGTGCTGCTGGAGACAATGTAGTGAAGGCGTTTTCATCAGGCAGTAGGGTTAGGTTGGTTTGTGAGGTGGATGGTGATGGGTTCGGAGTCTTGAATAGTTCGTCCTGTTTCCTCTTTTTGGTGTTGTTGTTATCAGTTTCCTTTTCGAGCGAGTTGGTGGCCATTATTCTATGGGCCCCTCGTATGTCGTTAGACACTGTGCTGGGTGGATCTCTTGATACCGGCGGTCAGTGCCTGTTGTGGCAGGATTTTTTGTGGAGTGGAGAAAACCGTCAAACACCTTCAGCTCGGGGATATGGGTGGAGTCAGGGATCCGTAGATACTTGATAGGTAGAGAAGAAGATCAAAACGATGTAGTGAATCCTATCGAACCCGATCTCCCCCTTTGAATAAATGGATGTCCACTCTGTGTGTTGAAACTGTAACACTTTATTCCTAAATCTGGTCGACGTTTCGACCTGCGAGAGTCTTCTTCAGGACAGGAAATGATAGAAGATGGCGAACAATCCTTATATTTATAGTAAACATACGGTCATCTCATTCTGGTGACCAAAACCCGAGGGTCGAAAACATATGGTATCGCATTTCGGTAATCAATAAATACAGGCAATACAGGTGAACGTAACAGGGTGATCTAGATAGACACCAGAACAGGAAATGTAAAGTGAGGTGGTGAGTTCATAAGTCCCAAGTTGCATTAATGTCAATAATTTTATGTATATATATGTGCACCCACGAGCCACCTTGATGAGAGGTAAATTAAATCAGCATTTAGACTCATTCAGAGTGTCTCCATATATACAGATAGAACTATTCCTACCCAAGGAGACACGTTGGAAGCTTCCAAACCCATACGTATTTCAATTTATTCTTTTGAATATCACACATAGTGGACCAACTGAGGGATGGCGTTACTAAACTCAGTGTTTTGTTTTTCTCACAGACAGATATGGAGGTGGCCTACCAAACAGAGGAAGCTCGAAAAGGTTTGTAATCACAATTTACAGCGGCTTAATCTACCAATATCTAAGTACGTTAGCCACTCTTCCTTTCAAGTTGATAAACTATACATCAGCATTGCTAGGTAAATTATTTCCATGACTTATCTATTGGGTTCTTACTCGCCATAGAGACTACGGTTCATAGTGAATTCAATATAAAGCCTGTTTCGCGGAATCATTACCTACTATATATGAAAAGGCATATTTCAAAAGAAATATATGCTATATAGAGACAGACATAACCAGAACTGTCCATGGAGATTGAACTACTACGAGAGTAAGATTCGTGTGTGCAGAAAAACTCAAACCTGCTCATCTTCTATGTAAGCCTTCACTCAGATTAGCAGAATTCTCTATAGAGACGAATGGCTGACTGTTGTACATGGTTGAGAAGACGTCTGAGATGTTGGTTTTACAGAACAGTCCAAGGTGGTGGAGCAGTTCCTGGCCAACTGTGACCTGAGTCGTCTGCTGCAGGAGTTGATCGGGTCTTACATCATGATGGAGGAGTACTTCATGCGGGAGATGGCGCTCAAGGTAATAGAAAGAGACGTCACGAGTTTGAGTCTGAGTTTATTTATGTCACACATTTTGTTGGCTCCATAATTTCACGAGTCGAAGACGAGTGACATTACGGAGCCAACACAATGAGTAACATAAGTAAACTCAAACTCAAACGAGTGGCGTCTAGATTTTATCATACCCCGTTTGCACATTTTTTCAGTATTAGAAAGTAGTGACATAAACAACACTTTATGTCACACCCAGTGACATAAACAAATCCCATGTTAAGCCTATGGCGTTTTTTATTAGGGGTAGGATAAACGTCATGCCACTCCCGGCTACCCTTTAACCGCAGCATGATGCCTCCAGGCATTCCAATGTGTATCACAGCGTGATGCCTCCAGGTATCATTGATATTATATGCAAAATTTGATAGAAAGAGAATAATTGTTTATGTTTATGTTCTACAAAACTTTGGAAAAGTACATGGGCCTCATGGGTCTTTGATTTAGAATAATAAGATACCGCGAGTTACCACAGTGAAATAATGGATCATGTGACCTTACAGTTTCTGAGTCTAAGGCGTACGGTAGTGGGGACGCCTGCAGTGTGATGCTGTGTCAGGCAATTGACTGCTACAGGGAAAGGGTTCACACTTATATATCACCTCATAAAAAGTTACCTCATAGCATACACTATGTATATATGAAATATATGAACCTTCCTTTACTCCCCATTACAATTCATCCCCTTAAAACAATTTTTTATGTGTAGCTCATGAAGTAAGATTGAAAGATGAGCCCACTGTGATTTTTGTTTTTGAGTTGGAGTGACTTTACATGATATGAGTTTGACCTTTGACCCCGCAGGCAGTCAACATGGACAGTGTGGACGAGTCGTCCTTGACCTCCAGTATGGTGGACGATGCCTTCTTTATTGTGAAAAAATGTGTCAGGTGAGAAACTTAGATGGACTTTTCTCTCGTACTATGTTACTTTGATGCATTAATTTGACATGTGATCTAATTAAGTAACAAATACGATCAATTTTATATATCTCCATTTCTCTATATCTATATAGCATGTTAGTTAATATGGCGATTGTCAACTCGTTTACTTTCCACTATTGAGACTCTTATGGACGTGGTTAATATGTTGATTCGTTAGCAGGAAATAAGACAAAGACAAAACAAAAAAAGTTTCCACTATTGTTCTAAAGAGAGTTGAATCGATTGAATTATCCAATCTAATGATAATAAGAGAACGAGGCAGAAACACCTCAACTGCGGCTGCCGCTACCTTGAATTTGACCAGAATTCAATCTGATACCAGCCAGTTGCCATGTTATAAACGTAGCAACCAAACGTAGCAAAAAAAAGAATTCTCCGATCCATCTTTGTGGATACCGCCTACATTGCTGTGTGATTTGATATGTGTTTAGAGTTGATCAAGATCCCCTTATAATATTTCACTGTATCTTTTTTTAATTTGTAAGGCGGGCCTTATCGAGTGCGAGTGTGGACGGAGTGTGCGCCATGCTGAACCACGCGAGCGCGCTGCTGGAGCAGGACTTCCGCGAGGTGCTCTACAGCCGCCTGCGCGCCGGCTTCCCCGTCGGCTTCGACTTCACGTCGGCCTACAACCTGGTGCAGTCCAGCTTCCAGCAGGGCAAGCTGCAGAGCTCCGACACCGAGACGCAGAAAGCCAAACAGGCCTTCCTCGTGAGTCTCTCAAAGTCTCTGACGTTTTCACAGAGGCAGTAAATTCCACATGATTTTTTTTTATGACCCCGACAGATATCTTTGGTTTAATAGGATCCTAAGTGAGGTATTCAGGACCTCTGTGGATTAAAACATGTAGAATAGGAACATGTGGGAAACAAATTGTCGTAAGAAAATAAACATTGTCGCAGATTCGTATAGATTTCTATTAAACGCATTTTCCACCCACTTTCAGTAAATCGTTTTCCCAAGAATAACAGAAGGTCGCTCAAGTCCAACTGTCCAGAAAGCCCCAAACCGGGCGATTGATAAAACTAATTACCTCATTCAAGAATTGTTTATTATTTCGGTTTGACCTATAGGTCAAGACCGAAATATATTAGGGGAGACGGGGAACGGTTTTTGCGGCTTACATTATAATACATTAAAGTAATGTATTCTGAATAATTAGAGTTTCAATACCGCCGATACTGGGCGCGGGCGGCGACAGCAGTGTATTTTTATATATTGTATAGGCACCCGTTGCGGTTCAGTGTATTTATATATATTGCAACAGGCTTCCACCTCCCTCCCTCCATCCCTCCCTCCCTCAATCTGAAGGCTCTAGACACCGGGTGCGGGCGCCGATATCAGGGGCCCATTTCATATATTATACCTATAAGACACCGACATGTATACTCTTCCCGATGACACCTCCTCCTTTTATAACCTCGCAAATTACGAGTTAAGATCAAAGTTAAGATCAAAGAGAGCCGCTGGGAGCCGAGCCAGGGTGAGCCACGGGCCGCTGGTGTAGAAATTAATTTAAAGTTTGATAACTTCAAATCCAAGTAGATTAAGAAACGGGCCCCAGTCAAATAGGTCACCAGCACACCCGTTGCGGTTCAATGAATACCTACCCGCTAGGGAGGGAGGGAGAGAGGTGGAAGCCTGTTGCAATATATAGTCTATTTTTGTATTGATCAAGACTCTGTCTCCAAGTACGGTGGTGCGTTTGTCTTGGATATTTATGTTACAGTAGTGTATTTTTATATATTGCAACAGGCTTCCACCTCCCTCCCTCCCCTCCCTCCCTTATTACCTGTTGAAACCGAAATCATGGCAATGCCATGGCAACTTTTAATCCTTGTTATACAGGGCTCTTCTATATTGAATATTATATGTAGATGGAAAAATAATGAAATGATTTGCAATACAGACAACGCTGAACAATGCAGAAGTGAGCTGTGGCTTCATCCTAACTTTGAAAGGAAACCTCGAGGTGAGTTATCCGTGTTTGTAATTGTCTTTTAATAGATTGACAGATAATAGAGAAGTGTGTTTAATAAATGATCAAAACGTGCACATATTGAATGTGTGCGGGGCGAGATACTGACGTGTGATCTGCTCGGGTTGAACTTCTGTTGACGCTCTACTTACGTCATACTCAAAACATTCAAGAAACCTCCTGTCTCTCTTGATACATGTTTATATAGATATTCAAGGTTCTCAATTCTAATATATGTCATAATGGCGTCATATGAAAATAACCCACCCAAGATGATTATAAAATGATAAAAGTGACTTTGACTTTCAGGAGGAGATAGAGAAGCTGTATGGTCAATCACCAGAGCAATCGAGGGCAAAGTTAAAGGTAATCCCATTATCGGCTTTCTCCTCTTTTACATAGTTTAGGCACAGGTATAGTGTTTTGATATTGACATCTGTTTTCTGGCTCTAGTGAGGTGCACTCATGCCACGTCTTATAATGTGTTTTGATATTGAGAACAACTTCGCTCATCATAAGATTACTTTCAATGTGGACAAATAGTGTACGCAAAGAAATATTGCAAAAAGTAGGGAGTTGGTCTGTTCATACACTCAGTTGTTATCATCATTGTAACTAACATCACCCCAGTGGAAGAAATGCTTGTTTGGCAGAACTGGTGTGAATAAAAAAAAATCAAAAAGTCCTGTATCAGCGTGCTATATCAAGTTAATTATTTCCTGTGAGTGCCTTTGATATTTAGACCCTGCACCGTGTCTAACTCCAATACACGCCGATATAAAAATGGCTGAATCGCAGTATATCGCGATGTCCATATCGTGGTGTATCGGTGCGCGTTGTAAAGTGTTATGAGGGTGCAAATAGTGACCATGGTCCCGATGAACCTCTTGATACAGACAGTGCATTAATGCAGGGCTTGAGGTAGCATATACTGTGTCTGATTGTCCATTACGAGTGTATTACTCAGTCATGTCTAGGCATGTTGTATCTGATTATTTATCATAAGTGTATTACTTGCAGTCGTGTCTGGGAGATCTTGGGTCTGTATCGGCACGGTTTAAAGATGTTCTGGAGTTCGGCTTCTCTCAGCTCGACAACAGCGCCATCAAACCGCGCATCAAGCCGTGGGTGGACAGCTTCCTCAGTGTCGGCCACAACATCACCGAGGTCAGTCCCGCTCCACCTCCACCTCCCCCAACACGCTTTATCAACATCACCGCGGTCAGTCCCGCTCCACCTCCTCCTCCCCCAACACGCTTTATCAACATCACCGCGGTCAGTCCCGCTCCACCTCCTCCTCTCCCAACACACTTTATAAACATCACCACGGTCAGTCCCGCTCCACCTCCCCAACACGCTTTATCAACATCACCAAGGCCAGTCCCGCTCCACCTCCTCCTCCCCCAACACGCTTTATCAACATCACCGCGGTCAGTCCCGCTCCACCTCCTCCTCCCCCAACACGCTTTATCAACATCACCGAGGTCAGTCCCGCTCCACCTCCTCCGCCCCCGATACGCTTTATCAACATCACCGAGGTCAGTCCCGCTCCACCTCCTCCTCCCCCAACACGCTTTATCAACATCACCGAGGTCAGTCCCACTCCACCTCCTCCTCCCCCTAACACGCTTTATCAACATCACCAAGGCCAGTCCCGCTCCACCTCCTCCTCCCCCTAACACGCTTTATCAACATCACCGAGGTCAGTCCCGCTCCACCTCCTCCTCCCCCTAACACGCTTTATCAACATCACCGAGGTCAGTCCCGCTCCACCTCCTCCTCCCTCAACACGCTTTATCAGCATCACCGAGGTCAGTCCCGCTCCTCCTCCTCCTCCCCCAACATGCTTTATCAACATCACCGAGGTCAGTCCCGCTCCACCTCCTCCTCCCCCAACACGCTTTATCAGCATCACCGAGGTCAGTCCCGCTCCTCCTCCTCCTCCCCCAACACACTTTATTAACATCACCGCCGTTAGTCCCGCTCCACCTCCTCCTCCCCCAACACGCTTTATCAACATCACCGCGGCCAGTCCTGCTTCATTTCCCCATCGCTTTATCAACAGCTCCCCCCATCCCACCACTCTTTTGTGGTAGCTCTTACACCGAAACTCAAACATGGGAGGACAGTTTATCTTCCAATGAAATATCAATCATTCAGCCAATGAATGCATCTCCCCCTGCCCCCCCCCCCCCGCCCCCGCGAGGATGTTTGGATACTTTGATAACAAGTGCCCCCTAACCCCGTGTTGGCTACAGCGCTATTGGCTATTTAGTTATTATCTCTTGGTAATAACAATAACTTTGCAGCCTATAGGATCCCTAGGAAGAAACCCTCATAGGTTATAGAGAAAACCTATGAAAGTTTAGGGTCAGGGCTCGTATCCTATCGCATAGTAAATCACAAGGCGAAGCCACATGAATTACGTAGCAATTCAAAAGAAACGGGATCGAGCTCTGACCATAAACCTGACTAGGTTTGAATAGTAAACTGAGCCCTGCGATGTGGTATTAACGTTGACTTCTCACACAGGAGGAGTTCACCAACTACGAGGCGAACGACCCTTGGGTTCAGGGCTTCATCGTCAACCTGGAGAGTCTCCTCGTCACCTTCAAGGTCCGTCACTTCTCCCCGCCTTCTGTGCCTGTCCTTCAACGTCTCTTTATTATCCATCGTATACAACAACCACATTGAAAATGTATACAGAATGTATGGGGACTCCACGACCCATTGTATAAAACCTGTCAGATACCATAGCTGTGGTATACAGATTCAAATATGTGGTGTACTGCCTCAAAACCATGGTATATAGGAAAGTAGTCCATTTGTTCTATAGAGCAAAGAAACAGTCCCTATTGTTATTATATTTAATGTGGCAATAACTGGGGTTAATCTATTAGAAAAGATGGATAATAAACGAACAAATGATCCTCATTTCTAGGTAGCATCTGTTGCTAGTAGGACCTGTCATGTCTTGTTCATGTTGACTGTTGGCGTCTTGTTTGTGTTGCAGAGCTCGTTAACGAGCGGGAACTACGACGTGCTCGTGAGTCACATCACCAACGAGGTGACGCTGCAGCTTGAGAAGGCCGTCCTCAAAACCTCCTTTAACAGGGTCAGTGCATCAGTCGTCTTCTGTGCATGTGTTTTACATACATTTATCATTCACCTGATACAAAGTGTCCGTAGAAAACACACAGGGATTGTGTATCACCATACCTGGAGTGTACAGAGATGTTGTTTGGTTCTGGTTGTGAAAAAGTGTGCATAGGGAAAAAGAATCTGTAGTGTAAAATAGTGCAATACCTATCAGAATTTTCTGGAGAAGGTGGATGGTAAATACAATTAAGACTGGTTTCAGATAAAAGTGGCTGTATGCTCCTCGGAGTTGACTCTACAAAATACTCTATAGTCCTGGGTCCTTACTGTATACTTGAACAGTTTTTTTTCTCTCGTGTGTCTTGTGGTACTGTCTTGACTTGTGATCTGGGTTACAGCTGGGCGGTCTGCAGTACGACAAGGAGCTGCGGTCTCTCGTCGGCTACCTCACCTCAGCCACCACGTGGACTCTGCGCGACAAGTTCGCCCGCCTCACTCAGATCGCCACCATCCTCAACCTCGAGCGGGTAAGTAGTTCTCACAGGAATCCTCACGGATGTCAGTTCTCCAGGAATCTTCGGTTTTATTTTTTCTGCTGTAAATAAATCAATTGAAATATGGTCTATAGTTGTAAAGTACATTTCAATAGTAGCAAACGAGAGCAAAAAGAAAAGTCTAGCCTGGAACCCCCATAGCTTTAGCACTAAGCCTCGTTCTTACTGGCCTCCGGAAATGGGTGTTTTGAGCACGGGTACCTGCCGTTTTAGCGGGTTCACTTTGGCTCCCTATAGTTTGATGTGTATTGTAGGAGGAGCCAAGGCTAGGGACTGGGGAGTCATTTAGTACATATAGATAAATGACTGATTTGACAGTATATATTTTGCAAATATATACAAATAACATGATGGGAATTTTATGCTGAGAATAAATGAAAAGAAAATGTTAAGAAAAATAGCAAGAGTCAATCCACTTTTCGTAGATTTAGCGCGACGGAAGTGAGAATCAAGACGCTGCTAAATAACCTCAGGTAGTGTCAAGGTTATCCTAAAGTTTGGCAGAAATCATGATTCCAAAGTATGTATGTTCTATTTGTTTTAGGTACAGGAAATCCTGGATTACTGGGGGCCTAACTCGGGGCCCCTGACGTGGCGTCTCACGCCGGCCGAGGTGCGCCAGGTCCTCACCCTGAGGGTCGACTTCCGGGCAGATGACATCCGGCGTCTCAAACTCTAACGTCATGGTGACGTCATGTGAGAAACAGACGACATCCGCCGTCTCAAACTCTAACATGATGACGTCATGTGAGAAGCAGCCGACATCCGCCGTCTCAAACTCTAACATGATGACGTCATGTGAGAAGCAGATGACATCCGGCGTCTCAAACTCTAACATGATGACGTCATGTGAGAAGCAGCCGACAACCGGCGTCTCAAACTCTAACATGATGACGTCATGTCCGAAGCAGATGACTTCCGCCATCTCAAACTCTAACCATCATGGTGACGTCACGTTATTAGGCGACTGAAAGAAGACTGGCAGAAGAAGGACAAAGAGAACCATGTTAAGTGCGCGAGCTACACCTGAGGATACCTCTTACGAACAAGTGCAGCAGAACAGACGTAAACTCGGCTGTATGATGTCTGTACGGGCGAGTTGGTGAATTAATCCGTACAAAACGTAATGCGAGTAAGGATATTACAAAAAGAACCACATGAAATTATTAGAAAGAATACCGAGAATGAATGTTAAGGTGTGTTTTTGCTGAGTTATATCTTTCTAGATATATAAATTTTGATATAGCGACCACTATTGCTTTGATACTGAGCAAGGAACAACTAGACTTGATACATCCTGTACGCATGTTAACTCGCCCAGAAATACCGATCTTTTGTTTCTTGAGGGGTTTTATGGTATACTAAATTTTCATATTACAGATAAAGTGGAGAACAACGTTTTCCCCCTAGATTTAACTGGTATTTCCTCTATAACGGTCACACATTGATCTACACTCTCACACACACATACACACACTGTCAAGCTATCATACTTAACGTCTCTAACATCGAGAGTTAGAGTCACACACGTTCACACGGAGACATCATGAGGACTAATCTTTACTCGTGTCTGTGTACCTGGGAATTGTTGACTTGCTGGTCTGCCTTCTCTTCTCACTTGACATCCATCATGGACACTCGCCATAGTGTAGACCTGGTATTACTTTTTATCCTACCCCTCATATAAATCTCCATAGAGTTCACATGGTGTGACTGTATGCCACGGTTATGCCACAAAATATGTATATGCCACGGGTGACATGTGAAGCTAATAATACATTACAGGATAGGATAAAATCTAAACATCACAAAATTTGATTTTGATTGTTTACATGGCGTTTGTTGTCTTCTGCTACAGATATCAATCAGCTCCGCTTCGTGATATCATTTCAAGAAGACAACCCACACCATATAAACAATCATAAGAAATTTTGTGACGTTTCATGATATTACTCAGCCGTATCCATATTGTGGTATTTCTGTTGGCACCATGTCCTCTGTATGCAAGCTGTATACTTCATCTTCTAAACACTGGAAAGAACCAGAACTGGCGCCTTGGTTCCATTATTAAGTTTAGTTTGTATATAAATCAAGAGTGTTACTATTTTCACTAAGAAATGGTTGGGAAAGTTATCTGGCAGTTAGATGATTGTGTATGGAGCGCCTACTGGGTCTATTTAAAAGTCAATCGGACTAAAAGCGAAAGGGAAAATATATGTAAATAGTTGACGAGTTGTAAATATTGGAATGTCGGGGAGTATGCAAGATGTGTAATTACTGTATAAAAGTGGAAATAAATATCTCACACGCGATCACCGTGTTATTCGTCATTACAATAAACGATAGGCTATTCAGGTTTACCTCTCGTCTCCATTTATAAATTCCGGCTCTGCTGCCTACAGCGTATAGGACTCCAGACTTGTTTCTCATGCACCCTCCAGACGTTACTAAACTCCTGATATCAACCTCGGTAAGGAAAGGGTCTGATTCCTACAGGCGGACCGCACCTGTCCCTGATGAACCACCATCTTTCAATCTCTAACTGGAGAAACTGAATACACTTTGTGTAGAAATACATGAAATTTCCATTTCTGACATCGGATTCCCAATTTGGGGGATTAAAAAAACATTTAATATGGCACTTTATCCTACCCCTAATATAAAATCTCATAGGCTTAACATTGGGTTTCCGTATGCCACGCTGACTGGCATACGGAGTTTTATATGCCACTAGTGGCATACAGCATTGTTATCACGTAATATTCCAAAATCGAGGAGATAGGGTAGGATAAAATCAAAACCTGATTCGTTTTAATCTTGGCCACCGCATTCCACTCCTGAAGTTGTGGCTCCGGACTTCACTCGGCTTCGCCTCATGAAGTCACTTTGCCAAACTCCAGTCGTGGCATACGGTGGCCAAGATTGAACCTCATCCAGTTTTACGATAGTACAGCAGGGCGGCCATCCGCGTATCAAAACACACCAATTATCACCGTGTTACCGTACAACCACACAGGGGGAACCAGCTAACACCGGACCCTGTAC
The DNA here is from genome assembly GCA_950022655.1 of Alentia gelatinosa. NCBI lineage: Eukaryota > Metazoa > Annelida > Polychaeta > Phyllodocida > Polynoidae > Alentia > Alentia gelatinosa. The sequence continues at coordinate 63,932,521 of OX465585.1, forward strand.
CCGCAAAGAATTATGGGATACCACAAGATGGTCAATAGAAAGGATCAACTCAATGAAAATTGCTAGTTCATTTTGCCTTCTATATGGAAAACTTTGTATCAAACAAAACATGGCAACAAGTAAACTCTTTACATTTTCTTTTATTAATACTTATCAAAAGGATGCTCAAGTAAACGTATAACCTGACAATGACGTCATAGCCAGCCACTCCTCTGAGTAAAACAGACTCTCAGTCCAGCTGAGATTGTTAATATGACGAGCCTTTCTTTATAAACTGTCTACAATAAACCAAGAAGAACAGGACATCGCTACAACTTTTCCGTCATGAAGAAATGTAGATAGGTCTTAATATCTGAAAGCAAAAGAACACCACAGTCAGATGTTTTATACTGCAGAGATGGGACAAACTAGGTTTAAATCCACCCAATTTAAAGCAAATACTGATACATTATATATTAACACATTACAACTTAACTTAATAAAGCAAATACCGATACATTATATATTAACACATTACAAAACACAGTATTACAAGCCTTTTTTCTCTTTTCATTTAATTTCATAATTTTTAATTTAAATTTAATTTTGCTTTCTTATCTAATTTCCAATCATTTCTACAATGATGATAAGCTGTGAAACACGTTGGGACGTAGAAAAATATATTTGATGAACGACTTTGCCTGTGTCCTTTGACCTCCAGCAACACATACAATTTTCTACGTCGCAGTGTTGCCACTAGCCCATTACCGTAAAAAGAGTACATATTCAGAAAGTGAGATCCGCAATATCCTCGCATACGCTCGCATATTACTGCGCGTCAACTCCTCGGAGCATACGGCCGCTTGTACTTGAAACCAGTCAATATTGTATATTTATCCCCTGCCTGATTGCTTGTTTATGGGGTGTATATGTGAGTTGTCTAGACAATCAGATACCAGGAAACTGCCTATGTAAGCTCCTGTATGCGTCAGGTAGGTGCCTGTGGGTGTCTGTGTGGTTAAAACATTGTCTCTTAGCCATAGTATCACCAGTATGAAGGTATTGTATACTACATAGCCTAACCATCGGCAGACTGAAAACCCCACTTAAGGGATCACCCCGCTTAAGGGGACAATTTGTTTGTTTGGGTAGATTAACGTCCAATTTGTTCAACTGGACTTGGGGACAGTTTGCTCGGGACAGAGAGTGTTTCCTGTATATTTGGAAGCAGGAGAAGGTAATTCAAATCAATGATGATAAGAGAGTGGAGGCTCACGCGTCATCTTGGTGCTCAGTTCGTGGTCTGAAGTCCAGTCTTTCTGCAGACGCTGGAGGGATTCCTCTGACCGGAAGTCCAGCTCATTCAGGAGGCAGCGCTTCTCGACTAGTCTGAAACCGGCTCAGGAATTGTTTATATTTCTTTTAAAAGTGAATTTTACTAGCCACTATTAGGCGACTTAAGAAAACAGAGTGAAGTTATAGCAGCATATATAATCAGTTGTAAGGCGGTACATATATGCAAATTATATCTAAACAAGAACTAAGTGTGTATTTTCAAATAGAAATATTGGCCCTTAAAGGCCAAAAGAGCGGGTAGCATAGTTGGTTGTGCCCAGAATCATTAAGACATAGTATCAATTCTATTTCAAACTACAAAAGGATACAAAAAGAAGACGTCTTGCTCTATGTCAGCGAGCCACTCCATCATCTGAGAGAGCGGCGGTCGGAGCGGCGTGCCCTGCGTCAGGCTCACCGGGCCCGGTCGCTCACTCATCTGCTCATACGTGCTCATCACCTGCGCTTGTTCGCTTGATATCTTCGCATGTGCATCTTCGATCGTCTTACTGTGGGTAAAGGCAAGCTGATTATCAACAGTCTATCCATTTTAGTTGAATCAGTAAAACAAACATGAATCACATAAAGGGTAGGATCTAAGGTGCCTTTATGATTGAGGAGTTTGATGGAACTATTTATTTATATCGTCTTTTTTCATCAATTGTTTATTCTTTACCAGATAGAAATGCCAAGTCTGTTTTACTTTTATTATACACCTTGAATAATTAACCTTTAGTCGCTATTCAAAGTTTAAACTAGTCCGTCTATGCTCCATACATTAATGTTCAGCCTCGCTTTCAAATTAGTCATCCAAGTCTATGATTAGGGTGAGTGCAAAGCAGGACATATACATGTCACACTGGGCTGTACAGCATATCTTTATTTTCCTTCAATTTACCATGCAACCCCAGGAGAGTATTTCATGAGGTCACGCCCACCAGTGTACATGGTTACGGTGGTCAGGTGCAGTTCTAAATCTGTCATTCAAGGTATCATCAAGCCAGGGAGCGGACGTGGCCTCGTCTATAATCCAGAATATCATTTTAGCTACTGCGAAATATGATTTATTTATGGTATCCTGAGCAGAGGTCTGTTATGTAAGACTGACGGGCACTGGTGTAAAATGAATAAGTATGAAGCCTTACGTGATTTGACGCAGTGCTTCTATTTTCCCTTCAATGAAGAAGCTGAGCTTGAAGGTGAGGCGCGCCTTCAGGTCCGGGAACTCGGCGAGCGGACCGTCCTTCAGGTTCACTCTCTGACAGCACTGGTGCTGCGCCAGGTAGTCGTTCAGGTACGAGAGAGTGCTGCGTGTCTCCTTACTCTGTGAACAGAGATAAAGGAAAGAAAATATGTTATATACTTTATCATATACCCAGTTTACTAAATATTGCTAAATATAGCAGTTTACTTAATATTAAGTTATACAACTATATTAAGCTATACCCTTTTCACTATTACATGCAAATCGGTTCAGACGGGTAGGCAAGGACATGAGTGACCTAGAAAGTGGAGTGTCCTATCATAACAGTTTAGAGTTATTAGATGCTTTCTTTACTCACCGAGAGGACATTTAGAAGGTTTTCAACCTCCTTCAAAACAACTGTATATGCCTTCTGCAATTGAACCTCAAGCACCTGTTCCCCAGACATCGTCCTTTTAAGTTGATCTGAAATAATCACATATATCTCTATTAAGATTAAAACCAACGTAAAAGCACATTTCACGTAAAAAAATACAACAACATGATAGTAGCACATACAATGTCAGAAGCGAGAATGCAGGACCATAACGCCTCGACCCTATGAAGCCTACTTTTTGGCTGCCTGCAGATGCACACAATCATTCTAAAAGTGGTTACGACTGCCACTTTTTGGATTCCCCACCACCAGCTTTAAAGCAAGGCTGGTGTCATTCAACCCTCCTATCTGATACTTAGTGATGTTATAAGGTTATGTGTATGGCATGTTCCAGTGCACAATGAAGACTGATAGCATGAACCGCAATGCTGACTGGTGGAAGTTGGCTGCACTACTATAGGTTACTACAACGACAGATGTTCCAAGTCTCTCTGGTTTCAAGATTCTGCTAACGTCCTAACCCTAGTTACATCAATAGAACAAGCCTATATATATGATTACTATTCAAATTTAGAGATGAAACATATGATAACAACCTATTGAAGCATCAGTTCTGGCCGAAGCATTATGGCAATTTTGGTGATTGTTGTTGACTGTATGCTACTGATGATGTCACACATGGAATCCTCTTACTGGAATTCCCTGCCCTTTTGTACATTCAGCAATGATTCGTCTGCTTCCTTTAAGGAACATCTAAGGAACACAAATCCCAATTTTTGAAACGCAGAATCCCTTCAAGTACTGAATGTAGACTTTTACTTGCTAATAGTGCTTTTTTATAAATAGATTAATCTTATTGAAATAAGCAGCACTATAGAGTTTATTGTGTTCTGTAGCATTTGATGGTGTAGTAAATGGTCCTAATTCTTTGTTGTTAAACAAAAACAAATGATCTTTAAACACTGATTACTGGTAAATTAATTATTACTTCAGCAGTACATCTAAGCCAATATCTTGTGATATGATATAAATGTGTGCAGTAATGTATTTAATAACCATTATTAGCTCTTGTTATTAATCACAAATATCCATGTCCTCATTATTCAGCTGAAAACTGAACAATGAGAAGAGAAGGAAATGTCAACACTAGGTAGGCCTATATCAATATGCACGCCTCATCTTTTGTTGGATATGTCAAGACAATTATAATTGACTGGACTTTGCTTGTAGTTACACTGGCTAGGTCAACTTGTCTCAGCCTCAGGCGACTGGCCACCTGTGCCTAGTCAGACGAGTCTAGTCAGACGAGTCCGACCCTATACGCTGTATTAGGGAATACGGGAACGTACTGTTAGGGTCGCCCACGACTACCTGTGCCAGGCTGTGGTCCAATACGATGTGGGCGATAATATAAGCACTTGTATATAAAACAGCAGATATCTTGGTTTATACCCATTACAGTAGCAAATCCATGCAGTGGTAAACGTGTGACTTACGTAAGTCGTGAATAACAACTCCTCTAGAAGTGACCCTTCTCGTCAGAGCTTTTCTACACCAAATTCACCCTGACATGATGTTGCGATCATCGCTGTAGGCGGCCATCTTGACTCACGTGACACTCTCTCGCACTCTCATTGGATGACCTAGTTTGGTTTGAAAATAAGGCGCCGTACCGCTGCATCGGACTTCAAACTCCTCATTCTGGTAATTGTTATAGTTTTATCAATAACACAGGCAATATAATCAACGAAAACGTAAGCACAATTGATTGTTTTGTGGATTTAGTTCGAATCTAAGGACAAAAGCTGAAGATATAAGATGTAATATCGATGTAAACAGAAGATTCTAACCTAACTTAGGAGACCGCCATTCTCGGGAGCGGTGCCGACGTCACAAAGATACACTGCGTTGCTCGATTTTCTCGCTCTGCAGTTTATTTTCCCGAAAGCGGTGCAGTGTACTCTCGTACGCACGAAGGGTTAAACAACTTTTCACCCCATTGAAACCAATGTTAAATTCACTGTTTGTCTCTGGTAATATCTCAGTAAATATCCAACATAGAGGCATCAAACAAAAAATGTTATGGAGATGAAGAATAGGAGAAGATGATTGGTGGTTTTTTTTGTATAAATTCGTTTTGCAAAAATTGTTTTATTTGGTGTTTTCTCCAGCAAACTGCCGAAATTGCAGATGCCAGGCTGCTACAAATGTCAAAATAAAAACTTGCTCAAAAGTACATAAATTTTCAGATTCAAACATTAAAACTTGTATCCCACAATGTTTATTGATATATCTTGTTAGAAACGCATGAAAATACCTTTAATTATGTATATTAATCATGTACAGTGAGTTCAAACCTCGATTTACGTTTTGTCGATCGAGCGATAATAACAGAAAGCTAGGGTGATCGAAACTGGCTTAACCCTTTGCCCCTAGCGGCCGTGAAAGACACTAAACGTTCCGCTCCCGAGAATCGGAATTTATAAGGGTGATGTAAACAACATTGTTGTAGTATGAATTTATGGATTTTTAGAATACTTACTTCTGTGTCTTTCTGTGTCTTGCTGTTGTGTAAGACAAAGATCTGGCATGCATAGATGTATTGAAAAATTAGGGACATACATTAAGATCTAGATCTGAATCCACTTTTTTCAATTACACTTTAAGTTTAAATTACATCAACATGATCAAGATAAAAAAAATTAATTTTCCTTGTGTCAAATAAAGATAGTATCAATAATAAGCTCATTCTCAAAGTGCTTTGAACCATCACACAGACCCTCACTCAGCCCCATGTTGTGGCAGACAACAACGTGTTTTCTATAATTTCTTTAAAAAATCCTTTTCTTTAAAGTGATTTCATTTGTCAAGTTTTTTTCTAAATAACCTGTAACCTGTGCAACGAGTATGATCAAATTGATAAGATAAATTAATATTTTGATTTCTCACAGCCAAAATGCCACGAAGAAAAACGCTCCGCGCTACAACGAGAAGAGCCGCCCCGAAAGCTCCTCCTGGGAAGGTTGGCGAGGACTTGACAGGGGAAAGCAAGGAAGCCAAGTTGGAAGTCTTACTTAAAGACTTCGATGACGAAGGTAAGTACAGAGAATCCCATATCTTTTTGCCACATGTTTTAAATATTGGTATGATTTTCTCCACTGAGTAAAAGGGTGCTTCCATGTCTAGAGTGAAACCTCTAGAGTGTAGGCCCTAAACGGTTTAAAAGTCTGTATGTAGCTGCTAGTTGACGTTTCAGACTCAGCATGTTGTTAATGTTATTCACTTATTCTCCGAATGCAGAATTAATCTTCTCATTTGGTGTTTCTACTGGTACCAATGGTTATCTAAGTTCCCCGTTAGCTTTTTTCCCTCGGTTTTCTGCATTAGCTATCACAGTATCAGACAATGATAGGGCTGATTAAAAAAGAGTTCAGCTTGTGTCATCCCCTTCTTAAAGTTATACCTGCAGTGGTTATTGTCATTTATTGTAAATAACAATTTTAACTGACGTGCATTTAAAGCGAATTCTAAATCCTGACTTTGTAATACTCTGTCAAGACGCATGTCGTTCTGGGAGAAATTGGGAGGATACAAAGTTTTCTTGCTGTTTCATTTTGTTTTTACTACCACCAACAGACGTGATCTTATTGAAATGGACCTACTCTGAATAACGAATTAGAAATCAGAGTCTTTGTACTTAAAGATATATATCACATACAGTACACTAAATATAAATCCACTTTTATCATTTTCAGTTAATATGCGGCTAAAGGAGATGTCATCAAGTTACGACCAGCTACTGAAGGACATTGAGAAACTCTATCAGTTTGAAATCATGAAGTTACCCAAAGCTATACAAACCATGAAATTCAATGACTTTATCGGTAAGTAGTGTTTTTATTTCTTTTAATTTGTTTTTTATGTAGTAAAGCAAACTTCACCATTACTGGTGGTATGACAGTTTGTCTGGGCACATGCTTCAATGTTTAATTGTTTGTTATGCATGACAACATTAGCCAACGTACTTGTGTATGGCATCATTACATAGAATTCATATCAAGATTTAACATGAATTATTATATACCTACGGCCCTATGACCTACACATACTGCCCGCTTCTACTTATAAAGTATTATGTAGCCATACATTACACTGTGACAAAGCGTAGTTTCCATCAGTCACCCCACGAAAACTGAAGCGTGCTGGCAGTGAAGCGTAGTGTCCAGATACCCCGCACCTCCCGAAACTCCCAGAAAACTCACGGGCTGTATGGTAAACTGCCTTAGACTGTCAGAGCATAGACATAATATAGAAGACCCTTAAAGTGTAGCAGCCCGCAAATAGGGTACTCTGATCCCAAACGGAGGGTACTTTGCTTTGCTAGTTTCTACCATAACCCACAGCTGGGGTACTCAGGCAAACAGGACTACATTGATAATTACATCACACTTGTACATCATTCACTTGTAGCTTCTGGTGGGTCAGTCAACAATCTGCAGTTTGAAAGCCAGCATCGTGAAGTAGACGACTTGATCAACTCCATCAAAGACAGACCCGTACGGTGAGTTGGGTTTCTATCTTCTCACTAAATGCAATATCTTAAATTGGAATAGCCGCTCTGGCACACATATTCTCAATCAGTACCTTTGGCCGATGGGTCCTGTGAGTCCCGTTTGTAATTTCCTCCCCTCAGAGGGTTGAAAATAGCCAAGTCTATGCAAAAGATTACAACATTTCAGCTCCAGTATCAGACTGGCCGCATCTCACTTGTGCTGCCATCATGGGTTCTCACACGTTAGAGCGGTCTGCACTCGGTTTGTGCACCTCATGGAATGATGTCCTCCCTTCACAGTGTTCTCCTGTTCACATCGCTTACACCGTCTTCAGTCCCTCCTGTAATGACACTGTGACTGCTATAAGCGGATACTTCTTGTCTTTTGTAGTAAGGGGAGGGCAGCGCCCCGCCAGATGGACACAATATGTGAAGACGGCAATGTGCTGGGTCCAGCCAAGACGCGAAACGTAGGTGTTAACTTTACAAAGCTTACACAGTGATTAGAAGGTAACTCACGAGATGAAGGTAACTTGGTACTTACTCCACCCAGTTTGACCGCAGAGTAATTCACAAAGCAAATCTGAGTGAATTACTCTGCAGTCAAACGAGGTGGAGTACAGACAAGGTATTTTCATCAAGTGGGTTTCTCATTTTATCTCGCCCTATATAGTATTATTGGTTTTTTTTTGTTTTTTTTTTAATATGTTGGGCAGACCAAATGTGAATTGAAAATACGCTTCGCAGCTCATTTTCTGAAAATCACAAAGAATGATCCAGACAGTGAAGTGGCCAAACACTTCAACAGTAAGGATCACACTGGTCTCGATGATGTCACCATCCACATCGTAGATTTTGTCTATGCTCGACCTGATAGCGAGAAGGCCAAATATCTAAGAGACCTGTTGGAATTCAACTGGATCCAACGCTTACACACCAATGCCCCTCTGGGGCTGAATGTGATGGACCCCAATCGCCATTAGACATTCAAGGGTAGACATAGGTCAGATTAGTCGATTTAGCCACGTCAAAAATTTTTTTGTTTATCTTCGACTTATCTGACCTCTAAATTTCGTCACTTACCTCTTCACTACAACTGGTAAATTCTGTTCGATCATGGCATAAACATTTATGCCCCAGACAATTAATTACACACACCATAAGTGCTATAAACATAACAAAACAGACCCCACTTGGATCTGAAATAATAAACATCACTAACCTATTTCCTACAAAGAAATGCAAGTCATGTTTATTTCCTGTCACCTACATGTTGACAGGGCCGCTTCTGACAGCTGATTGTGACTACATGTACACATGCCATCACAATCACTGTCCATCAGGGCAGCCTGAGGATTCCCACGGATGAAACCGCTATAGTTGTCATGCCCACACCATGACAACTCATGACATACCTGTTTTGCCCCATGCGAACTATTTGTCAACAACTTGACACCAGGCGAGTCGCCATGATACGCCGCTGTCACCGATGTCGTAATAGAACGAACAGAAACGTGACGTCAGCCGATCCCAAACAATCGGCTCATTCAAGCGGTAGCTGCCATACAAGAAACACCTAGCCTCGTACAGAATATATCTGTATAGTATTATTGATTGATGACATAAATCACCTAGCTATTGAGTATTGGGTACTCTACCTTCACGGCCGTGAAGTATGAGTACCTAATCTTAAGCCTATGGAGAAAAATACCAGGGTGAGATAATGTGCAAACTAGATATAGTGCATTTCCCTGTAGTTGGAGACCTTATATACAGGTACAATACAAAGCTTCACATACTCATAGTATTTGTCCGTATTCAGACCTGACAGTTTTCCTATTTTACAAGGAAATCCTTGTTTTCATTTCCAGTTTATGAAATTGGTTTTTCTCATGTAAAACAAAGAGAGAATGAATAATTAGTAGAAACCAAACGAGAGTTAGTCTTGTCAATGTTTATGCCACGATGGGCAGGTTGTGTATTACTACACGAGGCGTTAGCCGAGTTTAGTGAGTAGCAGACCTGACCTGAGTGGTATGAACATTGACAAGGCTAACTCGAGTTCAGTTTCGTATTTATCCTACCCCATCTCACCGATATACAGAGAATATTTGTAATATATGTTAGTAGTTATCAATGCTGTCGGATCTACTTTCGTTATCTCGTCCCTGATTGGTCCGTTTTTGATCCACCTCGGTGCATAAATAACACTTTATCCAACGCTCCGTCAAATACATTGAGTCAATGTTAAACCTATGGCGTTTTTTATTAGGGGTAGGATAAGGCCTCATTCACACCAATAAACAGTGGTTCAAACCTCCCCACACACCCTCAGCCCTATTTCATGGTCAATAACGATGTGTTTTCTCAGTCTCTCCGAGGCAGTAGATTCCACATTAAAGAAATATTTCCTCCTCTTTTTGGTAACCCCAACTGACATCCCTGTGTATCTCCCTTGTACATGTCACATGGTAGTCGTCTGTGTCTTAGACAGAATAAGGTGAATGCCAGTTGTTAATTATGTGTTCTTCTTTCTTTCACAGAGAGCTCCCAAAACTAACTCCAGAACTGCGTAAGGAACGTTTCATATCACTAAGTGTATCAAACCTCTGAAGACAGGCAGCTTTGGTTTAAGATTTATAAGTGAACATAATATATTTGTAAGAAGATCCAGACCAAAATAGAATGTGTAATCAGGGATGCCAGTTTTCATTGAAATTCATGTTTTCATTTTCAGGATAAACAAATAATTCCTTGTGTGATATCAACATACCAACTGCTAAATTACCCAATTCAGCCACAGCCCATGATCCGCCACTGAACCTACTCACTGACCCATGTACAGAAAGCTTGAGCCTTCCCTTGATTCCCCACTGTAATGTGTATGTAATGTGTAAACCCTGCATTGCAATGAAAAATATTTCAATGTTTTGTTTCTGACCCCAACTTGCAACCCTTTGTAAACAAATAGAGAAGTTTAGTGTTAATGAGAAGAGGCTAAGTTAACGACAAAATTTCTCTATATTTTTTTTTACTTACTTACTTTCATTCTTTCCTTTCTTTAGTATTCGAAACTGATGTACTATTTTACATTGGTATTTTTAAAGGGCACTACGCAAGAAAGCAGTTCCGACTTTTGAAACACCGATGAACTCTCGCGACCATCCCTCAACGTGGGAAACGCCGCTTCAAACGCCAGCCTTCGACCCAAGGTAGGAACCATTTTCAAGACCTACACAACTGGTTGACCAGTGGAAGAGCTCATGATTATGTTCCATCCGTAAATAAATAAGGGGGCCTTCATCGGGGCTAAGGATGGATTTAAAGAATAGGTTCAATAAGTCTTTAGGCATCTATTTGATATTCCCTGTTATCCCGTGATTGTCTTATTTTACGAAAACCTATTTTCTAACTGTCAATAGTAGAACAGATTAAACCTTTCTTGTCTTATTTTCATGTAGACTCCCGCAGACGCCAGCTGTCCAGGCAACAGGTCGAAAAATAAAACCCGGCGAGAGTCTCTTCCTCATCTCTGCCAACGGCAGTCCCATCCAACTCGACCAGACACCTTTCGTCTTCGCCCACAACCTGAAAAACAACAGAGTCGAGGTGAGACTGCTTGCCAAAATGACATCAAAACTGTATTATCCATGGTATACAAAGTACCCATTGAGAATGTATAGGGACTCAGTAAACCATTACCTGTTGTTTATAGGGACTCAAAGATAAGTTAAAGTTTTAGAATTGATGAGTTAGAGATAATAGTACAACCACTGAGATAGTCATGCTGATGATGTAGTAGCATTATTTCGACTATTACATAGTCTTTATCAAGGTTGAGTTTTAAAATTGAGTTTTTGATATAGCCAGAGAAGTCTCGCTTACATCTACACTTTCCCATCAGGATTGGATATCTTTAGATTTTTTCTCAAATTTGGTGAATGGCCAGGGTATTTGGAAATTTTCCAAAGTCCTGACGTTTATCCCTGCACCATAATATAATGGTGCTTGAGGGTTCTACTATCAGGGATGCAAGTTCTCCGTCAATTGACGGAATTCCGAACTTTCATACCCACTGGTAGCAATCACACTTTTAGGATGTTTTTGACCCCTTGACGGCCGCACCACAGGCCGGCAACAAAGACGGTACTACCTGGTTCTCAGTGCCGGCCTCAGACGGCCGCGCTATTGGCCGGCAATCTAGATGGGCCTACCCGGGAAGCGGTGCGGGCTCGATCGCCTCATTCGGCCGGCAATATAGGCGGGTACGCACGGGAAACTGCCGACCTTGTTCCGTCCAACGCCGACCTTCTAGGCCGGCATAGAGTGGTTTAAGTCTTACATTTTTTATTTTATTTATTTGGTGATCTACATGTATTTATTTGCAGATTTATTGTGTTACATGAAACAAATTGAACAAATTTGAAATTTTAGGGTTATTTTATGTAACTTTTGACTTGCTATAATTCTCCATTGACTCCGAAATAGCTTCTATACTAAGGGACTGAGGCTAGTCTACTCTTTTGCCGCTAAGCAAAAAGGGGATTCCCCAGCTCGCTTCAATAGAACCGTTACCATAAGGGTTTTACATTTCCGACATTTCCCTCAGTCGCAACTTGCATCCCTGTACTATGATAACTATTTCTCATGGTGTGTCTGCAATACTTACTCTCCAACAAGAGATTCCTTAGGTCCATATGCGATTTATTAAGAATTATAAGATAAATCTTACTAAGGAATTAAAATGCTTGGATTAACGCAAGTTTCTTTTAATCGCATTTTGATATGCTACTTAATTCTTTCCAACTTGATTTTGATCGGTGAGAATTTTTGAGTTGATAGCACAGTGATGTCTTCTCAATTTAGTTTTTAATACAGAGATGTCAGTTTTCCACTTTTCCGTGGAAATCCACTTTTCCATATTCAGTTTAGGTAATTGCTTTTCCTAATGTAAAACAAAGATAATACTGATTTGGCCTCATTTACGCCAATAACACAGTGGTTTGAACCTCCCTGACAGACCCTCAGCCCAATGTCATAGCCAACAAGGACATATTATCCAAGTTTTCTGTCTCGTTGAGGCAGAAAAAATCCACATGAAAAATATTTCCACTTTTTCCCCTGACCCCAACTGACATCCCTGTTTTAAAAAACTCTTCCCGTGTTTTTAGAAACTGTCTATTTCTCGTCTCCTCAGTCCATCTGCGTGCTCAGCCAAGACGATTCCAAGCGACTGGATAAAAGTATTCTCCAGTCTCTGCCCAAGGCAAACATCGCGTAGAAGAGAGGATGAGCTGCAGAATTAACGGCCGTTTTGTAGAGACCCACATGAGAAGTCTAGATGACCTTCATGAGCTTTCGTGGCCCAATCGCTTTTGATGCAGATCTTTGTATATAATAATGCTGCAGAAGAAGTGACATGTTCCTGATGGGGAAACTGGACAAGGAGACAGGGAAACCTTCATGAAACACACGTCCCTGCAAACCTAGAGATTTGTGACTTTTCCATCTAAAGTAAAACGTTGGAGACTGTTATAGTGCACAAGAGAATGCTGATCTTCCTTGATATGTTTTCTGTTTTACTGAGAAGTTGCGCTGTTTTAGTTTACAACTAAATTCTGATTACACAAACATGCTGAAAACCCTATAGACCATATTGACGTTCCCATAATTCAGTCTGTTTACAGGATCTGATGTTAGCTTGTTCCCGTCGTTGTACATTTATAGACCCTTGACCCATACCCCACAATTAGTGCAGTTAATTGGTTTGTCCATATCTTCAATTCGGAAATCTGATGCCGGAAATGGAATTTTCAGATATTTCTACATGTACAGAAGAAATTACATTCAGTTTCTCCAGATAGAATTCGAAAACGGTGGTTCATCATGGGACAGGCGGCCATGGTGCGGCCAGCCTGTCGGGAGAGGGTCCTTTCCTTTGCCGGGGCAATATTAGGGAGTTTAGTAATGTCTAAGTCGTATCAAAATTTGGTTCAGCCTACTTCTGAAAAATACTGCGATTTTGCATGCGAGGTGTTTTTTTAGGGAATTACAAATGTAGTCATCGATGCATGGGGAATGTCCCCACTTTGTAATTCATAGGATCTCTGAATTAAAGGCTGCTGAGAAATACAAGCCAGTCACGAGAGAGTATGAGGGTCATGAGTGAGTGCTGAGCACTGAGCTGAGAACGAGTTAGAGCCCACGTGACTGGAGAAGCGGGAACTTCAAAATCAGTACGACTGAGCGTGGACGTCAACGAGATCCGCAAATACAGAATCTAGAATTAAGATAATGCTGCGCTCTGTACCAAATGCAAAATCATTGCATTGACCACTAACATTTTGTTTATTTATGTCGTTCAGAACTAGGAATATTCTATTCTACAGTAGTGTTCTGCAGTTTACTACATGTATAAGTAAAATTACAAGCATCACAACTGTCACACAGATACACACACAGGACAGATCTCCTGTATAAAGCTCCTTGTTGTTACTTAGGATAAAGCTGTTCTTGTACATAATCTACAACAGTAAAGGGAGTCTGTCCTAACACAAACAAGGCTGGTCACAATGTACACTAACATTTTTTAAAAATATAATTAATCGTTTAATGTATCAATAAAATGTATCCGCATTTGAATTGTGGTTGTTTTTTTATATAGTCTGGTTCCAGGAGATGCCTAGGCACCTACTGCGTTAGTTAATTAATGAGAGTACATCATGGACATAAAACTCTAGAATACGTACATTCACCGGTCAAAGGCGTTCTTCCATGAGGAATTTGAAGTGCATTTGCACTTTTACATCCCAGGATACAACAAATGACAGGAATTTTTAATATTTAGCACCCTTCCACCTACCTGCCCTGTCATGCTTTATCATTCTTCGTCATGGAGAGTGCCCCCCCGCTGCCTGACATCGGTTATGAACGACCCCGAAATGCAATACATGTATCATGTATCACAATATAGCAGACTTGTATTTTGAGATGGGTGGAGAAGCAGCACACTTCGTGCCTGCACTTCTCGAGTCAAACCCTACAATTACTACTGGGTAATGCAGTGTAATCTTCTCTTTAATTAATTGGTATATTTATTGTCGCACTTTCAGATTAGTTAGACCAGGTTGAGTCTGAACTTAAATCATGATTCATTCCATGACTTAGCAATGGTCATGGCTGTGGTGACCTAGATGTACTTCCCTTTCACTGGCGGTCATGATCTGGGGCTGCAGTCGCTCAAACATATTTATGAAAAAAAAATTCTATGTTGCTTGCTATAGGCAAGATTTGATGCACATACAACGCATACGTTGTATGAAATCCCTTCAAGCACATTCAGTACCGCTTATGTTTGTAAACCGCTACATGAGTGACACAACAACATTGATCTCCACCTAAAAGTAGTTCCTACCCAGGAGCCTGTAATAGCAGAGCTGGGTAGGGCACAGGGACTGAGGCCAGTCTACAGAACACAGGGATTGAGACCAGAGATACGCGGGCTTCCAGTGTGACCGACCAACGTCTTGTTCCGCCGAGACTCCTAGCGGATAAATAGGGAACCAACATATGGCGCGTCGACCTGACACCTAGTGGGTAAGTTAGGATTGAGGTGCATCGGGTAGTTGGTTTGTTGTGGTGCGCCTAGAACATCCTGTGCTGCCGTTTGAACAAGGTTACTTTGTGCAGACGAAGTACTCAGCTGTCAGAAAGTAAATAAGAAAAGATGGGCATTTTATCTCGTTTGGTAAGCTTACATTACGTGTATCTGATCAACAACTACGTAAATCAGATGAATCTGGCGCGGTTTTCGGGTGTGACAGAGACGACCATATTCTTTGCGGTGTGCCTGGGCCTGCGTCCAGTCGCGTGAAACTCTTGACCGCTATTGCCAGTATTGGGCCTTTATTTAAATACAGTTAGACATTTACATATACATGCTGGTATTTCAGTTATTTAAATCTGACAGGGAACGTTTATTCTGCACGAGTACATTCAGCTTTTGATGATCAGATAGTAACAAAAAACGTTTTGCTGTCACATTCCTCGTGGCCCGTGGTGGACGTTTTGCGGTGAAAATCATTATTAGCGTAGTTATTAGCGTAGTTATCATCCGAAATGTATTTGGGGGCCGGACCCACTGAAAAGGCTCCAGTTTCATCGGTTACCAGTCAAAGTACTACCACCCTAAGTCCCCAGCTATTTCAAGCTTTACAGATTATTATAAGGATGTTATAGTAGGGTTTGACAAGTGTGCATAAAACACATAACACCACAGAAAGACTTCAGTGTCATCGCCGTTTTTCCACAGAAATAACTTACATACATTTCCCACATAAGATATATAGTTAATAGAAGGACAACTTATCTGGCCTTTTTGCCCATTAGCGAAAATCTTATAATTAATCTTTACAATAATTGCAGACGGAAATGTGAAAATATTACAGCAAATCGTCCACGTGCTCAACGCAAGATATCCACCGCAAATCGTCCAATTGCCACCGCAAAACGTCTATGATTCGTTTATGGGGAATTCACATGTTCATTTCTGATATTATTTGATATGTGGGGATATGTTAAGTAGCCCTCAATTCAATCTTTTGACAAGACCAGACCTCCCTGGCAGTTTCAGATCACATGATTATGTGATGGCCTCAGTTAAGCCTCCAAACGCAATTCGCCGAGTCAACCTGGAAGTAGGTGGCACTTCGAACCCCCTCCGTGCCTATCTTGGCAAGGAACCTATGCAGTGCTAGGCCTATGGAGAAGTCAAACATTCATTTCTGATATTATTTGATATGTGGGGTCGTGTTACGTAACTCTCGAGTCAATCTTTTGACAAAACAAGATCACCCTGACAATTTCAGATCAAATGATTATGTGATGGCCTCAGTTTAGCCTCCGAACGCGATGTCAACAAATCGTCGAAACAACGATTGTCTTAAATAGGCATGTTTAAATCATGTCAGGAAAATGTAAATAACCTTATTTCAACTAATGCATGTGTAAATTAGAAATTATAAAGTAGAATATTAAAGTTTTCCGCTATTTTACACTCTGATAGCGCTTTGTACTCACCAGCAAGATGGCGGAAATCTCTGTTGTTAAGGGAATTCAGAGGGTATTTCAAACCGGAAGTTGCAAGATGACTCGGCGAATGTCAACAAATCGTTGAAACAACAATTTTCTTTGAGTTGGCACGTTTAAATCATGTCAGAATAATGTAAATAACCTTATTTCAACTAATGCATGTTTAAATTAGACATTATATAGTAGATTATTAAAGTTTTACGCTATTTTACACTCTGACAGCGCTTTGTATTCACCAGCAAGATGGCGGAAATGTCTGTTGTTAAGGGAATTCGGAGGTTATTTGAAACCGGAAGTTGCCAGATGACTCAGCGAATGATAATCTGACCGTTCTCTACATTTAGGTTTGGGGACTAACAGGAGCAAACAAACCTAGGCCTACTGGACACTTTCTAAGGGTTTGGGTTAGGGCTAGGCTAGTTTGAGCTTATTAAGGCCTAGGTCCTATTTATAAATAACTGTAAATGAATTGTTTCTGACCGGCGGGTTGCGGGAACGAGTGATTGCGACCTGTATTCAACAAATGATTTATAAGTATGTCGAAGCATAGAACTAGTCTAGATCTACATTTCTAAAAAAAAAGACGAGCAGACGCGCGGCATAACTCGGTGGCGGTGGCCCTCAGTCATTTCAGTTATTCAACAGAGAGAATAAATTGGGTCTCATTCATACCAGTCTCAAAAGGACGTGACTAGCCTACCGTAGCGTAAAACTTTACAAACAAACACTATTCACACCAATAGACAGTGGTTCAAACTTCCCCACACACCGTAAATTCATTTCATGGCCAATAACTATGTGTTTTATAAATATGTTTTCTGTCTCTGAGGCAGTAAGTTACTCGTACTCGGTCCCGTATTCAAGCCGAATTTATGAATTTTATGAATTGTGAAACAAATTCAATATTCCCCCAAAATAGCATTACACTCCGTTTGTAAACTCAGTGGCTTTTGACATCCTGTTACCATGTTTTTTTCTCTGAAATAATCATGTGTAAAATCTATTTTTTGCAGCTCACCCTTGGGGTCGGAGTCTATGCTGGAATCTTCATAGATCAGCACTACCAGGTAAATACAGAAATAGTTATATGAGACCTCAGTATGTAAAACAAATTAAGTTGACAATGTGAGAACAAATTGCTTGAAGTCCAATTGTATTGAATAGTATTGATGTCTAACGAGTATTCTATTAGCGACTGCAGCCAGTTTTTATTTTATTTTTAGACATCCATACTTGTACTGAATACTGACTTGATCTGTATAGGCTTTAGTTTTTCGGGAAGGGGCCACCCATAAAGTATGTACGGAAAATGTAGACCTCCACGCTTAACCTTGTACGCAATAGAACAAAGAAGGAGCATACGCAAATTTTCTGGAAATTTTGACCACCTACCCCCTCCTTAGTGCGTACATACTTTATGGATGGCCTCTAAATACCAAATGCTTGGTGTCATGTAGAAACAGTAGGGGTTACCACTTAGTTTACGTTTCAAGCAGTACTTGATCACAGGTTACTCTAGATCTTTATGAAAGTGCAGAAAGACTCCTTAAGTAGGAGTTTTACTGTACTGGAAATGTCCCATGGAATATTCATTGGAAGACCTGTATAGGGGCCATCCATAAAGTATGTATGCACTGAGGCGGGGGTGGGGGGGGGGGGGGGGGATGTAAAAAATGTTGGAAACTTTGTGCATATCCCTCTTTTGTTCTATCGTGTTCAAGATTTTGAGTGAGGGTGGGGGCTTCGAAATTTATCCTAGGGCACCATTATAGTGTCCTAGGTTCGTAGGAACATCAATACTAGGTAAGTACCTCGGATAATTAACTATTCTGCGTACATACTTCATGGACGGCCCCATAATATTATTACAGAAATGAACAAGATGATTAGTTCAAACACCACCTGTGCTTGTCCCACAGGTCCCGCGGGTTGACGACCCGCAGAAGCTGCTGAACGACTTGACGGAGTGGATGGAGCAGTACAAGCGTGACAAACCCAAGGGCGACTGATCCCCGACCGGAAGCACGTGGTAGGTCACGTGACGGGACGTGGTGCGGCTCGTCGGGCCTGGTCCCGGGTCACAGACAGGTTAAACGTGTACCCACCTACGGGGACCATGTCGGAGGATTTACTACTGGACACACCATTCGGAATTCGACCGGTCCAAGCATTTCAAATATAACTTAAAAAATGATAAATAAATTTGAAGATGTGGCGAAAACTCTTACCTACACTGGGTAGGAGCAACCGCAAAAAAACCCAGAAAGAAAATAGTAAATTATATATGATATAAAAATTATTCTGAGGTATGAAGGATGGGTGGAGCAAAGAATGCCATTTGGATAATAACTGTTGATAACCACGAGAGCTTGCCATCGGGGAGGACGTGATGTTTAATGTTTTCCCTGCAAGGTGTACCGGGAGGTGCAGCCCTCATAATGTACAAAATAGCGAATGAGAGTAAAGTATTCAACGTCAATGCCCCTCAGTGCTGGACATTCATGGGCGAGTTACGATCTAAAACTAACTCTGACACAAACCACCAACGGGAGTTAATGAGATGAAAGTAAATGATCCTCATCAATAGTGAGGGATTGCAGGGACAACTTCTATTGATCTCCAACATAAGTTCGGCAGGGTCCACGAGTAATATGATCGAGCATTTCCTGAAGACTAAAGTACATGAAGAGTGAAAAATATACGACAATGGTACAAGTGTTGCATGTGTCCTTTCTTATCAGTTTCAAGTGATGGATTTACTCTGTGTTAACCACTGTAAATATGTACAGGTTTATAAAGTGACGATCAGTGTTCATTCCTATGACGGAATATAATATTAAGTTGATCACGGAATTGTATGAAAAGGGTGCCTATATCAATCTCCTTATGTGAATATAAAGGGAATAAATTCATTAAACTAAACTGAGTTGAATCGATAAAATTGTGAATGCAAGTCTCCTGTCTAGTCGAGTGTTTGGCTTAGCGAATGTGAAATCTAAAATCATCATTTTCTCGACCTATGCAAATAGTAAAAGTAAACGTGCTGAACAAAGATTAGCTTTGTACATTGTTCCTGACATTTAATATTAGGTGTTATGATAAAGGCCTGCCAAAATATTTGCAGAATAGAACTCGGGTCCGTCGCACAATTATCAAATATTAGAGGGACCTGAAGACATTTGATAACTGGTTCTCGACACTTTGAGTATTTTCTATGGCACATTCGGCTGAAGGACGAAGTATGTGAATAAATTTGTTGGGAGATCCGAATAGGCGTAAGAATTTACTTTGGGTGGATATTCGTATCGCTGTAAGGCTCCAGCAGTTTTAAATGGGGACTCTCGTGTTAACCCGGCAAACACGTACATCACCTATTACAAGACCACCGCCTGATTCAAGAGCAATTGCGAGTTTCCCCTTTTCATGGCGATTTCTCCCTGCTTTTTGTAACCTGCGATTTTTCCCCAGTACAGTATCGCAAGGTGTGCATGCCTTGCAACTTTTTTCCCTGGGATTTTTTACCACCCCATTTTACCACCCACAGAGGTGTGAATTCCTGAGAAACCGCAAGCGACCTTTCCCCTGAAATTCAAGCATGGTTAATCCTTTGTTGCAAGCCCCTGCAATCTTGTACCGTTTTTATTACCCCTCCTGCTGCAAAGACTTGACCCGGCCCAGGACTGAGTAGGGCTTCCACCACACGTGCTATTGTGAATAGCCTTGGGATTTCATCCCTGGGACAAGGTTGCAACCTTCTCCCTGCTAGCCGGGGAGGAAAACAAGGAAAAATCGCAATGTAGGAGGAGCCTTGCCATTTTGTTCCACCTCGCCCATGGTATAGGCCATCAGGAAAGTTTTCATCTATAAAACCATGAATGCAAGTGTCCTGGTCTAGTCGAGTGTTTGGCTGAGCGAATGTGAAATATAAAGCCATCATTTTCTCGACCTATGCAAATACTTAGGCTCAAAGAAAACATAGATATTCCCCTGTGTAAGTGTTCGAACGACAGCAATTATGAGAAGTGAAATCACAAGTTACTGCCCGACTCGGGTGAATGGTGAACCCAACAGGAAGACAGACGGTCCAAGTTACACAGACAAGTGTAGAGAATTCTCTAGACGCATTGGTCACACAAAGGCCCATGCTTACGTGTGTAAACGGGGGTCAAAAGGTTAGACATACCAAGTTCACAAGAAGTGGTTTTCGAGATTCTTTTTTGTAAGTGTCTTAAATTTCCGATATTTTTTTCAGTCCCGGTTTTCATCCCTGTACATAGATTTACTGTAAGTTAAATCAGTCAGAAACTTTTCATATCAACTTTATTTTGGTATTGTATACAAAACCACAATCTAAGATATGGTTACCGTAGCTTAACTAATAGTTACCACATATATGCATGTGCGGTATGTATAACATAGACATTTGATAACTTACAATAGATATACAGGGTAAAGAATCATGTATGTAATACAATATTTGGGCCAAGAAAAAGGCTGTAACATTTGAAGAAAACCATATCCTCTGGTCTAATACATAAAACACATTATTTATAGGTGTTGAGTCTTCTTGGACCAACTTTTAGATATCTATACATAAGAAATCTCACATTTATTTTATACCCATGACGTATATACTGTAAATATGCACCGTTTCGCCATATAACCTAAGAATACTGTAGGGAAAACACTGTTCTGTATGCGACAACTAAAATATTAGCCGTTAGGCCAAATGAAGGTAATTATTTTCTAATAACGACGACTTTTACCAAAGCTTGTTGGTTTCTTCCTTAATACCTGATCTGCTTTAGGTGTTTGAAAAGATCTTATTGATTTACATCAAATCGCACCTCACTCAGCGCAGAGCATTCTAACGAAAAAACTATAACGAATAAAAGGTTACGTTTTGATTTTCTGGCCGAAATAATGATCGCAGAGTAAGAGCGGGCAGTCCTTGAAGTCGACCTTGTAGTCGTAGTAGAGGGTGAGTTTCTCCGGTTTGTCCTGCGTGGCGCCCGGGTAGCCTGGAAATGAAAAATAGTTTTCTATCACTAACTCAAGTTCAGTTTAGTATTTATCCTACCCCGTCTCCATGACTTCAGAGTATTAATTAGCCATTTTAATTTCTCCAAGTTGCTCGAGCGAGTGAAATTTGCAGCTGCCGCATTGCCCAGTAAGACCATATGTCTTCAACATTTCATAGACTGCATTAGTGTGACATCGCTCACGTTCTGGCTGCTGATTGGTCAATTTTTTATAATTACCCTCGTGCAATTGGTAACACTTAACTGCACGTTCGCCTGAATACAGTGACCCAATGTTAAGCCTATGACATGATTCATCAGAGGCAGGATAGTGTGTAGACGAGTGGGACTCACCGCACTCCTCCAGCGTCCGGTACGGCAGCAGCATGTACTTGATCTCGCGAGACTTGTCGGAGAAGACGGCCATCTGTGACGTCACGATCTGCGTCCTGTCTATGACGAGTTGGCAGAGCCCGGCCACAGTGATGTGCGAGTGAACCAGTTCACGCAGGTGGGCAGGGTGACCCCGGAACGAGTCGAAGGTCACCAGGGTCAAGGTCACCTCTATGAACCTGCGTAGATGCAGAGACGAGCATCCAGATTAGTGATAAATGTGTAGCACATGATAATAAAATTGGTATAATCTGATCAACTGGTCGGATCATGAAATATCTGTATTAAAAAAAGGGAATATACAGGGTAGCAAAGGAGAATTGTTTGATCTATATAACATTTGTATTACAATAGAATACAGTAACCGAAAGTGGTTTGTGTCCAAAAGGAGAGTTGGTCATTCAGGATGTGGCCTTTAATAGGCAGGGATGTCAGTTGGGTCCAGAAAAAAAAGTTCCATTTCAATTCAGAGTTAACACATTACATACTTAATACAGTGGGGAATCAAAGGATTAAGGGAAAGCTCAAATTTTTACATGGGTAAGGAGGTTCAGTGGGAGATCATGGGCTGTGGCTGAATTGCGTGATTTAGCAGTTGGTATGTCAATAGCATAAAAAGGTATATCAATATTACAAGAGGAAAAATCAATTTTTTATCCTGAAAATAATATATATGTGATTTCTCTCAAAAACAGTTGTGTCAGGCTATTCATTTAAGTACATGTATTTCCGAAACTTAAATTTCAATGTGACTGACTCGCATCGTAGGTTTTCTCATTGGTGTTCGGGTAGATTTACCTTGGATAGTGTTGGCGGTAAGACTCGCCGTCCCAGCGCGCCATCTTGCACGAGGTACAGCGCGTGAGCGTGCGGTCAGTGAGCGTGATGGACGGGCGCACGTCAGCGGCTGTGTACGCCGCCTCCTGCTCCCTGTCAGAGAGCCACCACACGAGAGCATCAGATACACAATACACCAGTAACATCTCAGTAGTATCAACGAGTACAGATAAGGGAAGGCACTACTCAGGGTCACAGGACATATTTCAAACAGGGAACAGATATAAGCTGTAGGTAGGGTTTTTGGATTTTGGTGACACTTCATTAATATCAGAAAATTCCTGAATATTTTGCATTTTTTCAGGCATCTTCTTTAAAGTACTGTTTCATAAAATGGATTATCTTAACATTTAGCATTTTTTAAAGTATTTACCAGAAACTTTGTTGCTAGAGCCTATGGATGCTATCTGATGGATATTGGCCACACTAGAGGCTATGCCAGCGGACTAACTACACTGGTTCCCCTGTGATCTGCTGTAATATACATAGGTGGGCACCAGCCAACGGACAAAGGGGTATTATTTGCCATGACACAGGGACATGAACTTGTCACTGGTGTTCAGAACTGTATGGATTGACACCAGTGAAAGTCTTTGATCTCATTGCTTTCTCTCAAGGAAAGGAGATCAGAAAACTATAGTTCTAAATCATGTTTTCGGTATGGCAAGAAATTAATCTTAAAGATAGAAGAAGTGGAACACAAAAAAAAGAATAGCAGGTTTCAGTTAATCACTACACGAGAATCCCACTCTCGTGGCCCTTCAGTCTCCTGGCAGAGGTCTGGTTCACTGTCCCTGCGTGCGGGGGAAACTCCAAGCGGATCCGACACAATTTTAACGTTATATGTGATAGGTAAAAAAACAAGAAATTTTTACCTTGCAAATGTCATTCCTTTCGAGAGGTCAAGATAGTCCACTTCTTCATTATCATATTTATCAAACACTTGGCAGAGTAGGTGCAACTCAACCGCGTTACACGGTATGTTCAAGTCCATCAGTCCTGCAAAGAAATGTTGGGAGTTGATTGTACGGTACTTTTCCTTCTGTTTTTTTTTTCATTTGCAATAGTTGAACAAATCACAATGAATAATATCTATACCATACGGATGCGGATTTAATATTGTTACCTGGTTTGATTTCTTCAAAGGTCAAGACGCCCTCGCCCTCAAGGTCGAATTTGCGGAACATGTCGATGGCTCGTTTTGAGTTATTCTGCAGCCAGATATCCATGCGCCTCACGAAATTACTGAAGGGTGGTCCCGACTTCCGTAATTCATCGGCTTCTTTCTCCAGTTTTGCCTAGGAGAATAAAAAGATATTACAATAACCTGACTCATAGAAATGTAGTTATTTTATATAGAATTCATATGCAAACATGATATTCATGATATACCTGACATTGCCAATCACGCCAGAATTATTGAGCGTGGGGAAACGCGCTCATATACATCACCTAGAGGTTAGAATGGTCTCGTATACACTTCCAGCTTGCTGCAAAAAATCTAAACCTATCACTATGTGCCAAATATAAAGGCCTGGTAAAGTGATCAGGGGTGCAGTATCCAGCCTTACCATTCCCCTACCCCACTATTGACTTGGTTCCTAAAAATAGATTTTTTTTTATAACTTTTTATGAAGACAATGGATTCCCTCTGTCAATCCTGTCAGTAGATGATAAACACTTAGTTATTATTGTTTAGCTTTATGCATGAAATTGATTAAAACAACCATCGAAGGGTTCAGAAATGCCATAGAGCTTATAATACATGTACATCATTTGTTGTTTTTTTCTCAGGTGCCCGCGACTTACCTTTGCCTTTTCTGCACTGGATAATTTAGCTTTCTTTTTCTTTTTCTTTTTTTCTGTTTTTGCGGCCGCAGGCTTGCTGCCTCCTATCATGGTGGTCGGGTCGGCAGGCATGACAGCCACATCAGACATGGCCGAGTTCCTGGACAAATTATACATTCAGATATTCTAGATGAAAATGAACTTGCTCCTGACTGAATGCAACACAAATAGAAGTAGAACTGTTCCATCTAAATTCCAATACAATAACATCATCTGTATTCTATAGATGTATGTAGAATGGTCCATCACTATTTGCCAGTCTTGTGATAGCTTATTCGCGTCATAATAATGTACTTAGTACGAAGGACACATGAATGCGTTATGTATTTTTAGGCCTGCCTGATTTCATATGGCTTATTTAAATTCTAAAACATATAATTAAGACAATTGTTCATAAACATGCAATGTTTTTTTTTATTTCGGTTTAACTTTCTTTATCTTCTATTATTCTAGAGTGAACGCAAATATTCCTAAATCTCCCTACAGTCATCTCAACAGATGGCTAAATAGAGTTTCAAACTCTACAGTCACATAAACATGCTGATAGCCACACGTTCCCATGATAGTACACTTTCCTGCCAGCACGCTTCGGTGTTCAGGAGGTGACCGATGGACACTTTGCTTTGTTGTACCACCCCTTCAATAGGCCTTTTTCCATAGGCCGGTGTCGCACATTATCTGCTTAGTTACGGCACGGCTGAAGCACAAACATTCCCCTGGCAACGTATTCTTTAGCATTGGATCACTGAGTGTATCAGCGTAATACATTTATAATACCCATGCACATTAATTCCATAGACATAAAAGCGATTGCATCATATTTTATGATATTCCAGCTCCAATTTGGTGTATCACACATGCATATCACCTCAATGATACCATAGATATACCTTAGATAAGACAGGGACACCGAAACTACATACACTGTAATACCTTGGCAGGCCTAGCTATAATATGCTTATCTTTCTCCAAGTTTAAACCAAAACAATTATCAACCATAAAGTTTAGACAGCTCAGACTCGTTTATACAATACCCTAGTTTGTTCCAGCAATTGAATCTGTCGGAAAACAACACTCCTGCAATCACACCCACCGTTCACTCTTTAGGTGTGATTGCTGTGTTCTCTATACACATGTAGCCAGACTCGGCCAGGTTTGTCCGAGCGGCCGCGTAACTAGGCAGTGGGCCGTTAGGCGGCGCTGAACGGCAACACCTGTATTATGTGTCAGAACTCTGTCTAGAATTCACGTAGAAACTCCCCCAAAAGATTTGTAGCTAACAAAGGGGCAATTACGAGATAGGGTTTTTACAGGCTGGATTGAATGTCAAAAGAACACAAACACAGCATGAAAACGAAATGTAGTGCTGTCTTGCGAAAACAAAGTGTAGCATCCAATTCACGAAGCATAGTGTCCCGAACATGCTGGCTAAGAAGCGTAGGGGCATGGATTCGTTCCCATGTACATGTATGTAATGCATAGTTAAGGATTATAAAAAGTTAGACACATGGTTATAATGCAAACATCAGCAGACTTGTAACTCAAACACATTAGATTAGTATAAAACAAACACTTTAGTAACCTTGTGTTAGTAGTCGTTTGAGTCGGGGATTGATTAGCGCGCAGGAGGCGGGAGATCGAGTCATCCCCTGCCTTAAAGGTCACTTCCTGTGAAGCATCTGCCCTTTTCTCTTTGGTCTCATACATTTCCTCTATTTGTCACTTTAATTCATCAGGTGCTGGATCGAGCAGCTCTACTTGAGGTTCTTCAACAGGAACAAGATGAGGGGGAGATAAAAACGGAGCTAATAATGTACATAAGACCATTGAAAGATATAGACTACCAAAATAAAAGCATTTATGAAATATCAAATGACTAAAAAGTTTTGATTCTTGGAGAGCCTCACATACCCGATTTTTTTAATATATTCGTTTTATTAGATATTGAATAAAATGAGTATGATAATGCACAAGAGACTGCATTAAATCGATTGCGAAACCACCTTTATGAATCTAGGCCTATACCGATAAATCTATGTTGTTCGTCATGTCAGAGACGCTCCGCAAATTAAGACAAACAGGGATGGCAGTTTTCCATTTTCACCCGGGAAAACTTTGTTGTCATTTACAGTTAATGCATTTTTTTCTTGTATAAAACAAAGGTAGAATCTAGAATGAATTGAGCCTCATTTCAAGCCAATAACAAGGTGGTTTCAACCTCCCCACCCATCATCAGTCCTATTCCATCGCCAACGTGGATGTGTTTTCCACATTATCTCAGTCTCTCTGAGCACGGACTTGTGTTTGTGCTCTGACTAGTCTGAGCCATTAAATTCAACTCGTTTTTCAGACCCCAACCACATACTTAAATTAAAAATGACTGGGGTTTGACCAATTATTATTACATACCGTTACTCACTTACTGCTATTCCTTGCTACCAGTAGCATTGGTCAAGTACCATGCACAGAAAATGTATATGAAACTCAAGCACATACACTCCACACAGAGTTTAACTAGATCTAGTACCGGGTATTGATTAAAGTTTCTCAACTAGATTCTAGATTCTAGATACAGATCTACTCATCTAGTACCGTGTTAATAATAATAATATGGTTGAGATGTATTATAACTAGATCTAGACTCAGAGACTATCAAGAGACGTCACGAGATTGTTGGCTCCGTAATTTCTCAAGTCGATTAAAGTCCACAACCTGAATGGAGATGAGGGGTGAACGTTTTATTATATTGATTTGTTTATGTCACAGACTCACACCCGTGACATAAACGTTTTTTTATTAGTGCAATAGTGGTAGGATAAAGAGCAGCACCTTCACTTGAGCCTTACACTGAGTTTTACGATTGGTTATTAAGGACAGACTGAGATATCTAACATTGAAGTCATCTAGATCTAATAGAAGTTTCAGCTTAAACTTGAAAAGTCTTAGTGTGATATGTCATATTATGTGACACTGTTTGTGGTCTGTGCATAGGGAGCCAAAGTGAACCCGCTGAAACCACAGATACCCACCTACAAAATAACGTTTCCGGTGGCCAGTAAGAACGAGGCTTAGTGCTAAAGCTATGGGGGTTTGAGGCTAGACTTTCGTTTTTGGTCTCTTTTGTTACTTTCGAAGTGAGGTTTACTACTATCTTCTCTGAATAACTCTGTTTCGAAACTACGATGACAGTTGTTAAGTTTATTAAAAATATGGATCTAAAAGATTGGAGAATGAGACATATAATCTCGAACCTACATAGTCTAAGTACTGTGCGCCTATATCCGGAAATACTATTTTGCGACCGGCTATCTGTGGTTGGAGCGGGTTCACTTTGGCTCCCTATGGCCAAGTGCCCGCGGTACCAACCGGAGATTCAGCGAGAAGAAAACGGCAGCGTTCGTAAGCAGCAGCAGCGCCGGGCAGATTCAACGTGCACAATCTCGACACTTTACGCTACTTACGCCGACCCAATTTTCGATCTGTTCTTCATTTATCCAAGTTACTTATCCGACAAATTGTCAGTGACGGTAGTGTCTACCAAATATTGAATCAAGATTGTTTACATCGGAAACAGTGGTTGCTTCGACGAAGCGCCATCTACTTCCGGACCTACTTCCGCCGATTACAGGTACGACTTGCTAAATGTTCTAAGTTTCTAGGTTCCCAGGTTATTCGCGAGGGGGCGCGGCGAAATATGCGGAGCAAACGGATATCAAAAGGGTTCAGTCGGATATCAAGGGGGGAGCCAACCAACAGTTCCCTGCCCTCCTAAACCCATGGACATTGTACTCTATGGACTGATAAGTGGGAAACTTTTTGTCATTGGAGACAGACAGTATTTGAGACAGTGGCCAGCCATTTATATAAATCATAAAAAGTGCCCCATGACATAAAAATAATAATAAAAAAAACTTCTCTTCCTTGTGACCCATATAGGGTAGGGTGGGGCAAGACGCACCCCTTAAGGAAAAATGCCTGTGGCTCTTGGTGAGTTTCATATAATGGAACCCTACTTCAGCAGAATATGGGTAAGGGTGAATATTAATTATAGTACTGACTCGAGAGTTGATACTGAGAGTTGCTTAAGCTTCAGACAATAATATGTAAAACTTCTCAAGTGGACGTTTTGCCCCACCTACTGGGCCCAAACGCCCTTTTTGCGGGGCAAAACGCCCACCTGGGCATTTTGCCCCTCATAAACCATCTTCTTAAAGTATATATTAATTACACACAGTCTTGACTCATTTCAATGATTATACTTTGAAAATGATGTATGAATTGTGTCACATTTGGTTAGTTAAAATCAAATATAGACAAATAAAACAGCGACAGGGTGCAGATCAAAGTCTGTATGGGAGTGGACATATCAAGAACAGGATCCTGAACAACAGGGCTGAGCCAAAAGCAGCGGATGGGCCAACAACAGGGGGTGGGCCAACAACAGGGGGTGGGCCAACAACAGGGGGTGGGCCAACAACAGGGGGTGGGCCAACAACAGGGGGTGGGCCAACAACAGGGGGTGGGCCAACAACAGGGGGTGGGCCAACAACAGGGGGTGGGCCAACAACAGGGGGTGGGCCAACAACAGGGGGTGGGCCAACAACAGGGAGTGGGCCAACAGCAGGAGGTGGGCCAACAACAGGGGTGGGCCAACAACAGGGGGTGGGCCAACAACAGGGGGTGGGCCAACAACAGGGGGTGGGCCAACAACAGGAGGTGGGCCAACAACAGGGGTGGGCCAACAACAGGGGCTGTGACAACTGCAGGGGCTGGGACAACAACAGGGGCTTTGACAACTGCAGGGGCTGGGACAACAGTAGGGGGTGGGCGTGACTCATGATACCTCTTAGTATTATTTGTATCATTTAGACATTGGATATTAACAAAATTTTGGCATTTTTCATTTTTACAGGTGAGTAAACATTATGTGGTTGCCAATACAAGTTCTTATGACATCAGTCAGAATTATAGCATGGTATGGGAAGCCAGTGTTGGTGTAAGGAGTTAGTTGAAGCTGACCATGTGTGAATGATGACTTTGGGGAAGCCTTTTTAATCTTTATCTATCTTGTTGGTGCAATGTCTACACCAGATGCCCAATACAGCCATTATGTATGCATAGATACGCATCAAACATGTCATCTACACTGTCTATGAGGGTGTTCAATAAGTATGTATGTACAATAGACTCCAATATTACGACCATGTGAGGGACTGGGCTAAATTGGTCGCATTAGCAGGGTTGGCATAAAACCAAGAATACAGTGTAAATGAATAGACATTTTTTAGCATATCATTACAATTAAAAAAACATTCAATGATGTATAATAGTTAATAATAAGGTATCATAAAATCAAATCCATCACACTCTTTGTCTGTTACCACCTCCCCTTTCATTGATTCACTCTGTTAATCCACAAAATTTTTGGCCATGGATATACATTTTTTGCATTAGTGAGAGTAAAATTGACATTTTGGTCCTCAAATATGTGGTCATTAGGCGATATGGTTGTATTACTAAGCTTTTTCTAAACACATAATAGAGGGCAAATATAGCTTTTAATAGCATTCATGCCATGTAAATATGAATAAACATACACCTATGTCCTGTGTCTGCCAACTTATCTCATTTTTCAAATAGTAATTGATATCTACAAGCAAATTTTAAGGTAACAATAAACAGCATGAGTCTCAGACCTATTTGGTCTGATTTTCTTGTTCTTCCCCTAGCCCTACAGTAGCATTTTGCATTCAACCAGTGAACATAGGTAGTTGACCCATATTTCTAAGGCATTCTACTTACAAGAAGTGCCACTGTCTTTCCCTAGATACACAAAAACAAATATTGCAAAGTAGACTCATTTCTTTTTGAATATTCATAATCAAAGACTTGGATAAGTCTAGGGGCTGAAGAGCATGGTCTTGGCCAACAACAGGAGGCTCAGGAATAGGGCTTTGGCCAACAACAGCAGCTGAAGCAAAGCAGGGTTGGTTTGTTTGGTGTTTCTCTGTTTGGGGGTTGGAGGTTGGGTGGGGGTGGGGGGGGGGGGGGGCAAAACGCCCACCATGAGGGGGCAAGATGCCCATGTGGGCATTTTGCCTCTTCTCATGGTGGGCGATGGTGGGCGATGCATGGTTTGTAGGCAGTCTTAGGTTAACAATCAGCTCAATTACTAATCACATTCCAGATTTATCAATATATGCAGCACTAAGTACATCACTGCTTTTCTTATTAGAAATGGGGCTAAAATATTACTTATGCCATATAAGGTGACATGTTGCACTCTTGATGTTCTTAGAATGTATATGCATTAATCCCTCTGTATTCATCGCTTTCAAATGTAATGTAGGGCCAGAAGTGAAATGTTGCTATACTTAGGGTGGGCCTTTTGCCCACATGGGCGTCTTACCCCACCCTACCCTACAATTTGAATCGTGCTTCTACCTTGATTCTAAGTATTTCAAAAAGGGACACTTTTTGTCACTGCATACTGACACTATATGAGAGAGTGGCATGGCATGATAAATTATCAACAGTGTCCCCCGACATGAAAATCATAAAAACGTCTCATCCTCAAGACCATTACACTACAGTTATTACAAGCCTTTCTGTGATTTTGAATTGTCGTTCTATTTTCATTCTAAGTGATCTAAAATGAAGCGAAATATCGTCACTGTGGCGCCACATTACAGATCGCAGTGTCCAAGAGTGAAAAGATCATAAAAAGTATCCACGGTCTGCTTTGAAATGGTTAAAAACACCTCAGCCTCATAGTATATATATGTCCATTGCATTACAGTTACTATAGACCTTTCTAGAACACTTTGAATTGTGGTTCTATCTTTAATCTGATTATTTAAGTAAAATGGGAAACATTGGGCCAGAATGGAAGAACGGCTCTAAAGCCGAATTCGGTGATTGTGAAACACAGATATTCTCTAATAAAAATTGCAAAAAAAAAAAACCAAAAAAGAATTGTGACTGCAGACTCATGTGATCTTAGAGTGTCCCAGAGTGAAAGATCATAAATAGTTCCACCTTATTCGAACAACTTTTAAACATGTAAACCTTATATTCTATACACCATTCATTACCCCCGTACAAATTTCAGTGATCTTTCTAAAATACTGAGAATAAAGATATAACCACAATTCAAAATTGCTAAAAAAAACAACCTGTAATCATGGGAAGTGTATTCTCTAGGATTGTGATATTATAGTGAAAGTTAGTTGTAGATGGGATAACCCTCAACTTTGGAATTACCCAAAACTATATTTAAATTCACCATGTCATTTGAAATGATTTTTACATAATAGTGTGTTCGACTGCATGGTACCATTAAATTTGATGTTGTGAGAGCAAAATTGATTTCAATTTTAATCCTGAACTTGTGATAGTTAAAACAATCAGTTGTACCAGCTCCTACAATTATATGCGCCGTGACATAGTTTATGCAACATAGGGCAGATGTATCATATCTCTGTTATTGAAAATGAATGTTAAAACTGAATTGAAAGAATTGAATGGGGACTATGTATTTATTGTTGTAGTAATAAATCTTTACTGTAACCACCTACGTGATTGTCCCTGTGATTGTTTCTTTGTAAAATAATTGAGAATATTTTGTTTCAACTTTCAGACATGTGTAGGGGTCAGGGCAGTCGAGCAGCGTTGTTTCACTCTAGAACTAGGTGGCGCGAGTGCCGATCCCTGCTGTGCGGTATGGCCGGCGGACCCGCAGTATGCAAATGCTACGGGTTCACCCGCATTACGTAACTCGGCCACTATATAAGGTCGAGTCCACAGCAGGTTGACAGGACTCCTCACGGTGCCTCTTTACGGAGTGAACGTCTGGAGCCTCACGAGTTGGTTAGGTTGTGTTGAAACACCTTTCAACGTTGAAGAGACCAGTATCTCTTCTTGCGCTAGTTGGTGCCCCGCAGCACCAACGGATTGTGTATACTTTCCATAAATAAAGAACGGTGAACTGAAATAGTCCGGAGTCTGGTTTTCTATTCGCGGTTAAGCGGTAGTTGGTAGATCTTGTATCTCCCTCCCTTTCCCAGTGGGAAAAGCCGAACCCACCTGTATTGGCACGGTAAGTACAGGGTAGCGACTAGTCTCGGAACCTCTGGTCGACTGACGATCGCGGAGAGTGGTAATACACTTTCAGCGACTAGAGGGTAACCGCTACACATGTAATAAAGGTAATTAACAAAAGAAAAAGAACATTAAGCTTTAGCATGTCTTTATTATTAAAGCACAGAACACATTATGAGTGTATTGGTCAACATGATTCAAAACTGACCTGCAGCATTCAAGCAAGGAAATGTTATGCATAAAATATTCAATTTTATTGTAAAAACACTGAATTAAAATCTCTTATAAGCTGCATAAATTAGAAATATGAAAAGTATAGTCTTGCTGTGCCTAAAACTGTTTGAACGACTTGCGGATAGACACCTTAGGTTTTTTGCACTGATATCTGGCCTTCCGAATGGGTGCTTGATATGCACGTCTTGATTTCGGTTGAACAGCATTTCCATGAACACGAACATGAAGAAACAGTCCAATAATGTCGCTAAGAATACGCAATGACACAGATGACTTGACACCTACCATGCATAATCCCCAGTAGTAACTCACAAGAAAGTCCTCAAGGAGGGCTTCCTCTAGTGTAGCATTGAGAAGTGAGGTGGAATGGGGATCATCAAGATCTACTTTGTCTCTTACAACCACCTCCATTTGACATATCAGGTCAAAGAACTTATCATCAGCAGCGACAAGCCAACCTCTATTACGCTGCCTTGTCCAGTCTTGGTGTAGAGAGTTTGTACTGTTTGAAGTCGATGGAACTTTGAGCTGTTTGACAGCAGCAAAGTGTTGTCTTGTTTTGGGCCATCGCCGATACCTCTTTTGTAGTGCCTTCAGAATAAATCCTGAGACATACATCAAAACACTAAGGTCAATGTCACTAATTGCTTCTGTGTGATTGGACACCTTTTCTTTTTCTTCTTCCACTCTTAATGCTTCAAATGACTCCAGGAGATGGTCAAAGAGGACTTGAATGAAGAGTCCTACATAATCATGCAGGTGGGCAGGCAGATTATGTATCAGCTTCTCGGTCAAAGGCTCGAGTAAGCTGTCATTGAGCCGCATCTGATGGTAGGCAGCATACATCATCTCATGATCCAGCTGCATGCAGGCCCCAGTGCCGAGAACAGAGACCACCTTCCTGAAGTGTGGTACAACGAAGGCTGATAGCGACAGGCCGGTGATTAGCGATGCTATCTCCACCATGTACCTGCCATTAAAGGAGCATGCCATGTTGTGCAACTCGTCATTCTGTAGATCTTGAAGGGAACGACTGATGACGGCATCCATGTTGGCAGTGGGCTGTACGGGCGTTACGTGCTCGGCTGGTGGTTGTGGGCTGGCCTCAGACAAAGAAGTAGCAGAGCGCCTGTAGTTTACAGCTGAAAGATTAAAAAAGTAAAACCAGCAGGAGGCCAAAAAGAGGATTGTATATAGTATAAATGTAGATAAGACTGACCATATCTAAATATTCATGCACAATACAAATATGATATCAATATTCCAAAGAAATCTACCCCCCTACAGAAAACCATATAAAAGAAAATATATAATTTTGTTCAATCAGCCCTGAAAATACCCCCCCCCCCCTTTCCAAGCCAAATACAACATTAAACGAAGATTCCAGCACCAGAAAGATATTCACCCCCCCCCCCCCAATGAAAATACCAAAACATTTTGCCCCCCCCCCCCCCGCCACCAAAGAAATACAAAAATAGGATGAATGAAGTGCCATGAAAATATCCAATAGAAATTACCCCCACCCTTACAGAAATAAATATGGTAAAAAATAAATCTTCACTCCCATAGAAGTACACTTCACAGACAAGAAAAAGTTACCACTCTCCCTTGAAATACCAAAAAAAGGTCCCCCAGGAAATCCAGCATGAAAAATTGTGTCCCCTTCCCAGAAGCATCCCCTATGAAATACCAATACATTTTAGAATTAACCCCCCACCGAAGCAAAAGTTACTTCCTCTCTATAGGAATACAAGAACAGAGAATACCCTCCCCCCCCCAACAGAAATAACCCACCCCCTCCATAGACGTACCATAACAGTAGAAATCAAACAGCGATGGCTGACATTACCATGAAAATACCAGAGGAATACCCCCCCCCCCCTCACACACACACAGAAATACAAACCACAGACAGGAACAAGTTTCCGCCTCTTGAAATACCCTAAATGATTGCCCCCTGGGTAATACAACATTAAAAGAGGTCTTCCCTCTCACAGAAGTACTAGGAAATTATTGCATCCCCCTATAAAAATACCAAGATAATAATAGTCCCTGTCACAGAAATACATTTAGAATTAGCCCCCTACAGAAGAAATAGTGAAAAGCAATCCCCTCCTCAACACAGAAGTACCATAACAATAGAAATACAACACTAATTAGTTATATTAGCCTGAGTATACCAGAGGTATATGGGTCAGATTTTCTCAAAATGTACATTTCAGACTTTTGGGGCAACACAAACAAAATTCAAAAAATTTCAAGTAATCAATTAAAAAACCTTTATTTCTTTTAGAGCAACATCTCAGCTGTTTGTGGATACCAGTTATACTGACTTTCTCCAAGCAGTTCAGTTTTTACACTTGTTACAGTAAAAGTTGATTTTTCTTATGGAACGTCTGAAATATTTTCAACATGCTATGAGTTGAAATACTGTCTAGTTCCTCCTATTCAGAGTACAAAGACCAGATTCACAATGAAAATAGAATTAATACTGAACTTGTGCTATACCAAATTTCAATAAGCTCCTATGAATATTACCATGTCTTTCACATGAAAAACTTTTGCTCCCATTTTGGAAAAGTTGAAATTAAGCATAAAAAAATAATTAACCTTTTTTAAATTAGTTTACACTAGCCATAAGAGATCTAATTTGGAAAATAAATACTTCTACACAAAGCTATACATCCCTACTGTATAGGCATGCAAATATCATAAGTTACCAGTATAAATATTATACCATGCTGTACCGTTAATTAAACCCATTTAAGTTTCGGACGTTCCTCCAAATCTTGCGCCCGTGACCAGTTTCCTATGTCCACACAGAACCACATGTATCACAGTAATTATTACATCCAGAGGCACCAAACCTGCTACGTTCGTAGCAAACATGTACACGTACACTTCAGAAGTGTATTCGACCTTCAAGAGATACTTATTTTAAAACCAGGGAGCCTGTTGGGTGGTGGTAGGCGGAAATACCACGTAAAAAAAGACAAGTTGAAATTTCAAAAGGGCAGAGGACTAGGTTAAATTGCTCAGAACCACCAGTGAAACCCACCAACACACTCCCCAACGTCTCTACTATATGAAACAAATGGTTTTAGATAGCTAAGGACCAATTTTCTACACCACCCGGGTGAGAACCTGAGACCTTACGTTAGTTTCGGACGTTCCTCCAAAACTTGCGCCCGTGACCAGTTTCCTATGTCCACACAGAACCACATGTATCACAGTAAATATTACATTACATGTATTTCTGTAGGGTGGGGTATATATACCCCACCCTACCGAAATACATGTAATATGGAAGTAGCGCCCCCTCCCCTCGAAAAATGCACCTGACAGACAAGAGAAAGTTGCCCGTCCACATGGAAATACCCCTGGGAAATACAGGGTTAAAAATACCCTCCCCCCTTCTACATTAGAACCAGAAAAATATAACACCTCCCCCACCTGAAGATACCAAAATATTTTGGGTCCCTGCCACAACCCCCCCCCCCCCCCCAAAAAAAAACCCACAACAAAACAAAAAAAACCCAACCCAATAGCCCCCTACAGAAGATTAGGCGCAAATGGTATGTTTATCAGGCAACTTTAATTTAGGAAAACATGAAGTTTTCCAAAGGTCTCCAGTGGAAATTGCCTGAAATCCTCTTTTGAATGGTGTAGATATCAGTGTGCACTGCTGAAGTTGGTAGGCTGGATGTAGACTGGCCTCAGTCCCTGTGTGCTGCCAACCTCTCCCTGTCTGTCTACCACCACTGCACACCGTCCTCACCCCTCCCCCTTCACTACCCTCTACCTGGCTGACACAGGCAGTTAATGTTGGATCTTGACTGGAATGCTTCACGTTTGTGAATGTCACCACTGCTGTCGTGTTTGATAACATGGTCCGTCTTCACCCCCCCCCCCCCCCATTCATTCAGTCTATGCCTACGGATCCTTCTCTGTAACTAGCCTGGAAGCCTGGCCTAGTTAGACTATAGGCCAGGTAACGGGTTCCATTTTTATGGTGCATTATTGGTAACGCTGTTGCATTGTGGGATTGCGCCACCTTAGTCTCTTTCAGGACCGCTTGAGGCGCACGGGGCACGCTAGCGCCACCTTAGCCTGTAGTGCGGCCACCACTCACCAGACGGCGTGTACACGGCTCAAGGTGGGCCTGTTGGAGGGTGGTGACAGAGGCAGGCTGAGTGCTGCCTGGAAGTAGTATCACAGAGTAGAGAGATAACCTCGCTTGACATAATGAAATAATGCGGCCTCATACTTTACAATATATTTTTTTTTATTTGATGAATGACGACCTACGACCCCATAGCCCTAATGTTATCTGTAAACCAAGTCGACTTACAGTCGAGCGGGAGACGTACACTGCAACACTCAAGCGCTGCAGTGTGATCAGTTCTCGTGAGACATCGGCGCGAGAGCTGGCGAGTTGAAGGTCGTGCTAGCGTGACGTCAGACCCCGTTACCTGCCCCTTATTCATATGGGCAGGGAACCAGTCTACTCTGTAACCCACTTGCGCCCAGTCAACTTGCCATTTCTTCAACTGCCTGCGTCTAGAATTCAAATATATCAAGCACCAGTGGGTCAATCAGGTATTTCGGTCTTGAGTGATTGGTCATGGTCGGTTGGACACACTTCTAAGACACAGAGACACTGGCACCCTGCTCCTTTCCCAATATCACAGTCAGTAGCACGCAGATAGGAAAGGGATTGTGTTTTTTACAGTGAGCTGAAACTCCATGTGACCACAATAACCTTTAGGCAATATAAGCAGCGTATATAGGGCGAATAAGCACGCTCTAAAAAACTTGCCTCCTCTCCATAGGAATACATGTACACTACTTCACAAAATACCCCCCCCCCCCCTCCACACACACACACCTACATAGATATGAAAAAATATTGCC
This sequence comes from Alentia gelatinosa, assembly GCA_950022655.1. NCBI lineage: Eukaryota > Metazoa > Annelida > Polychaeta > Phyllodocida > Polynoidae > Alentia > Alentia gelatinosa. Next base: position 63,970,404 of record OX465585.1, read on the forward strand.
CCTTCCCTGCCATAAAAGTAACATAGCCATAGAAATACAACAAACATTAACAGAAATAAGTACCATGAAAAAACCCTCTAAAAATGTCACACAGGGAAGTGCATCAATAACAGAGTTTCCATCTACACAGAAGTGCCAGATATAAGTTGTACCTGTTACGACAACCCGGGGAGGGTTGAAGTCTCATTCACACCTACCAGTGGTAGGCCTGTCCGGGAAGGTGTGAATGCCAGGAGGAGTGAGGTATGACCTGTTTACACTTCTTGGTGCAACTGGTTGTGCATGTTACACACCATGTCAAATTAAGAAGCTCACACACAATAGGCCATGAGTAATGATAGGTTTTAAGTTACAGGAGTAACAACAAAATGAAAATAACTAACATAAGGAAATATGTCCAATATGCATAATTCGTTTTTTGATTTAGCTCTAATTGAATTAATGTAAATAGTATAGGAGAGAGTGATACTCAGACTTACCTTTCACACTGGTCTTTTTGTGAAAACTCTGCATATGGCCGCGGAAGTTTGCTATTGTAGGGGACTGCTTGTCACAGAGAGGGCACAGGTAAGTGAGGCCTGAGGATTTCTTTTTCCTCTTTGGTGGAAGAAAGGAAGGGGAATTTTCTCTCCCAGAGGAACTACTCGAGTCTTCTGGGGAACTGAAGTTAGTTGGTGACTCATCAATACTCTCATTGCCACTACTCCAACCTGAACTGTAGTTGTCATCTTCAGTTCCTGTGAATCCACCTTCAACAATCTTATCTAAATCTTCTCTTAAGTCTCCCCAAGGTATGGAGTGGGTATTCACTTTCTTCATGTTACGTTTTCCGTCCATGGTGTCAGGGAGAGGCGGTTGTGTACTGAAGCCCCACTCTCGGCTGAGTGACGAGACCCGTGACCAGTACGTCCGCACTGACGACGGTAGCACCATCTGGTGACACCTCGCGGAACGAAGCACTACACTACGTGAGCTATGGTTGAATCAAATCCGCGGCCACCATGAACCAGTAGCAGGGGCGTCAGAATATTTTGAAAGTAGGGGGGGGGGGGGGGGGAACTGACAAATTGCTGACTTTTTTCTTGGTCAGACTTTGACATTGCCCTGTTCCACTGGATTTACAATAAATCTTCGGAAAGTCTGAGAAAAGTCAGGTCGTAGCCTCCATTACACTCGAAAAGTCAGACTTTGGCATTTTTCCATAGCGAAAAGTCATGGCTTAGCCATCATTGCACAGTAAAAGGTCATACCTTGACACTTTTCCACTGTGAAAAGTCAGGGCCTAGCCATCATTGCACACTAAAAAGTCAGAGTTTGACATTTTACCACAGTGAAAAGTCAGGGCTTAGCCATCATTGCATGCTAAAGAGTCAGACTTTTACCTTTGTTTGTGTTGGAAAGCCAAGGCCTAGCCATTGGTACACACTAAAAGGTCAGACTTTGAAGCTTTTCCACAGTGAAAAGTCAAGGCTTGGCCATAGTTGCATGCTAAAAAGTTAGATTTAGACATTTTTCGATGTTGAAAAATCAAGACAATTTTTACACTTTATTGAGTTAAATTTGGAGTTGCTGACTTTTTTGGGGCTGGCAAAAGAGTGTGCCCCCCTATTCTGACGCCACTGAGTAGCTGTAAGAGTCTCCTACCAGATATGCCGTACTGCTTCGAAAGTGTGTTTAGTCACAACTTCGAAGGCAATTTACCATTTTGTTATTTCATTTTGTGTGTACTTTTTGAAAGAAATACAATGAACCTAAAGCTAGGATTTTATAAAGCATTTCTGTCTGCATAATGTGGACACCCTCAGTTTAGAGCAGAACTTTCATCTTATGCGAGTTTAACCAAAGAAGTGGAGAGAGAAGGAATGGCAACAGAGGTGTGAGGCTAATATCTATGTCTCCCGGGCGATCACGCGGCCGTCATGGTTGGGTGATTGCATACGCTAGTTCCCGGGTCATCTGCTAGGGGGCGTGTGAGTGAGGACTGATGAGTGAGGACTGGTGAGTGAGGACTGGTGAGTGAGGACTGTTGAGTACGTGAGGACTGGTGAGTGAGGACTGTTGAGTGAGGACTGTTTAGTGAGGACTGGTGCGTGAGTACTGGGTGCATCATACCCTCCAGGGGGCAAATGTGTGATCACTGGAGCATGACGTCCGTCACGGGCTGTCGCTCACGCCCAACTACCCACATCATGAGAACAATAGGGAGACATAGATATAAGCCCACATGGTCGCTACAAGTCAGCGTTGCCATTCCTTCTCTAGACTGGTTCCCTGCCTACTACTTCATGTGTAAGGAAGACCTTGAACTGACGCTCGCCACCTCTCTTGGCTCAACATAGACTTGAACAAGTCTTTTCTTTCCATTCTTCTATACTCGTGATTTACTACCTTCAGTGTTTTATTCTGAAGAAATACTGCTGCTGAATGTTAAACAACATCTAGGCCTGCAGATCTAATACAAGTCCAGATAAAATAAATGAAATAAAAAAGAAAAGGATACAGGGACTGAGGCCAGTCTAGGCTCTACAGTCTCAGTTTGCCAATGTGATACTCTCCCAGCAGATCTTTTTCGGAAGTAGAGTGCATAATCTCTGCTAGGAAAGTGCAAGAATATAGACTGGTCCCCTGCCCATATGAAATAAGTGGCAGGTAACAGGTTCCACAGGCATGACCTTCAACTTTGGCTGGTGCCCGCCTGTGTACAATGGTTCTCAGGGTTTCCACTAAGAACAGGGGGAACCAGCCAACATTTCAGATTCAAAACAAGGCAGCTGTCAAAAGTTATACAAGTCAAACAACCCACATATCATTAGTATAGAAATATGGGAATTGTTAAAGGGGCTTCACAGACAACCCAGCTGTTTCTTGTTCAGACTTAAACCACTTTATAATGGGAATTTACAGTTGATTAGACTGCTCCTTCAGAGGAGCACATGGCATTGTTGACAAAACAAATCCCTGCAACCACAGGAAGTAGAGCACAGGACATCTGCTGGGAGAGTGAGAAAAACGGAGGCGTTACCAATAATGCACCACGAAACTGGAACCCTTACCTGGCCTATAGTCTAACTAGGCAGGCTTCCAGGCTATTACACATAGTGCACACAAAAAATGGAACCTGTTACCTGGGAGCTGTTTCAAAACCATAGACTTAACCCACGTTTTGAAACAGCTCCCTGGCCTATAATGTGACTAGGCCAGGTGTCCAGACTATTCTTTCTCCTACACTTCCTTGGTTTACACAGATTGAAATCAAACCTCTATTAGAGGGAATCTCAAAAACTCATTTATGTGAAAGATTTCTCATCCTATTGGGGTTTCCGTAGACTTGCTAAAGTCTTTGATTATGAACAGTCATTAAATGATTAAACAAAGTATAGAGTACTTTGCAACCTTCCCTGAGTGGCCCAGGAACCACGTGTCTCGTGGCGGAGGTGGAGTGTCGGGGAGGGGTAATGGAGGCGCACAGGGAGGTACGCTTATGTGAGAGACCCCTTTGCTTAATGAAAAAAGAAATCACACACAAAAAAAGAAGCTTCAGAGTAAGGTTCTCCTTACACGGGGTGTCCGTTACACGGAGTGTCCGTTACACGGAGTGTCCGTTACACGGAGTGTCCCTTACACGGAGTGTCCCTTACACGGAGTGTCCCTGGACCGGGGCTCTCTGTATATTAGTTGAGGGGTTCTGCGGTGGCGGCGCCACCTGTCTCTCCAGGGGGCGGGTCACACACCTGCAGGCTCCCCGCTGCTCCTCACAGAGCGCACCGTTTAACACCTACAACATCACATCTCCAAGGGCGAGGACTCGGAGTCACGCGGCTGTGATGGTGTCGGGTACCAGCCCTCGCCGTCCACATGCTGATAGAGAGAAGTCAGCCCGCCCGTCAGGTCTGCCCGCTCCCGGCCGTCCTTACCTGAGGTAGGTAAAGTATTCACCCCTGATCTCCATTCAGGGGTGAACAGCTGTTCTATGTAAATAGACGAGGCCCTTTGCAGTTAGGGAACCAGCGAGGAAGACTGAACAAAATGGCAGAATTTAAGAACCAGCGAAGATCTAACGGAAAACTAGCTCTAAAACACAGTTATAAAGTAAGCGACAGCTATTTTGAAGGTTGGCGAAGACAAATGGGTATATATTTATCGATTCATTTTTTTTTCCATATATGTCAGACTGCGGCCAGTCGTGAATGACAAGGCAGGGTTTGGGTGAATGGAGTCGGCACCCGGCCCTGTTTGGGGACAGGGCCGGGTATACTGGCTATACCTGAGGTAGGTGGTTAATAGTGTGACGTACATGCAGCCTGATGAACACTTGGGGACAGTTGTGGGCTCTCTGTGTGTGTTTCGACCCGTCTGTTCACGGGCCACTTGGACGAGTCTGACGAATGATCAGTGGGTGTATTATTAGAGCGTGCTTCTACGCACTGTATCCATCATCTAGAGACCTAGAGGTTAGAGTGGTCACATATATACACTTTCAGCGTGCTTCCAGAAAACTATCCCTTCACTATCTGCGTGCTATCCACTGTGGTAGTGGGAAAGGAGCAGGGTGCCCGTGTCTCAGGGTCCTTAGAAACATGCTCAGCTGACCATGACCAATTACTAGAGACCAAAATACCTCATTGACCCACTGATGCTTGACCTTGATATTTTTTTTATCCTAGACTCAGGTGGTTGCAGAAATAGTAGGTTGACTGGGTTAAATTAGGTTACAGAATACTATCCATAGACTGAATGTAACCCAAACCTTTTAATTGTTATTCATGTGTAATTGTACGCTCATTCATCAATGATGAACATTCTATTTGCTCCTAGTTACGGATGTTATCACACATAGCATGGGACTATACTACATTTGTCAAACTGATCAATAGATCTTTATGTGGATGTTTCCATTCCGTAGCATAAGCCTCTCTCTGTGTCTCTGTTTCTCTCTCTGTCTGTGTATGTCTCTCTTCCTTTCTCTTCCTCTCGAGGTTTGCCACTATCTCCTCTGTCTGCCTCTATTTAAGTCGATCTTAATCTCTGTCTGTCTGTCTGTCTGTTTGTCTGTCTCTCGCTATCTCTCTGATGCCCTCTCTCTGTATGTCTCTGTTTGTGTTTGTGTGTATCTCTCTTTCTGTCGTTCTCTAGTTCTGCCTCTATCTCATCTATCTGCCTCTGTGTGTGTCTCTCTCCCCCTCCCTCTCTCTCTCTGTCTCTCTCTCGCGCTCTCTCTCCCTCTCTTCCTCCTTTCTCTGTGTCTGTCTCTGTCTCTGTGTGTGTGTCTCTCTCCCCCCTCTCTCTGTCCCTCTCTCTCTCATTCTCTTCCTCCTTCTCTCTCTCTGTCTGTGTCTGTCTCTGTCTGTGTGTGTGTCTCTCTCTTCCCCCTCCCTCTCTCTCTGTCCCTCTCTCTCTGTCCCTCTCTTCCTCCTTCTCTCTCTCTGTCTGTGTCTGTCTCTGTCTCTGTGTGTGTGTCTCTCTCCCCCCTCCCTCTCTCCCCCTCCCTCTCTCTCTCCCTCTCTTCCTCCTTCTCTCTCTGTCTGTGTCTGTGTCTGTGTCTGTCTCTGTGTGCGTGTCTCTCTGTGTCTTTCTCTTAGTTCTGTTCTTCTCTAGGTCTGCCACCATCTCCTCTGTCACCCTCTATTTCACGAGGAGGTAGACGACCACACGGGCACAGGGTGGGTCCACCACAGCTGGTGCCGTGTGTCGATACCGTCAACACCTCTGATCGTCCAGTCACAGGTGTCCTGGGGACTGGTTGCGACCTGCTGAAGCCTGCAGTCGAGTGTAACGTGTTGGCAGGCTTGTCGACCTGCGACATGAACCCAGGCCCCGTGGATATAGTCGAGGTAAACACACAGGGGACTGCTGATATAACTTATACCTCTGCACACAAGGGGCCCTTTACATGGGGTTGACTACCGCAGAGGTGGGTGATTCCTCCTCACGCCTCCTCGGAACATCAACTCCCCTTCAGTACGGTACGGAGGTAAGTACCTCGGGTGATTATCTATTCAGGAGAAGCCGAACATTGGTCAGACGTACTGGAGTGTAACGCCGTTCTCCGTATGTATATTTACATGGGATTTCTTTCTACCTTTTTAACCAGAATATCTAAAAAAGGAAAATCACCCTCAAGATCAGGTGGCTCCAGTTTCCTGGTATGGCGTACTTGTAGACCTATAGCCAGTGAACCCTGAATGGAGATCAGGGGTGAATACTTTACCTAGTAGACCTATAGATATGTAGCGTACTATAAATATAGGAGTACTGAAGGGTGCAGAACGAAGGGATGCCAAGATATAACCTACCCTCAGTTTATATACCGTTACCCCTCCCTTAGACTTGCTCAAGTCTTTAATCATGAACATTAAAGAAATACTTAATCTAATTGAATTATAATATGTGCCCTTCCTCTGTCAAGTCCAGGTATCCCAGCAGTGAGGAGTAGGGTATAGGTGAAGGGGTAGCCATAGGATGCAGAGACTGAAGCCAGTCTACCCTCCCCTACACTCCACCTCCACCACTGGACACGTGATTCCTGGGCCACTCTAGAGGGGAAGCTGCATAATGTACTTTATCAGGGGCGTACCCGGGGGGGGGGGGGGGGGGGGATACAGGGGGCACGTACCCCCCCACCGAATTTTTTTCAAGAATGGTCTGTGTAAATTCTCTACACACAGTTTTTTAAAATTTTGATTCTATCTATTCACCTCTTGCACATAAGTGTGGCGCTGCTGTAGCAGAGAGAACGGGTTGCGCTGGTTGCATGTGGCTAGCCACCGCTTGCCAGAAACCAGCCACACACTGGCATTCGAAAACGAGACGAGCCCTCACCTGTATCGGCAGCATGGCTTCAGTACCATAAGCACAGAGTAACTGTAGAAGTGTAAATCGTTGTTGTGTGGTGAATAACAGGCCAATCTTTATAAATAAAATATTGTTAGAAAGTTAAAATTTGAGCTTATTTGTTGGTATGATATCATATACCTGTGTTATGGCTAAGATTTCCAGTAATAGATTGAACATCCGGATTATTTAGGTAAAAATAAACATGTGACCTTCCTGTGTTCACTGTGATTTAATGAAAAATCTATTGCGATGACCTATAGAAATAAACATCCTAACTTTCTAGGTATTTCCAGACGATTAAAATGAAACTAATATTACCAGGTTGTGATAAATATTTTCTGAGATAATGGACTATTAAGACAGATGACAAAAAGAGCATTACAAACATTTTTTTCTGATATTTGATAGTGTTTTAATTCTGAAATAGTAAACCTGTTACAGAATAAAAATTTTAAAAAGGAAATATACAGGGAAATAAATACTGCACTTGCTAAAAATTGCAATCTTTAACAATTTTGTATCAAAACCAGTATCAGAAATGCAATGGTATCAGAAAATCTAATTTTTAGTGCTCTTATTGACTCCTTGTCATCTGTCATATAATGCTCTATTACCTCAGAGAATGACCATCACAACCTGGTAATATATATCTATACCTAATAATAGGTTTTTCATTAAATTGCTGTGAAAACAGGAAAATAACATGTTTTAATGTTTTTCATTTAAACAATTCCGATTTTCATTCTACGACAGAAAATTTTATCCATAACACAGGTATATCATGTATATCCTAACAGATAGGCCTAAGTTTCAGCTTTCTAACAATGTATTGTTTACACAAATCGGCCGATTAGTGTAGATATGAGAGCGATTTCCTTCTTTCAAGTTAGAGAAACACTAGTATTTTTATCATTGCTCAGGACTAAGTGGAGAGGGTTCGTCTCGTTTTCGATTGACGTACATGGGCGGCCATTACAAGATGGCGCCAGTATGAAGAGGGTCTATTATAGTTAAAAAGTTACAACAATATACAATAATAGGCTATTTACACATGTATCATTAAGATTCTAAAATGTATCTAGGGGCTGGGGGTACATACTTGAGAGGTGTATGTATGTAAGGTAGTCCTAGGTGTGCCCCTCCGGCTATGATGTAATAAAAGCCAAGTGCTTCTGCAGGCCTTGCCCCCTGGACCCCCAGATGGATTTTGCATCGGACCCCTGGCAATCTTCCCATATAGTCAGGGTGTGTAAAACCTCTGCCCGGAAACAAAATCCTAGATACAGTAGAATGCAAGTGCTTATGGGGGCTTCCCCCCCTGGACCCTGAGGATGGGATATATTGTTGGACCCCTTGCAATGTTCTGAGATAGCTTGTGGGACCCCCCTCTATGGAACTAAATCCTATGGAGAAACCAAACAAGAGTTAGTCATGTTGTTGTTTATCGCACGATGGCAAGATTGCGATATTACTGCACGAGGCGACGCCGAGGGCAGTAATACGCGATCTTGCCAGAGTGCGATGAACAATAACATGACTAACTCTTGTTTGGTTTAGAATTTATCCTACCCTGCCTGTCTAAATTACTTCTATATTAACAAATGACGTCATTTGTCAAGTGTATCCCACTAGAGCGATATTTTTCATTTTTCTGAACTCCAGACGAAATACAGTGACCCAATGTTAAGCCTATGGAGTTTTTTATTAGGGGTAGGATAATGGATACAGCTTGTATAACTTTTAACATACAAATGTACCCAGGGGTTCCAGGGGTTCGGACCCCTAAACTTCCCAGATGAGTTCTGCAACTGGACCCCTGGCAATCTTCCCATGTAGTTCGAGGTGTATAGAGACCCTTCCCCTAAATAGAATCGGTAAAATGCAAGTGCTTCCAGGGGCTTTGCTACCTGGACCCCCAGGATTAGCTTTGCTTTTGAAACCTGGATGTCTTCCCAAATAGCCTCAGATGTGTGACCCCACTCACTGAAATTAAATCCTGGGGCTTCATCAGTGCACCCAAGGAGGGGTTATGACACAGGACCCCTAGCAATCTAGAAATCCAACTGCTTTCAGGGGCTTCACTCACTGAACTCCTAGGAGGAACTTTGTTGCTGGAACCCCTGCCAAGAGAGTAGTAACCCCAACCTGAAGCAAAATTCTTGGCACAGATTCTATAATCTATGAATACCTATTGATTCCATGGGCTTTAACCCCTGGACTCCCAGCAGGGTCTTCTAGAATACCTTCCAAGGTTGTCTCAGGTGTGTGAATCTCCTGCCTAAACCAATATCCTGGGAACAGATGGTATCATCTACAAAATCTAAATGCATCCCCTGGCTTCACCCCTTTGACCCCACAGAGACGTTTTGTCACTGGACCCCTATGTCAATTATGTAACCTAAACATACTATCTAATCTATAATAGCCAAGTGCTTCAGGGCTTTGGCCTCTGGACCCCAAAGGAGGCACTTTATCCCTAGGCTTCTCGCAATCCTCCTGAGTAGTCCCAGATTCTGAAACAGAATCATGGATATAGATTGTATAAATGATATCTGAAACCAAAGTGATTCCAGGGGTTTTGCCCCCTGAATCTCCCAGAGATGCCATGCTATTAGTCCTCTAGCAACATTTCAGGTAGTGTCAGGTATGTAACATCCCCTCTCCCTCAATCAAAATCCTGGATAAAACTTGTACAAAATCTAAAACTCAAGTTAATCTAGAAGCTTTGCCTCCTGGATCCCCAGCAGGGGCTTTGCTGCTGGATCCCTGACAAGCTACCCAGGTAATCCCAGGTGTATGGCTCCCCCTCCCCATAACACAATCCTAGATAATTTAATCATATAATTTATGAAATCCAAATTCTTCTGGGGCTTTGCCCCCTGGACACCCATCCCCCCTTCCAACTAGGGATTTGCTACTGGACCCCTGGCAGTATTCTCAGACAGTGTAAAAATCCTGGATACAGCTCGTATAAATTGACAAATTCTAAGTGCTGCTGGGGCCTTTGCCCCCTGGAGCTGAAGCCGGCCATCCAAGGTAGTCCAAGGTGTGCCCCCAAAACAAAATCCTGGGTATGTCCCTGAGGCATGCACCTCCCACCCTGCCTGAAACAAAATCCCGGGAACAGCTTGTGTGATGTATCGTGTCTAAGTGCTTCCGGGGTTCTTCTGACAATATCCCTAGGTAGCCTCAGGTGTGCAAATCCCCTTCTCCAAAACATAATCCATTGTGCATAAGTATCATAATCCAAATGATAACAGTGGATTTGCCCCCTTGACCCCAAGAGGGCTTTACTGTTGGACCCTTAGTAATATTCTCAGATAACACAAGGGGTGTAACCCCACTCCTGGAAATACAATCCTGGATACAACTTGTATGGTATAACCTGTAAGGTCCAAGTGCTGCCAAGGGCTTCCCTCCTAGACCCCCAGGAGGGGCTACACCACTAGACCCCTGGCAATCTTCCCAGGTAGTCTCAGGTTTGCATCTCCCCCTTCTTGAAACAAGAACCTGGTTGTATAATATACAAAATCTAAATGTTTCCAGGGGCTTTGCCATATGGACCCCAGAAGGGGCCCTCCTGCTAAGCCCCTGCCAATATTCCCAGATAACTTAAACTGTGCAACTCCCTAAATGAAACAGAATCCTGTGTAGAGCTTTACAAAGTGGTCACGGGTGTGACATAAAGTATTGTTTATGTTACTACTTTCTAATGTTTGAAAATCATGAAGAAGGCGGGACTGCAATAAAATGTTTTATTACACTATAGTACACATAAGATTATAAAGTACGATAATAAAACACCATGATAATAAAACACCATGAATAAAAGGTGATACGGTTAGAATGGTGGTTAAAACATGTTCAGAAAGTCCGTTCTTTTTTAAGAAGCCCATTAAATGGGTGATGATGGAATATAATGATAGTATGGTAATAAAATAAGAAAGGATTAATGATACGTGGCATAAACACTTCTAACCACAGCCGGAAAAAAAAAGAAAGAAAAAAAAAAAGAAGTAATAAAATAAGAAAAAAAGGTCAGTTCGGTGTGGGTGGGTGAGTTTCTTTTCCCAGAATTTGTCTGACCCAGTTGAGGAATTTCAGCGAGCAGGTAGAAGCAAGGAGCTTCCGGTGACGTAGTGCCTGAGGTCACGTGATGGAAACCGGGTAATAGTAGACATGCAACAGTCCGCCACAAAATTAATGATAATTTACAAGTATCCACAATGTTCAAAAATCGTGAAAACGGGGTAGGATAAAATCTAGACGCCACTCGTTTGATTTTGAGTTTATTCATGTCACTCATTGTGTTGGCTCCGTAATCTCCGAAGACAAGATGCGTGACAAGAATAAACTCATAATCAAACTCGTGACGTCTTTTGATATTATATCTCTTATCTATTTATCGTCCTTGCTTAATTGTATTTCCTCAGATGATCCAAGGTGGCTGTACATAGCAGTTATTAGGATGCCATAGCCCGAAGCAAAAGCGGCCAAGTGTCAAGTGAAACAGGTAGGTAGTGGTAACAGGAAGGTAGTGGTGACAGGAAGGTAGTGGTAACAGGAAGGTAGTGGTAACAGGAAGGTAGTGGTAACAGGTAGGTAGTGGTAACAGGAAGGTAGTGGTAACAGGTAGGTAGTGGTAACAGGAAGGTAGTGGTAACAGGAAGGTAGTGGTAACAGGAAGGTAGTGGTAACAGGAAGGTAGTGGTAACAGGAAGGTAGTGGTAACAGGAAGGTAGTGGAAACAGGAAGGTAGTTGTAACAGGAAGGTAGTGGTAACAGGTAGGTAGTGGTAACAGGAAGGTAGTGGTAACAGGTGGGTAGTGGTAACAGGTGGGTAGTGGTAACAGGAAGGTAGTGGTAACAGGAAGGTAGTGGTAACAGGTAGGTAGTGGTAACAGGAAGGTAGTGGTAACAGGTGGGTAGTGGTAACAGGTGGGTAGTGGTAACAGGTGGGTAGTGGTAACAGGAAGGTAGTGGTAACAGGAAGGTAGTGGTAACAGGTGGGTCAAACACTTGTAACTATGCCTCGCTTGCTTATAGCATATCAACTTCTACCTGTTCTCCCGAATCACAAATACAGCAGAATTCGAGCCAACCTAGAATTGAACTTTCATGCCCCGCATCATGTAGGCCAGCGTTCCAAATATAATTTTATTTGTCTTCTTAGATTAAATCATACAAAAGAAAAAAAGAAAACGAGTCCAGTGGTAAATGAAGGTAGAATGTAATCATGGTATCAGTCAGTAATTTGGGTGGTGAGTGTATGCTTATACTGGAAACAGGAGGTTACGGATGGCAGACCTCTCATCTATACTTGTCGCCGAAGCGTGACCGTATCATTATAGGGTGACCAGTCACTTGTGATACAAAACTACACACAGCTCTATGAGACTGTATATTTGATGTGATTTGGATTAGTGCCATATTACTAGCATAAGAGTTAATTGGTGAGGGTACGTGGTGATTAATATAATGTGTCACCTAGACCAACGCCAATGATTATGTAAAGTCTAATTGGTTGCAGCATATTCCACGTATTAAATGACAAGAATAGTTTATTTTTAGCTTTGATATGCGATTTATACGTAGCTGCAGCATTATGCTATTCAAAGAATACAAGTTTCTGATTCCCATCTCGTCATACAAGTACTTATTTAGGACTGATTGAAAATTGTATAAATACACAATACTCCATGAGTTTGGATGCACTGCATTCGTCATTGAGGTGAAGCTGAGTGACGATTACAGCGCATCCAAATGAGTGGAGTATTGTTCATTTTACGATTCAAGTGCAGTTCTGGATTTATCTCGCCCCTTTCACTGACATTGAATAGCATCACAATAACAGAATAATTCAAAATACTTTGCAAATCCAGTTGATTAATAGCATATGACGTCATCTCATATTCACTTCACCACAACTGTGGCATAGTATTGCCACTTTCCGGGGGTGATGTCAAGAATCTTTTTAATGTTATTTCTATGGCTAAACTTGAACCAGGGGTGAGATAAAGTGTTGTTTCCTGCCTATACTTAGGAGGAGCCATGATGGAGAAGGGAGTGCTCTCTGAGGAGCAGGCCGGTCGTCAGGCCGGTCGTCAGGCCGGTCGTCAGGCCGGTCGTCAGGCCGGTCGTCCCCCCTCCCACGACCGGTGCCGAGATCTCCTCATCAGAGTGGCGCTTCTCGGCAACGGCTTCAGTATCGTGAGTACCTGCTGTTATATTATATTATTATATATACCTGTGGTAGACTATCCTACACATACGGCCCGCTCCTACCCATGTCGTATTTATATCCCTACGACACCTAGGTGATATAGGGATATGTATGTGGCGTAAGGGGCAATTACGGTCGCAAAATATAAAAAAAAACTCGCCCAGAAGCAAAGTTAAAAATTGGATATTTTAAGGTATATAATGGTACGAAATCAGGAATACTGTATCTGTACTTGATAAATACTTGGTAAAATTGACCATAGAACGAACCTCTGCCTGTGGCATTCGTTCGTTCTATCGTCAATTTTACCAAGTATTTATTACATACAGCCACAGTAACCCTGTTTCCGTATTATACACCCGTGCCGTACATAATATAATTACGTACTGCTGCTCCCTATGCAGTAAGACATCTGTACTGCACCCTGTGCAGAACAGTAGGACAACTGACTGGGCATTTATTCTGATAATTCTTACAAACTCCTGGACCTGCAAACACTTGCCTCAAGGCGGGAGGGGCGTATTTACGAATCTAGGAGTGAGTCCCCTTTTATCATGCACCTTCATATGTATTAAATTGATAAGAAATTACCTTTGATCGCCATTTAAAGTACAATTTTAACACGCACAGCTGGGCTGTACATGATCTTTATCCTACCCCTAATAAAAAACGCCATAGGGTAAACATGGGATTTGTTTATGTCACGGGTAGTGACATAAAGTGTTGTTTATGCCACTACTTTCTGATACTGAAAAAATATGGGAACTGGGTAGGATAAAATCTAGACACCACTCGTTTAAGTTTGAGGTTATTCATGCCACTTATTTTGTTGGCTCCGTGAAATTATGGAGCCAACAAAATGCGTGGCATAAATAAACTCAGAATCAAACTCGTGACGTCTCTTGATATTATGACACAGGCAGCAGAGGTCAGTAAGCATAAGAACAGTGTGAACAGGTGTATAATAAACCGTTATACTGAACACCTTGAAATAACGGCAGTGTGTAGACTTTCATGTTGACATGTTTTCTATGCCAATAAACGATAAGATTTTTTATTAACTTCGGGTATATAATAAAGATCGAACAGCCCATCATGCTTTACATGTTATAAAACGCGAACATCGATTCCCCATATCGTTTTGTAGGAAATACCTCCTGGTCAGATTGTTCTACATAACTATATCACACTACTACTATACTAGATCCATGGGCTCTTCTGATACACGTTACTCTATTGGTGATATGTGTATTCATGTTGAACTAGATGCACACCCAGTAATGGTAATGGTGGGTGCCTGTGTGTGTGTGTGAGGGGGGGGGGGACGAAGCGAGAGATATAACTATTACATCGATTTAACGTTAGAGACATCTGCTTTACTGGTCTCCATTATTGAGCGCGGGACACACGCCAGGATACGCTGCCTAGCTTAGGGAGAGGTGATATAGACGTTAAAGTGCTGCAGATACCATCTGTGTGCCAGCTCTGTGGCATAGGGAAGGGAGCAGAGGGCCAGTGTGTCAGTGTCATGGAGGAGTGCTCAGCTTACTAGGACCGATCACTACATCATTGATCTTCTGACGCTTGCTATATTTGTCATATTTGTACTTTACATGTCGTGTTCTGTGTATGAACGACTCTCATGTCCTTCAACTCTGTATCAATTGTGAATGTTGCATGTCATTATATCTTGGGTAATACAAAATAAATACAATATTTTAGGAAATTGGACCCCAGAAAAGCAGTTTTAGAAGTGGCTAGTCGGCTGGCTGCCAAGTGGGCTGCAGAAAATGACCCACATTGTGTTCTGATGCCAAGGTCGAGTGATTTACAGAACTCCTGCTTACAATAAACATTGTTGGTTGTGTTTATCATCCATATTTATGATTAAATCTAAAGCAGGGATTGTCATACAATATGGTTTGTTGAGTCTGTCAGTGGAGACCATATCTTGGTCTCCATGCACAAAGAGTCAACAAATCGGTTTGGGAGTGAATTTTCTTTTAATCATTTTAGGCTCCTCATCAATGGATTTCAAACCATTAATCAATAGTAATGTGTTTTGATAGCCTAGAAACGATGGGTAGCGGTTGAAAATAGTCACTGACATTTTCAATGGGGACTGTGTAATAGATGGGTGATATTCATTGTTCATCTATTTGATGCATGAGAAAAGGCAGTAGTATGTTTCTTACAGTGTTTATCCATAGATAAGAAAATTTTAATTACACTAAGGCTGTGTATTTACAGGGACTGCATGTCGGTCTTCTGGGCCCGTCCCTGCCGGACCTGGCTAAACAGACGGGCTCGACGATCCCCGAGATGAGCGTCATCTTTGTGTTCTCCTCGGTTGCCTACATGGTGGGGGCACTCTTGTGCGGACTCGTAGTTGGAAGGTGAGTACCACTCTCTCTCTCCGATCACTGGAGAGCAAACAGCAGTCAATTAGGATTATATTTCTGAGTTACACACTTGCACAGCTGCTGATAAGGCCATGTCAGACCGGGCCAAGAATACCAGGAGGTTGACAAACATGCCTATAGTGGCCCTGTCACCGCTGGTGTGTAACCAGCAGTAAACCAGCAGGAAACAGGTGGGGAACTTGCAGGGAACCCACCGGGAATTGGCAGGAAACCAGTGGGGAACTGGCAGGGAATGCACAGGAATTGGCAGGAAACCAGTGGGGAACTGGCAGGGAACCCACCGGGAATTGGCAGGAAACCAGTGGGGAACTGGCAGGGAATGCACAGGAATTGGCAGGAAACCAGTGGGGAACTGGCAGGGAATGCACAGGAATTGGCAGGAAACCAGTGGGGAACTGGCAGGGAATGCACAGGAATTGGCAGGAAACCAGTGGGGAACTGGCAGGGAATGCACGGGAATTGGCAGGAAACCAGTGGGGAACTGGCAGGGAATGCACAGGAATTGGCAGGAAACCAGTGGGGAACTGGCAGGGAATGCACAGGAATTGGCAGGAAACCAGTGGGGAACTGGCAGGGAATGCACAGGAATTGGCAGGAAACCAGTGGGGAACTGGCAGGGAATGCACGGGAATTGGCAGGAAACCAGTAGGGAACTGGCAGGGAATGCACGGGAATTGGCAGGAAACTGGTGGGGAACCAGTAGGGAATCAACAGGAAACTGGTGGGGAACCAGCAGGGAATCGACAGGAAACTGGTGGGAAACCAGCAGGGATTCGACAGGAAACTGGGGGGAAACCAGCAGGGAATCGACAGGAAACTGGTGGGAAACCAGCAGGGAATCGACAGGAAACTGGGAGGAAACCAGCAGGGAATCGACAGGAAACTGGTGGGGAACCAGCAGGGAATCGACAGGAAACTGGGGGGAAACCAGCAGGGAATCGACAGGAAACTGGTGGGGAATTGGCGAAAAACTAGAATATTAGGTTTTGCTGGTTCTTGGTTGGTTTATCTCTCTGACCTCTCTCACCGCCCTGGTCCCGATACTTGAGGTATAACTGGCACCGTTTGGGTGCCGTTTTGTGGTCAAACTATGAAATTCTGCTGGTTCGGTGGAACACAGCCTTTAGCGTAGATCTTCTGGTGTTGTGTATTCGTAGTTGAAATATACCCCATTAAACAGAACTCAGCCTAATTCCATATTGACAGACGCAAACGTATTATGATATGTATTTACATGTACATGAATATAACTCTTCGGATTCGATGTAAGTCTGCATCAGACTAGTACTTAGGTGAATTAAACTTAGACACTGAATATCGAGGGATATTACTCGCTTATCCCTCTGATCATGTGCTTCTGTTTGATTGCAGGATTGAGGGCTACTTGTTGGTCGGCCTCGCCCTGGTCCTGCAGGCAGTTACCACTGTGATAGCTCCATGGTGTACAGCACTGGCTCTAGTCAACACCTTCATATCACTCTCCTATTTCTGTTCTTCTATTGTAGTAGCAGGTAAATTCTTTCTCCTTTGTTCGTTCTCATCTTGAACCCAATGAAATTTACTATTTTGGTACCAGTTTTCACAGAATGAGAACTGATTTGTGTCATATAGACATGTACATTTGTATATATGAATGTCAATGATGTTTTTGGTATGTTTTGGTTTTGATATTCATTATAATAAGAAGATTACCTATATTATTGATTTATTCATTATCATTAGGATTATTACTATCATTATTTGATCTATTCATTATCTTTTGCATTGATATGTCCAGTTTTAGATGAACTGTACTATTACATATCTTATAACTCAGTTCAAGCAAATCTCTGGTATTTCATAATGTGAATCATAACTGATGACATAATTATTTGCAAGTTGAGAAACCCTAAATCTCCCAGGGATAAATACGCTCGTATTATATGTATATTAGTTTTTGTTTTTCAATGCCTCTGAGTGTGCTCTAGTTCTCTATGTTGTATCTTTACAGGGACTGCCTACCTGTGTTTCTGCCTGGAGAAAATGTCGGCGCGCGTCATGGTTCAGTGCGTTTTCCTCCTGTTTAACTTGGGAAAGACGGCAGTGCCCTTCCTGATGGCGCCCTTTGTCATGCCTTCCGATGTCACTCCCGAAGAGCGTGCAGATCAGAAGGAAGCTTGGCCATGGCTTCAGGCTCAGAACCGCTCAGAATTTCTGGCCACCTCCGCGCCACCCCTGCTGCACCCTGCCGGTAACTCGTCCGGGGATAGCACGCGGGTCGTGTCGGACGTGGGCTACAGCTACGTCATCGTGGGCGTGTACAGTCTACTAGTCAGCCTTGTCTACATGCTAGTTGCCCTCAAGGGGGGCTGCAAATTGTTGGTGCCGCTCGAGGAAAAAACAAAAGACACAAACAATGCAGACCCTGCCCATGGGACTGTGATGGCATCGCGTCTGAGGAAGGCAGGGGTGCTGTTCTGCTTCTTCCTGCTAATTGTCTTCCTCTGTGGTATGGAGACTGTGGACAGTGGACTCATCATGAGCCTGGTGTCTGAATACCTGCACCGTGGCAAGAACATGGGGCTGATGGCAACAGCCATCTACCAGGGCTTTAAGGTGGTGGCCTGTGTTCTGGTGGTGCTCACCGTCCGGTACATCCACCCATCCTGTCTGTTATTCATTGACTTAGCGCTCATGCTGGTGTCCACTTCACTCATGGCCGTGTCCATCCATTTCATGATCAGCGATGCTCTGCTTTTCATAACGTTTATTGTGCTCGCGATGGGAATGTCCAACTCGTATGCTACTCTCGGATCTTGGCTAGAAACTCGCTACAAGATAGTCGGTCCGGTGTCGAGTCTTCTGACAATCAGCTTTGGTCTGGGGTCAATGATACTTCCCCCACTGACCACCATCCTGGTTGATAGGAACGGACCAATCATGTTTCCCGTAGTCCTACTAACCACCACCTTCCTGTGTATCCTAACTTATTTCATCACAAAGGTTCAGATGCAAGAGCCTTGTTGTCCAAAGGTTGAGGAGTCGGAGCCTCTAATCAGCCTGAAAGTTAAAAAGACTGGGGAGCGATGGTACCTGCTGGAGGGAGAGGCCCCCGTGGCAGAAGGTGGAACTATATCAAAGGACGCTCAATAAATCTGCATTTCCGGTCGTCTGCGGACGCACGCGTTGATTTGAGCTGCTATTTCCGGTCTGGAGCTCCACTGTGATGTGTGTGTATGTATATATATATAAATACACATATACATAGATATAAATGTATATATATATATGTATATATATATATGTATATATATATACATATATAAATATATAATATATATGTATCAAATGTGTATCATAAATATGTATTATTTGTGTGGGTGACATAAACCAAAGTTTATTTTCAAAATCATCAGAATTTTCTTTTTAGGCTTTCAGACATTCAGGTATGGTCTATTTAGGAAAACTGCCACCCAGATGATGGGTATGCTGTCGAGATTGTTCATCCCCTCAGCAGTTATATATATACTATATGGAGACAAGGTTAGGGTTGGCTAAAACAAATTTGTTCTGAGTTGTGTGCGTCTAGACTTACCGAGTTAGAGTCATGATATTATGTAATGGTCTACAGTTATTATTTTGTCAGTTTTAGATATCTGATGTGTGAGAAGGACAAAATGAAATCAATAGTTTGAGAAAAGTTGAAAAACTATATTTTTCTATTTCCGGTTCCGGAAGTTGGACATTTTTATACCACATGGGACTTTTGATATGACATATAATATCACACATCTTTAACGACATATCATCTCCATTTTATTCCCCATGACAAACTTGATCATGGATGGAATAATTCTACAAACTTTAGTACACTGGTATCAGCCTTTCATGTATTTTGACGCAAACCTATATGATTGTGATAAAGCTCTGGTCACACCGTCACGCCTCGTCACGCCGCTGACAGGTGTCTGACGAGTCCGTCATGGATGGCCGCACACTGCAGGGACGACACAGAAGTGAGGACGTGTATTGGGCTCGTCTATTTTACAGAGTCTTCTTATATACCTGTATCATCTACGTATACTGCCCGCTACTGCCCATAGAGTATTTATAACCGCACGTCACACTGTGAAGTATGGGATATGTGACTAGGTAAAATTTCGCCATTTTTAGATCTATAATACGAAAACAGATTGACTTAGTACGACAAAATATCTGGTAAAATTATGGATCAGATACATGTCTCTGCCTACGGAATCGGGATGCATCTGATCAGTAATTTCACCGCCTAGTTTTGACGTACGAAGACAGTCTGGTTCCGTACAATACTGAGCAATCATTCGTCCTCCATTCTCGTAGCTCTCTCAGACATTGTATTCAAATCGCTCTATGCACTCGACTGACCTGTGTAAAGTGAAAGGACTCAATATGGTTATGATAAGCACAAGTTTAATTCAGGCCATTTTGTGTTTTTTCGACTGTTTTTAATGACTTAACCACCGTCTTTCCGCTCGTCCTGTCTTATCTGATCTCAATCCTTGGATCTGAAGGAACAGACTTGCCTGATCACTGTTGGTGCTCGCTATTTTCTTTATATAAAGCGTCTATTTTGCCAGAAGGTTACTCCTCATATTGACTAATGGGCTAACCTTTGTGACATAATCCCCCATTGACTATTTTTGTCTAAATACTCAATGGGCGTTGGATACGAGTTCCTAATGTTAAGTCTATGTGGAGAAATACCAGGGGTGAGATGATATGTGAGATCTCCTTTATCTATTATAGTATACGCCGTGGTTATGGTAATGCTAAATCGGTGACAATAAAGTAACAATAAAGTATATCTAGAGCTTATAAAATGGTACTGAATTATTTCTGATGCTGCCAAATCAATATGTTTCACTGGAGTATATCCATGCACAAACCATAATGTAAAAAGTATTGAGCTGACACAAGTGGCCTTGACACAGTGACTGGGTGTGACCATCCAGACTCATCCTATATAAGCAAGTAGCAGCCATAGTTCAGGGTTCTTCTATCTGTATACTGCAAGTACCTCCATATCTTTCTGTGAAGGGCTGATACAGTCAAGGAGTATTCTACCACTTACAACCTACCTACAGTCAGCTGCTGCGCTCTAGTGACAACTTAATCCAGGATTCCAGTGACTGCTGGTAACCATCCACAATCCAGTAGATATCTCACTGTGATACATCCCAGGACTATTCCAGATACAGCAGGCTGAGGCTAGCTCATCCCCCATTGCAACATGTAGGACATTTACTTCCAACCACTCACACAAACCATGGTGTGGGTGAGTGGTATTCACATATATACACAATATTACCATGATTTCAATCTGAGTGGCCGTATTCTCCGCGTAGTTGACGCTATGCAATACACCTCGCTATCGCTCGGAGTATTGCATAGCGTCAACTACGCGGAGAATACGGCCACACAGATCGAAATTATGGTAATGTTGTATTTATTACTCACTTATTTTTAGATTTAAGCAATAAATATGATCGTTAGAAAACTTTTCAACGTAATTAAGAAGTTATGTTTGGGACTACTTTCATCTAAAATCTCCGTATCCTCCTCAGTAGCGATCTGTAATCTCCATAGGCTTAGTATGGAGACTCCGTATCAGGTGGGTAATAAAGGACTATACACACATACTCCACTGTGTGGGCGGGTAGTCTACACATTGACAAGACTTAACATAGCCGCGCACACAGACAGCGGTGTGTGGGTGTTTGGTATGGTTACTGGAGAAATCTACCCGAAAAGAACTCGACCCGTAGTTGTCTGGAGAACTCGACCCGTTTTGGAGAATTCGGTTGGAAAACTCGACCCGTTTCAGATACTTATGATTAAGACATTTTCATATAGAATGAAAGGTCTGACTAGTTAGGGATAGGGTCAAGGATAGGATAAGGTTAGGGTTAGGGATAGGGGTAGGGATAGGGATAGGGATAGGGATAGGGTTAGGGAAAGGGTTAGGGATAGGGTTAAGGAAAGGGTTAGGGTCCGGGTTAAGTTTAGGGTTAGGGATAGGGTTAGGGTTAGGGATAGGGTTAGGATTAGGGTTAGGGTTAGGGTTAGGGATAGGAATAGGGATAGATTAGGGTTAGGGATAGGGTTAGGTTAAGGTTTATGATGTGTCAGGAAATAATGTAATTCATTTCACTGTAAGTTAAATATATATTACAGAATAAATACCTTATTGATATAAGAACATTGGAGATGGTACAGCCACCAAGTATGAATAATTAAATCAATATCTAGGGAAAGGACAGACTGGCTGACAGGGTTGTGGGTTTGGAAAAAGGTTAGGGTTAGGGTTAGGAAGGGTTCTGTTTGTTTTCTTCCCCAGAGAAGACCAAATTTGCAGCCAAGATAACATATTTACTACTAAATATAGTATTTATCCACAGTTGAGACACTCGAATTGAGAAGATTTAAAACGGGTTGAGTTCGTTACTGGTCGAGTTCTTAAAACGGGTCGAGTTCTTAAAACGGGGCAAGTTTTTCACGGGTCGAGTTCGTTACGGATCGAGTTCTCCAGCATTCTTTAGTATTAACATCGCAACACATACCAAATAAGCCACACATTGCAAACCAAAATCCCATCCAGCCCAATGTATTGATTGGCACTGAAGTTTTATCTTCTATATGCAAATGAAAAATAGCGAATTGATAAGAATTGATGCGCGGGCGATACTAATGGACTGGACGTTCATATCGACTGTGGCGCCACCTATCAGTACAAAATGTCAAAAAAATCATACACTTTTTCCACTGGCCGGCGATGCGCCTTATCTGCTTAGTTACGCAATGCATGCGGCCAAACATACCCCTGGCAACGTATACTTCAGCATTGGAGGACTGAGTGTATATATGTGTAATACATTCGTAATGCCTGTGTAATTATTTCCATAGACATAAAAGCGGTTGCATCATATTCTATAGTATTCTAGCTCCAAATTGATGTATCATACATGCATACCACCTCAATGATACCATAGATATATCTTATATAACACAAGTATACCCAAAATGTATACACAATAATGCATTGGCAGGCCTAGCTATAATATGCTTATCTTTTTCCAAGATAATTATCAACTATAAAAATTAGACAGCTCAGACTCACTGATATAATACCCAAGTTTGCTCCAACAATTTAATATGTCAAAAACAACACTCCTGCGATCACAACCACCATTCACACTTTAGGTGTGACTGCTGTGTTTCCTATACACATGTGGCCAGACTCGGCAGTGTTTGTCCGAGCAGCCGCGTATCTAGACTGTGGGCCGTTAGGCGGCGCAGAACGGCAACACCTGTATTGGGAACCTTTTTTTTTAAATCTTACCCAAATGTCTAGAGTAGGAACATTGGCGTGCATCATAATTGGTTTTTAGGAACATCGGAAGGTCTAACGTAGAAGATTTGGAGCTCAGTGCATGACGTGCAATCATCACCACTGATTCAGAGGCAAGTGCCAATGACTGCCCATCCAAACGAGTGCATTATTGTTTAGTTTATGATTTGAGTGTGGTTCCCCCTCTCACAGACATTAAATAGTATCACAATATCAGAATAATTGCTTACACAAATCCAGTTAGGGACATAAAATTCTCCATGTTGATGTCTTGCCTACTTTCTCAAAACCTGGCCACTGATTGGCCAGTCACTTATAACTTCATCTTGCATCACTCTCCCATCACAATGACATAGTATTGCCACTTAACGTGGGTTATAGTTGCGTATAATTTTTCCATGGTATTCCTATGTTAAACTTGTACCAGGGGTGAGATAAATACACAATATTGACTGGTTTTAGATACAAGCGGCCGTATGCTCCGAGGAGTTGACGCGTAGTAATATCCGAGCGTATCCGAGGAGCATACAAACGCTTTTATCTGAAACCAGTCAATATTGTATTTGTTATCCACCTTTTCTGCACAAGTGACATGTCGATATCAGTTCATTTTAATTATGCACTATTTTTCCATACCCAATTTTTCCCGTATGCGCCACCCGGAGCATACAACACATCTGTATGTGTAGGGTATGTCTATGTGTTTTCTATGGGCGCGTGTATCAGGTGGATGATAAAGACTCGTCTGCTGAGACCTCGTGCTGCGGCGTGGGGAGGGTGGACGTGGAAGACGCAGGTTGGTCGTGACGGTGACGCACACCTCGGTGGATGCACGAGGCGGACGTTTCGCCCCTCCCCCCCCCCCCCCCTCCACCACCTCTCCGTCAGCATCGACACCAACCAAGGAGGACCAGTCACCTTATGGAAAGGCCAGAGCTCTATCAATATCTATCTCTCATCTATCAATGATGTATAATATCAGTATATACAACACCAGTACTGACGTCCATCCTGTCACACGGCAACTCCCGCCCCTGGACACGGCGTTGATGATGCGTTCTACGCGAGGTGTTGAACAGGCCTGTCGTCTCCTTGCTCTTCGTACTTACAGCGTCTGGTCAGAGCTTTGTTATACAGCGCTCCAAGTTAGATAACGGAAAATATACATCATAGAAATAGAATTAATGGTAGTTACTAGTTATCATAAGTTATCACTGTTATCACAAGAGTTAGACTTTGACATTTTTCCACTGTGAAAAGTCAGGGCTTAACCATCATTGCATACTAAAATGTCAGACTTTGACATTTTTCTGTGTTGGAAAGTCAAGGCCTAGCCATTGATACACACTAAAAAGTCAGACTTTGACACTTTTCCACAGTGAAAAGTCAAGGCTTAGTCATAGTTGCATGCTGTAAAGATAGACTTTATCGATGTTGAAAGTCAAGAGTTTTTTTATACTTGATTGAGTTAAATGTGAAGCTGATGACCTTTTTGGAGCTGGCAAAAAAGTGTGTGTGTGTGTGTGGGGGGGGGGGGGGGGCGGAGTAAGTTCAAGCAAGCACATATTCTAGTAAGAAGCTTTCATGTGTGCAGACTGGATGTAAAGATCCAGCTGTATAGGTCATTTTGTACTCAATGATATACTGGTCATTTATGGTGGAAGTACACAAAGTCAGCCTTCCAGAAGGATAGTGATGCAAACAATGATGCCCAAAGACTAGTTCTCAAGGTTCTCAGGTGAGTAAGTGCAGGGTAGATGTTTGTTTTCTGTAACTTGCCTTTACTTGGTGTTACTATCAGAAAGTACATTTTTAGCATCATATGAAGATTTGGAAAGTCTGAAAACATGTGTATTGAGGGATTTGTTCATCTTAGTGATGTATCTCATAAATGTTAAAGCACTGGCACACATCCCTATTCAGTCAGTGCTATGCTCCAGATGAATGTTTATAAACTGTCTTTTTATAACTTTACACTTGCTAAATCATACATATCTATTATGTTTTCTATTTATTTTGTACTATAGACCAGTGTAGTTATTGAATTGAATTTTATAACATATCGTTAGAGCGAGATGTTTTTTTCTGTTTTTGTATATGATATCCTTTCAATGTAGATGTCATGGATCTTTTTTTCCAATTTTTCTTTTTTAACTTAATTTCAATATATTTGATATAACCTACTTCATAATTTGTCCATACTCACGAATAAATCAATATGTATGCAGGCATTTGTATGGATATTACGTTTAATGTCATTGACATATCACAGTTGCATATATAACAATTAAATAATGTAGATAGGTACGAGGCACACAGCGCTGGCTAATAATTAAATACATCAACTTGGGCCTCGCTGAAATTAATAATCTATTATTTCCGACATGAAAAGTTCATGAGCTGCTAATGTGTGTAAATAATGATTCTCCGGATAAAAGAAACTCCTCAATTGATCTCTTGTGTTTTTAACAATGATTATTCTTCATCGTCCCACTGCAGCATTCTAATTGAAGTCGAGATATTGCCGATTTCTGAAAGAAATATATAAATCATAATCATTCAATGAGATACGTTGGTTGTTTCAACTGAAGACAAACGGGGAAGGATATCAATGACATATATATTTACTCTTTCAATATCTCGTTGAGAATACATTTACGTTTTAAGATGTACGGTATACAGAAATACCGGTAAATCAACAGTTATGACAGCTGATGTATAGCTGAGTTTGAAATTAAGAAATCATAGACATATGGACTATACATTTATTTGTCTCACCCCTACATCATATGATGTACAGTAGCGGGCGTAAACATGATGCAAATATGAGGGTTTTGTTGACGCCCGAGGAGACATCTATACGTGTAAATAGGCTTAAATTAAACAGACGTAAACTCCGAATCTCAGCCTGTAAATATAGATAAGTACCACCATATATGTAAAGGGGAACAGAGTGACTTAGTCAATGAAAACATAGTCCCCTTAATACACGTGAACCCATATTCATAAATCAT
Source organism: Alentia gelatinosa (assembly GCA_950022655.1). Taxonomy (NCBI): domain Eukaryota; kingdom Metazoa; phylum Annelida; class Polychaeta; order Phyllodocida; family Polynoidae; genus Alentia; species Alentia gelatinosa. The sequence continues at coordinate 63,996,264 of OX465585.1, forward strand.
TGATGCTGCCCGGTATAAATATTTATCTCACCCCTGGTATATTACCCCCATAAACTTAACATTGGGAACTCGTACTCAACGCCCATGGAGTATTTATGAAACAAAACTCAATGGGGGATGATGTCACAAATGCAAGCCAATTAGTCTGTGATAGGGGTGAGATAGAATCTAAACCGCACTCGATCCATAGCCACTGAAAATATGCCATTAATTTGAGTTTGCCACATAAGCTCACTCGGCTTTGCCTCGTGAGGTTACTCCGCAACCAAAACTCGTGGCATATTTTCAGTATCTATGGATCTTATTGCAGTTCCTTGTTAACAATGAAGGTCGTACTCAGGCCTGTATTTCCACCAGTACTTGTAGGAGATGAGGGCGGTGGCCGCGCCGAGCAGGGCGGCGCCCAGCAGGGTGAGGACACACGTGGTGGCGATCCCCTCCGGAGTCTCCAGCCACCAGTTCACCTGAAGTCACACACCCAGCATTCAGTATACATAGACACTAATCGATGGTTATGTGGACAGGCGGCCGTAAACCACGAGAGGTTGACGCGTAGTAATACACGAGCGCTAGCCACCAGTTCACCTGAAGTCATACACCGAGCATTCAGTAGAAATAGACATTAATCGATGGTTTTGTGGACAGGCGGCCGTTAACCACGAGAGGTTGACGCTTAGTAATACACAAGCGCTAGCAAGTGTATTACTACGCATCAACCTCGAGTGGTTTACAGAGCCGCCTATCCACAAAATCATCATCTGTTGCATTTATTATCCATCTTTTCAAATAAATCAAACCCAGTAAATGCCATGTTATAGGGTACTTTGGGGACTATTTCTTTGCTATATATAGCAAAAGAGACTACTTTTTCCCGTATACCACAGTTTGGGGCCGTATACCACAGGTTTGAATCTGTATACCACAGTTATGGTATCTGACAGGTTTTATACAATGGGTCGTGGTTAACTGAGTCCCCATACAGTTTCAATAGGGTCTTTGTATTCGATGGATAACAAATCTGAAATCACTAACGTACTCAGAAGGCTACTCCATAGACGACTGATTACCAGCGGAAATATACATGTCCTTTGTGGTATAAGTACCATGTCTTTTGGTATTGGAGGAGATTGCAAATTGATTTGTGACAATGCACAAGTTTGAACATCTTCTAATACAGGTGTTGACGTTCAGCACCGCCTAACGGCTCACTGTCTAGTTACGCAGCCACTCGGACAAACAAGGCCGAGTGCGGCGACATGCCCATAGAAACACACAGCAATCACACCTAAAGTGTGAACGGTGGGTGTGATTGCAGGAGTGTTGCTTTTTGACAGATTAGATTCTTGTAACAAACTATGGTATTGTATCAACGAGTCTGAGCTGTCTGAACTTTATAGTTGATAATTATCTTGGTTTTAACTTGGAAAAAGATAAGCATAATATAGCTAGGTCTGCCAATGTATTAGTGTATATCCACTTTAGGTGTCCCTGTGTTATCTAAGGTATATCTAAAGTATCATTGAGGTGATATGCATGTATGACACATCAAATTGGAGCTGGAATATCATAGAATAAAATGCAATCGCTGTTATTTCTATGGAAATAATTACACAGGCATTATGAATGTATTACACATATATACACTCTGTCATTCAATGCTAAAGAATACGTTGCCAGGTGAATGTTTGGCTTCAGCCGTAGCGTAACTAAGCAGATAAGGTGTGACACCGGCCAGTGGAAAAAGGCCTATTGTGTGTGCTTATTAAAAGGGCCTCTTACTGTGTAGGTGTCTTGCACGGTCACCACGGGGTAAGAGTTGGGCCCCAGCTGGACGGTTGCTGGGGTGGGCGTCCTCCCGTCTCCTGTCGTGTACCGCGCAAGGATCTCCTCCTTAGACCACATGCGGGCAGGCTCCGTCGAGTTGGTGTTGTCCGTGGTGATATACACACGCGCCACCCAGTGATTACTGCAGGAACCAACAACGACATAAAGCTGTGATATAAACACGCGCCAACTAGTGATTACTGCAGAAACCAATAACAACTTAAAGCTGGTGATATACACACGCGCCACCCAGTGATTACTGCAGGAACCAACAATGACATAAAGCTCTGATATAAACATGCACCACCTAGTGATTACTGCAGAAACCAACAACAACTTAAAGCTGGTGATATACACACGCGCCACCCAGTGATTACTGCAGGAACCAACAATGACATAAAGCTCTGATATAAACATGCACCACCTAGTGATTACTGCAGAAACCAACAACAACTCAAAGCTGGTGATATACACACGCGCCACCCAGTGATTACTGCAGGAACCAACAATGACATAAAGCTCTGATATAAACATGCACCACCTAGTGACTACTGCAGAAACCAATAACGACTTAAAGCTGTGATATACACACGCGCCACCCAGTGGTTACTGCAGGAACCAACAACGACATAAAGCTGTGATATAAACACGCACCAACTAGTGATTACTGCAGAAACCAACAACAACAACTTAAAGCTGATGATATACACACGCGCCACCCAGTGATTACTGCAGGAACCAACAATGACATAAAGCTGTGATATAAAGATGCACCAACTAGTGATTACTGCAGAAACCAGCAACAACTTAAAGCTGGTGATATACACACGCGCCACCCAGTGATTACTGCAGGAACCAACAATGACATAAAGCTGTGATATAAACATGCACCAACTAGTGATTACTGCAGAAACCAACAACAACTTAAAGCTGGTGATATACACACGCGCCACCCAGTGATTACTGCAGGAACCAACAATGACATAAAGCTGTGATATAAACATGCACCAACTAGTGATTACTGCAGAAACCAACAACAACTTAAAGCTGGTGATATACACATGCGCCACCCAGTGATTACTGCAGGAACCAACAATGACATAAAGCTCTGATATAAACATGCACCACCTAGTGGTTACTGCAGGAACCAACAACAACTTAAAGCTGTAGAACGAGTTATCTATGTTAAGCCTATGGGACAAAAATACCAGGGGTGACATAGAAATACAATATTGACTGGTTTCAGACACAAGTGGTCGTATGCTCTGGGGAGTGATATCCAAGCGCATGCGAGGATATTGCGCAGAGGCAACTCTGACTCTGATATTAGTTCATTTACGTACAAACTATTTTTTCATATGCAAAATTTTTTTCCTATGCGCCGACTTTTGCTACCTGGAGCATCAACATGACCGTATGCTCCGGGTATGTAGATACACGTTGTCCATGTGTTTTCTATGGACACTTTGTATCAGGTGGATATATCTGTATGCTCCGGGTATGGTGATACACACTCTCTATGTGTTTTCTATGGACACTTTGTATTAGGTGGATATATCTGTGTGCTGCGGGTACGATGATACACACTCTCTATGTGTTTTCTATTGACTCTTTGTATTAGGTGGATATATCTGTATGCTCTGGGTACGGTGATACACACTCCCTATGTGTTTTCTATGGACACTTTGTATTAGGTGGATATATCTGTATGCTCCGATTATGGTGATACACACTCCCTATGTGTTTTCTATGGACACTTTGTATTAGGTGGATATATCTGTGTGCTGCGGGTACGATGATACACACTCTCTATGTGTTTTCTATTGACTCTTTGTATTAGGTGGATATATCTGTATGCTCTGGGTACGGTGATACACACTCCCTATGTGTTTTCTATGGACACTTTGTATTAGGTGGATATATCTGTATGCTCTGGGTACGGTGATACACACTCCTTACGCGTTTTCTATGGACACTTTGTATAAGGTGGATATATATATCTGTATGCTCTGGGTATGGTGATACACACTCCTTACGCGTTTTCTATGGACACTTTGTATAAGGTGGATATATATATCTGTATGCTCCGGGTATGGTGATACACACTCCTTACGCGTTTTCTATGGACACTTTGTAAGGTGGATATATATATCTGTATGCTCTGGGTATGGTGATACACACTCCTTACGCGTTTTCTATGGACACTTTGTATTAGGTGGATATATCTGTATGCTCCGGGTATGGTGATACACACTCCTTACGCGTTTTCTATGGACACCTTGTATTAGGTGGATATATCTGTATGCTCCCGGTATGGTGATACACACTCCTTACGCGTTTTCTATGGACACTTTGTATTAGGTGGGTGATAAAGACACGGACCTGTTGACGGTGGACTGGAAGACGCCGGAGATGCCGGGATTGCAGGGCGCGCAGGACGCTCTGATGTTGGCCACCAGCGCCTGCTCCTCCTCCCGCCCAAAGTAAGCGCCTCCAGTGTCGATGGCCCAGTCCGTTAAGGCCGGCACGGGGTCAAAGGTGTGCACCACCACCTCCACCGTACTGCCACCGTCACCAACATGGAAATACACAATATTAACATATCATATCAACGTGGAAATACACAATAGTGATATGTCAACATGGAAATACACAATAGTGATATATCAACATGGAAATACACAATATTAACATATCAACATGGAAATACACAATATTAACATATCATATCAACGTGGAAATACACAATAGTGACATATCAACATGGAAATACACAATAGTGACTGGTTATTACATGCATTACGCTATTTTACAACTCACTGTCTCGATAATAACAATGCTCTTGTAGGACAGAGGGACGTGTAAATATTAATTCGTCACTGAGTGATGAACTGATTCCGTACTTCTGGTCAGTAAAAGTGAGACATTCGCACATAGGTACTAAGAAGGATCTGCATGGAGATCCATACTGAAAATATGCCAAGAGTTTTGGCTGCAGAGTAATCTCACGAGGGAAAGCCAAGTGAAAATACGTAGCAAACTAAAATGAATCGCATTTATTAGTGGCTGTGAATCGAGTGCGGTTCAGATTTTATCTCACCCCTGACATTGACAAATTGGCAAACATTTTTGACATAGGCCTTATCCCCCATTGAGTTTTTTTTTTCTCTGAATACTCCATGGGTGTTGAGTACGAGTCCTGATGTTAACTCTCTGGGGGAGATACCGGGGAGGGGATAGATAACTCTAGATGTACTGACTTGGAGCTGCGCGGCGGCTGGCCGCGGTCCGAGGCGTTGACGGTGAAGGAGTACCTGACGTTCTTCTCCAGGGCGCCGGTGATCATCACCTGACCGTCATACACACCCAGGAAGAGGCCGCCCGGCAGGCCGTAGGCGCTGTACTCAAACGGCCTCCCCGCTACAACCACAATCACAGTCATTAGCTTATCATCCATCCTATGCAAAGTCCCATATGAGAATGTATGGGGACTCAGTTAACCACGACTCATTATTTAAAAACTGTCAGATACCATAACTGTGGATTCAAGACCATGGTATACCTGAAAATTGCCCATAGTGATATACCCTTTAACATGGCAATTCCCTGGTTAAATCTATTGGATAAGATGGATAATAAATACAACAAACGGTGGTTATTTGGATAGGCGGCTCTGTAAACCACTGGGGTTGACGTCGTAATACACGAGCATTAGCGAGTGTATTACTACGCGTCAACCATATGTGCTTTACGGCCGTTCGTCTACAAAAGCATTGATTGGCGTATATATACTGTAAATACGCACCGTTTCGCCAGGTAACGTAAAATGATATATCTGATGAATAATTCCACCGCGTACTTTGACGTACGAAAACAGTGGGCCAGTTTCCGTATAATATTCTATCTGCAATCAAAATTCTTCTCTTAATCATGAAATGTTGAAGTAAAAAATACTCTCTCACACAGATTTATATCACACGATTAGGAGACTGTCGGGATTTCTAATTCAATGCTCCCCGTGAGTTAACCGTGAATTTATCAGTAAGAAGGCTCTGTGTAAATCAATTTTGAAGTCACAAATACCAATCATCAATGGAATTTAGTATCGTATGTGTCTTTGTCATCAACTCATGTTTTACTAAATGTGGACTTTAATGTCAGTTTTGCTGGTTAGGCAATGAAAAACAGCCTAAGAATGGCTGATGCCTCACTTCTTCATTGTAGTTGTGATATTGCATTGAAATCAAAATTGTTGTATTGGCTGTACTTGTCTTTTATCCACAATAAAGAACCTTACTAAAAAAACAAAACTCACTGGAGTCGGCGTCCGTGGCGACGAGTCTGTCCACCGACGTGCCGACCGCCGCGTCATACCTGACGTAGTACTCGTACCCGCTCTGCGCCAACTCCGGCGCGAACTCGTTCTCGTCTGCCACCGTCACGAGACAGAGACGCGCTGACGTCAGCCCGCCGGCGTCGCGCGCCTCCACGCCGACGCCGACCACGCCCTGCAGATTGCCGACACTCTCCCGGTCAACGCCCGCGCTCGTCACCAGGGCGGCGCTGCCGTTGCCCTCGTCCCGGATGGAGAAAATGTCGTCTGCCGGCGCCGTGACGTAGAACGAGAAGTTGGCGTAGCTCTCCGTGACGTCACAGTCGGACGCGGTCAGGGAGAGGACGCTGGTGCCGACGGCGGCGTTCTCGACGACGTTTCCGGTGCAGGGGGTGCTGGGAAATGTGGGCGCGCAGTCGTTAACGTCAGTGATGGTGATGGTGATGTTGACAGAGCCCTGCAGGCCGCCCGGGTCCGCCGCCTTCAGCACTGTCAACCATAGACACGATATAACCATATACAGGGTCCGCCGCCTTCAGCACTGTCAACCATAGACATGATATTACCATATACAGGGTCCCCCGCCTTCAGCACTGTCAACCATAGACACGATATTACCATATACAGGATCCGCCGCCTTCAGTACTGTCAACCATACACACGATATTACCATATACAGGGTCCGCCGCCTTCAGCACTGTCAACCATAGACACGATATTACCATATACAGGGTCCGCCGCCTTCAGCACTGTCAACCATAGACACGATATTACCATATACAGGGTCCGCCGCCTTCAGCACTGTCAGTCATAAACACGATATTACCATATACAGGATCCGCCGCCTTCAGTACTGTCAACCATACACACGATATTACCATATACCATCCCCCGCCTTCAGCACTGTCAACCATAGACACGATATTACCATATACAGGGTCCGCCGCCTTCACCACTGTCAACCATAGACACGATATTACCATATACAGGATCCGCCGCCTTCAGCACTGTCAACCATAGACACGATATTACCATATACAGGGTCCGCCGCCTTCACCACTGTCAACCATAGACACGATATTACCATATACAGGATCCGCCGCCTTCAGTACTGTCAACCATAGACAGGATATTACCATATACAGGGTCCGCCGCCTTCACCAATGTCAACCATAGACATGATATTACCATATACAGGGTCCGCCGCCTTCAGCACTGTCAGTCATAGACACAGTATTACCATATACAGGGTCCCCCGCCTTCACCACTGTCAACCATAGACACGATATTACCATATACAGGGTCCGCCGCCTTCAGCACTGTCAACCATAGACACGATATTACCATATACAGGGTCCGCCGCCTTCAGCACTGTCAACCATAGACACGATATTACCATATACAGGGTCCGCCGCCTTCAGCACTGTCAGTCATAAACACGATATTACCATATACAGGATCCGCCGCCTTCAGTACTGTCAACCATAGACACGATATTACCATATACAGGGTCCGCCGCCTTCACCACTGTCAACCATAGACACAGTATTACCATATACAGCCGCCTTCAGCACTGTCAACTATAGACACGATATTACCGCATACAGCCACCTTCAGCACTGTCAGTATTAAACACGATATTACTACATCCAACCACCTTCAGCACTGTCAACCATAGACACAATATTACCACATCCAGCCACCTTCACTGTCAACCATACACACAATGTTACCACCTCCAGCCACCTTCAGCACTGTCAACCATACACACAGTATTACCATATACAGGGTCCGCTGCCTTCAGCACTGTCAGTCATAGTCACAGTATTACCACACCCAGCCACCTTCAGCATGTCAACCATAGACACAATATTACCATATACAGGGTCCGATGCTTCACCACTGTCAATCATAGACACAATATTACCATATACAGGGTCCGCCGCCTTCAGCACTGTCAACCACAGACACGATATTACCATATACAGGGTCCGCCGCCTTCAGCACTGTCAGTCATAGACACGATATTACCATATACAGGGTCCGCCGCCTTCAGTACTGTCAACCATACACACGATATTACCATATACCATCCCCCGCCTTCAGCACTGTCAACCATAGACACGATATTACCATATACCATCCCCCGCCTTCAGCACTGTCAACCATAGACACGATATTACCACATACAGGATCCGCCGCCTTCAGCACTGTCAACCATAGACACGATATTACCATATACAGGGTCCGCCGCCTTCAGCACCGTCAACCATAGACACGATATTACCATATACAGGGTTCGCCGCCTTCAGCACTGTCAACCACAGACACGATATTACCATATACAGGGTCCGCCGCCTTCAGCACTGTCAGTCATAGACACGATATTACCATATACAGGGTCCGCCGCCTTCAGTACTGTCAACCATACACACGATATTACCATATACCATCCCCCGCCTTCAGCACTGTCAACCATAGACACGATATTACCATATACCATCCCCCGCCTTCAGCACTGTCAACCATAGACACGATATTACCACATACAGGATCCGCCACCTTCAGCACTGTCAACAATAGACACGATATTACCATATACAGGGTCCGCCGCCTTCAGCACCGTCAACCATAGACACGATATTACCATATACAGGGTCCGCCGCCTTCAGCACTGTCAGTCATAGACACAGTATTACCATATACAGGGTTCGCCGCCTTCAGCACTGTCAACCATAGACACGATATTACCATATACGGGGTCCGCCGCCTTCACCACTGTCAACCATAGACACGATATTACCATATACAGGATCCGCCGCCTTCAGTACTGTCAACCATACACACGATATTACCATATACCATCCCCCGCCTTCAGCACTGTCAACCATAGACACGATATTACCATATACAGGGTCCGCCGCCTTCACCACTGTCAACCATAGACACGATATTACCATATACAGGATCCGCCGCCTTCAGTACTGTCAACCATAGACACAGTATTACCATATACAGGGTCCGCCGCCTTCACCACTGTCAACCATAGACACAGTATTACCACACCCTGCCACCTTCACCACTGTCAACCATAGACACGATATTACCGCATACAGCCACCTTCAGCACTGTCAGTATTAAACACGATATTACTACATCCAGCCACCTTCACTGTCAACCATACACACAATATTACCACATCCAACCACCTTCAGCACTGTCAGTCATAAACACGATATTACCATATACAGGGTCCGCTGCCTTCAGCACAGTCAACCATAGACACGATATTACCATGAGTCTCATCTACATGGTCGAATTCTACGTGCAATTGATGCATAATAATATCCGAGCGAATGCCTGGATATTGCGTTGTGTCAATTACACCATTCCAAGAGTAGGATGAAGCCCAGGACATGTGTGTTCCCACATGGGAACACTACTATACTGCGTTATAGGCCCTAACAACCAGGAACTATCACCCCGCCATCTCGCGGCAACTGCTGTTGGGAAAACCTGATATGTTTATCATACCTGATAGGAAGGCCTATGGTAAATCTGAAGAAAAAAATCAATGAAATAGAATTGAATATAATCCTTACTGGACACCCTGACTTGTACGTAGTGGAGTCCCCCAATCCTGTCCCCATCCTGTTCAGTGAAAGCGCGATGACACAACGGGATATGAATTTATCCTACCCCTAATATAAAATCCCATAGGCTTAACATTGAGATTCCGTATGCCACGCTGACTGGCATACGGACGTTTGTATGCTACTAGGGGCATACGGAATTTTGATGATTTTCATTCATGATTTTGATATTAAAATATTGTAGAGAGGGGTAGGATAAAATCAAAACCTGATTCGTTTTAATCTTGGCTTCCGTATGCCACTCCTGGAGTTTGGTTCCGGATACCACTCGGCTCCACCTCGTGATATCACTACGCCAAACTCCAGTCGTGGCATACGGAAGCCAGATTAAAACTCATCCGGTTTTACGATAATACTTATGAATATTGAAGAATAAGACAGTCACGCATGTTCACCTATGACGACGGCGTGGTCGGGGAACTCCGTGGTGTTCTCGTAGTCGAGTGATGACGTCAGAGTGATGGCGCCGCTGGAGGAGTGGACGCTGAAGTAAGAGGGCGCCACTGTGGCGGGGTCGATGGAGTAGGAGAAGGTGAAGGCGCCGTCCTCGTCGGCGATGGACCAGCTCGTGGGCAGCACCGTGCCCACAGCCTGCGGGGCACGTGGTTAGTCAGACATCAATAGTCCCATCAGCGTGACTTCTAATCGTTGTCAATAATGTTCAGTTCGCCATTCTGTTTAGGTACTTATATAGAACTGCATCGAGAATCGTATAAATAGACAATACTCCATGAGTTTTGATGGGCCGCAATCGTCATCGATTCGAAGCCGGGTGACAATTATGGCACAGCCAAACGAATGGAGTATTGTCTATTTTACGATACGAGTGCGGTTCTGGATTTATCTCGCCCCTTCTATGACATTAAATATCATCACAACTTCAGAATAGTGGCGTGGCGTAGTATTGTCACTTTACCAGGGTGATCGTTGAGTATAGTTTTCTAATGTTATTCCTATGGCTAAGTGTTATGGCTAAACTTGTATCAGGGGTGAGGTAAAAACAATTGTTCCAGGGGAATTATAGTTGACACTAACATAGTGTATACATACCTCAATGAAAGTGTAATTATGAGACGAAACTGACATATTTAATAGTAACAGAAATTGGGACACTCAAAGTATTTTACGATCGCCTACAGCCTCATGAGGAGAGACGTGAGCGCTCTCAACGCTGTGTCATGTCAGAGTCCCAGTTCAGTGAAACTCACAGAGCAGAGAATAAGAGCTGATAACTGTTTTATTTCTGTTTAAAAAAGAAGTGTTTGTTGTTGCTATCATACGATTCGACACTACTTTCAGTGATACAAATAGTTATGCCTGTGTTATTTTATATTTTAAATCATTAAAGCAAATGAATGAATGGTACAAATAAAGGATGAGCAAATACAAAGAGCAATATAACAAAGAAGGAGCAGTAAAAGGGAAAGGAGAACACATAGTAAAGGAGCAGTAAGGAGACTCTCGGGTGTCATTGTGACCCATTTTTCAGGTCATTTGCTCCCCTACTAACATGAGAAAAAAATGAATGTAAAGATAAATGAGATAATGGAAGAAATTGAAGGAATAATAAGAAAAGGAGTATCAGAAAATGTGACGAGAAAGAAAAGGGAAGGAATAACAAGAAAGGAAAGATAAGAAAATGTAACGGGAACAAAAAGGGAACAGAATAAGAAGAAAAGGAGGATAAGAAAAGGTAACGAGAAAGAAAAGGGAGCAGAAGAACTGTGATTGTGAAGGTGACATTCACTCTCCTCCCAGATCTTTCATGGCACTAGCGCTCGCTAATCTTTGCCTCAACCCAACGCTGGTTCCCTGGTATCTAAATAAGGACAGGGGAACCAGCTAGAATTTCAGATTCAAAACAAGGCAACTGTCAAAAGTTTTGAAACTGAAAGAACTCATATATTATGAGTTGTGAAATGTGGGAATTGTTAAATGAGCCTAATAGACAATCCTACTGTTTTGTTTTTAGTTCTAAACCACTTTGTTATGCGAATCCACAGTTGATTAGACTGCCCCTTCAAGTGAGCGCATGTGTCATGGTTACAAAACAAAACCCAATAACACATGAGGTGTTTTCCACTGAAGAAAGTAATCCCAGAGTCTATGTCTGGTTTGAAATAACAAATAACAGAATCGAGTGTATATCCTTTACCATATCAATATGTGTATCTCTATTATATTAGACTCTATAGATAAATATAACACAAAATACTCCCCAAAGCTTTCAGAATTTAGGATATTCTAAAAAACTGGCGGATGGGACAGATTCTGTCCCAAACAGGCAGGTCGGTGCAGAGATACAAGCAGCCAGAGGAAGTAGAGCGCAGGATATCTGCGAGGAAAGTGGATGACATTGGACATAGTTGAGACTGCTCTCTGTAACGTGTGTGCGTACCGTGGACTCGGCGAGGGTGAGCGCCACCTGGGTCGGGGTGAAGACGGGCGGGTCGTTGCCCTCCGTCACCGTCAGCGTCAGGTTGTCATAGTTACACTGTGACGCAGTGAACGTGTCGCAGACGCTCACCTCGATGACGTAGGTCACCGGCGTCCCGACGTCGGCGTCCAAGATGGCGGCACTCGTCAGGCGTCCGTCTGAGGAAAATAACTCCCGACAATGACGCCAGGTGGCTGGTCTGCTGTGATTGGCTCGTTATGGTCACGTGATAACACCATCTACTGTAACAATCTATTTGTACTGAATATTCGTGTATGTATTTGAAAGATGTTTTAACACTCATTCCTGTAAGTGACATAAGTAAAGACCTACTTTCCCTTTTTTCATAAATGGAAATTATGGATAAGCTTGATTTTGAATTCATTAATACAACATTGAAAATATTACCTAATACAATTACAAAATCTAGCTTAACTAGTCGTTTTTTTTAAGAAAAATAAAACAAGCATGTGATCTCTCCAGCGTAGAACAATTTGAATAACCTTTATAGCTAAAAGTACAAAATCCATCGAATAGTAATCAGAATTGAATATCAAAACATACGTGCACGATCCAACGTTGAATAAAGTCAGTTTTATGTGATTTCTAATCAAAAGCATTGGACAGAGAGGGACCAGCAAGTAATATGAGAAAACGTGGTTACTGAGCCCGTATATGAATGGACGTTCGAGGTCTTTGGTATTACAGGAAATACGTCCCAACGCTGGTGGTTAGAGGGACGTATTTATGTTACAAAAGGCCCAGAATGACATCCATACGGCACAGTCACTATATTTTCTTCTCATCATACACCGAAAAAATATGTCATTTTATCAACTTCCTAAATCATCAATTCATAGCTCATTCACTACGTCACAGTGAGCCCGAACATAATACGTAGTACTGCACTGTAGCAGCGGCTAGTATTTCATAGACGTTCAGGCATAGGTATATAGTAATAAGAGAAAACGTGGTTACTGAGTCCGAAGGGATGGCTGTTCGAGGTCTTTTGATGCCATAAATACGTCCCTCCGCCTGCGGCGTCGGGACGTATTTATGGCATCAAAAGGCCGAGAATGGCATCCCTTCGGACTCAGTCACTACGTTTTCTTATTATTACATACCTAAATATCAAGAAAATGCCTTTTAAAACACTTTCCTGTGTACTTTTTGACCTGAGACATTCACTACGGCCACAATGCGCCTGCATATTCACTAAAGGCGCACTGCGCCCGAACATTATTTATACTGCAATCCGAGGGGCGGGTAGTATACCATAGACGTTCAGCCATAGGTATGTAATAATATGAAAAAACGTGGTTACTGAGCCCGTACGGGTGGCCGTTCGAGGTCATTTGATGAAAAAAATACGGCCCGATGCCGCAGCCTAGAGGGTCGTATTTTTTCATCAAATGACCGAGAACGGACGCCGTACGGGCTCAGTCACTACGTTTTCTTATAACTATATACCTCATACTTGTTGACAAATCTGTTTTTTTTAGCTTTTCTACTTCACAAAAAGCCACTGCTATTCACTACGGCCAGCTGCCACAGCGGGTGCGAACATTATTGATACTACACCCCCAGCAGCGGGCAGTATTTCATACATGTTAGGCCATAGGTGTATAGGAATAGAGGGAAACTATGTTCCGGTGAAAGGAAGTCAAAGTTACGAGGTGAACCTTGGAAAAATTACTGCCCAAGGCCCTGGCCGCGGGCAGTAATTTTTCCAAGCCTTAGCGAGTAATTTTGACTTCCTTTCACTGGTACTTGGTTTCCCTATTCCTATATACCTTCAAATGTGGTTTAATAAGAGACAATCTGATTGGTCTAAATGTCAACCTTGGGTAGTATACGGCAACCTTGGGTAGTATACCAACCTTGGGTAGTATCAGATAGTTACTCCACCCCCCAGAGCGTGGTGTAAGCATAGAGTGTACAGCCATAGGTATATAGGAATAGAGGGAACTATGTTCCGGTGGGAATAAGTCAAAGTTACGAGGTAAGGCTTGAAAAAATTACTGCCCGCGGCTACGCCTTGGGCAGTAATTTTTCCAAGCCTTACCAAGTAACTTTGGCTCATTTCCACTGGTACATGGTTTCCCTATTCCTATATACCTTCAATTGTCGGCTAATATCGATAAAAGCCGAATGTCTATGAACGTCAACCTGGGCAGTAAACGTCAACCTGGGCAGTAAACGTCAACCTGGGCAGTAACTTCAACCTGGGCAGTAAACAAAAGTTATTCTACCCCCAGCAGCGTTAAGTAACCATATGTTTTTCGCTCATAGGTGTATAGTAATAACTGTGAAGTCTATAGATCTAGCTGTGAGTTGTGTTGTGGACAGTGAGGTGTTCCTACCGGAGGTGATCTGAAGAGACGAGCTGGCGTCGTCGGGGTGCGTGGAGTGGATGGCGAAGACGATCCCGGTGGCTCCGTCTGGTGTCGACGCCGCCATCTGAATTACCCGCCACAGGGCAGACACAACACGCCTCTTTTATAAATTCATTTATCGACTATTTCTTTCACATCTCAGGTGTTTTACAAAGTAACAGTCTGTGTTACAAATTGATATTGGAATTCATACAGGTATGACAAAGTCTTAGTTAACTTAGTATAAACAATTACACATTTCCTTGTATCAACATATTCTCACATAATGCTATTATCCGTACATAGATTGTAGATTTTTCTTATAATATCGACGTTATTACCATACATTTAGATCTTTCCTCAATTTCAAGAGAGACGTATTTCAACGCGATCATCACCCACCAATATTCTCCTTCTTATCTTTCCTTTGACCGTTTTATTTCTCATTACTCGGGATTGGTCGCTCGACCTCTGTAGTACATGTATATCTAAATTCATGTTCGTGTTGTGAGACGAATATCAGTTGGAATAATTCACAGATATCGTGTTTTTAAATGGCAATATGTTATATATATGATCTTTCTTACATCTACATGTATCAAATAATAATAAATCCTAATGAGCTGAAGTAGTACAAGTAGTTGGCCTCGAGCATATGAGGTCGGTGGTTCAAACCCCAGTCGGGTCATACCAAAGACTTACACAAAAATGGTACCCACTGCTCATTCGGTTTAACACCCGCCATTAGAATGAGGAGTAGGGGGCTAGGGCCCGAGTGGAAGAACGGCTGTATCACCGAAATCGGTGATTGTAAATACAATATTCCCTTGATAAAAATTGCTAAAAAAAAAGGGGGGGGGGGGGAGTATGATAGGAAGAGGTTAACAAGCTAATTAAAGTGCACCACTTATTCAGGTTTGCAATAGTAAATTCATAGAATGGATCTCAGGGCATAGATTCCTCACATCACAACTATCATCATCTTACATTTATAACCTTGTG
Source organism: Alentia gelatinosa (assembly GCA_950022655.1). Taxonomy (NCBI): domain Eukaryota; kingdom Metazoa; phylum Annelida; class Polychaeta; order Phyllodocida; family Polynoidae; genus Alentia; species Alentia gelatinosa. The sequence goes on from OX465585.1 coordinate 64,011,888, forward strand.
TTACCTATTTAAATATTGGCACTATACTTCTAGATATTGATTCTAATTAGTGTTGACGACATACTAATCCTGCCTGCACGTCTGTCTGACGGGACTCACGTCTGTGTGGTATGAGTCTGACGGGACTCACGTCTGTGTGGTATGAGTCTGACGGGACTCACGTCTGTGTGGTATACGTCTGATGGGACACACGTCTGTGTGGTATGAGTCTGACGGGATTCCCGTCTGTGTGGTATGAGTCTGACGGGACTCACGTCTGTGTGGTATGAGTCTGACGGGACTCACGTCTGTGTGGTATGAGTCTGACGGGACTCACGTCTGTGTGGTATGAGTCTGACGGGACTCACGTCTGTGTGGTATGAGTCTGACGGGACTCACGTCTGTGTGGTATGAGTCTGACGGGACTCACGTCTGTGTGGTATGAGTCTGACGGGACTCACGTCTGTGTGGTATGAGTCTGACGGGACTCACGTCTGTGTGGTATGAGTCTGACGGGACTCACGTCTGTGTGGTATGAGTCTGAGGGGACTCACGTCTGTGTGGTATGAGTCTGACGGGACTCACGTCTGTGTGGTATGAGTCTGACGGGACTCACGTCTGTGTGGTAAGGGTCTGACGGGACTCACCTGGTAGATGAAGGTGTTGACGGACTGGCCCTCGGCGAAGTTCATGCTGAAGGGCAGGTTGGTGAAGTTAGGACTTCCTCCCGGGTTGGCCGTGGGACTCACCGTGGTCACGGCTGCACTCAACAAACCAGGGAAAGCCCTTAATACAGAATGCACGTTTCCATGGCAACAAATCAGAAATGGTCGATTTAGAAAATGCATACTTTGTTTTCTGACTTGGCTAAAGTTTTCCCTCAAAATTAAAACAAAGCACCAAAATGTAATATTATTTAAGTGCTCTATAGCCACTATGGAGTTAATTGTTCAAGGTAAAACATCAAATTACTATTCCCTCCCTTTCATGTTTAATGAAAGAAATATTTCAATCTGTGATTTTTGGAAAGGCACATACCTTGGGCTTATAAAAAACAGCAGGGCCAATCAAATCCAGAAATGCACATATAATATGGGAAGATATCGCTTCCAAAGAAACACCCAAAAATTACAAATTCTCAAAAAATGCACATTTTCTCCCACAGCTTGTTTTTGAATACATATACTTGACAAAAATAAAACAGCTAATATGCTGTATTCTGTGAGTGCATTCACAATAGGGTACAGAACTATAGTTAGTTCATGAAGCAGTCACCAGGTGGCCAATGGACAGAAGCTGTGTTCTAGCTCTTTGTTCTTACTAAATTCAACTGGCTTTCAAAGTTTTACTATTATTCCCTTATCTCTCTATCTACATTTAAGAGGAGGATAACACAGGACACTGTTTGTTCACACATGAAATGTTCTATACACAAAGGTGAGAATGGTTAGAATTGTGACTGTCCCCTATTATCACTCACTTACTTTCATACATCCAGTATTGAAGAACACCTACTTTTTCACCTTCAGGAGTGAAGAATAGCCGCCACCAGGGAATATTACATATCAGCCATATATATCACTTTTATAAATATGTCTGTTTTCACAATCTATCTTGGTTATTACAGGTAGATATTTCTCCAATGATTCTTGTTTTCATGACACTTGACTTATCTAAATGTATGTATCAGAAGTGAGTTGTACCACGAGGGTGAGAGTCAGAGAAGTGATTTGTACTTACCCCACAGGGGAACCACGAGAGAGAGAGTGAGAGAAGTGAGCTGTACTTACCCCACACAGGAACCACGAGGGAGAGAGTCAGAGAAGTGATTTGTACTTACCCCACAGGGGAACCACGAGAGAGTGAGAGAGTCAGAGAAGTGAGTGGTACTTACCCCACACAGGAACCACGAGAGAGTGAGAGTGAGAGAAGTGAGCTGTACTTACCCCACACATGAACCACGAGAGAGAGAGTCAGAGAAGTGAGTGGTACTTACCCCACACAGGAACCACGAGAGAGTGAGAGTGAGAGAAGTGAGCTGTACTTACCCCACACAGGAACCACGAGAGTGAGGGCCACAGAACCCACGATGTAGAAAAGAAACATATTGTCGGCTCGTTTATACCCTCATACTAGAAGATCTCGATAGATCTGCAACATCTGAAGTCTATGTCCAGAAGGATTTGAGCAGAGCAGGTCTGTGGGTATTCGTATGAGGAGGGGTCAGTCTGATACTTGACCCTACGACCACGGCGTTATAATGATACACACCTGCCACCTTGGGCATACTCTGTTCTGATTGTGTTGACCAAAAGTACTGTGTCTTCTGAACTAAGTAGACAACTAACAATCAGCCAGCAAGAACAACTAATCGCGTTGTCAGCCCGTATGAATGAATGTCAAGCAGAAGATCAATAGCTTCTACATATCTCCATTTATCATCCACCTAATACAAAGTGTCCATGATAAACCTATAAGAACTCTGTATGGCTTTACCTGGCACATACGGATATGTTGTATTATCCACCTAATACAAGGTGCCATAGCAAACCAATGATAACTATGTATGGCCATAGCTGATGCATATGGATATCCCTTGTCCACCTAATACATAGTGTCTATAGTAAACCTATAGGAACTCTGAATGGACGTACCCAGTACATGTATACGGATATGTTGTACTATCCGGGCTGCAGAAAGCGGCGCATACCCAGTATTAGTGCATATGAGTAGATAGTGCATTACTAAAGTGAACTAAAATCGGCACACTAACAGTTGGATAATGGTGGATGATAAGTACAATATAGACTAGTTTCAGAGGAAACCGGTTATATGCTCCTCGGAGTTTATCCTATGCAAATTCCTCGCATGCACTTGGATATCACTACACGTCAACCCCTCGGAACTTTCGGTCGCTTGTATCTGAAACCAGTCAATATTGAGTATGTTACTATGTATATCATTATAGACAGCAGGGTGAGAGGGTTCGGGTGGCCGTGTAAAGGGGGTATTCCACTGGACCGACGGTAGCCGATTCCGTAGCCAGAAAATCGCCGATTATTATCGGATGCCCTAGAATTTCTCAAATCTTTGAAAATGGTCAAGGAACAATTGATCGGGTGAGAAATCGGCTTGGTGGATTCACCCCTTAAGAATCATCCTGTGACAACTGACCATGGAACACAGTCTAGCTGCAGACTGCAGTGTTTAAGACAGGGACCCGCGGTCAGAGACTTTCCTTTACATGTAAATGGTGAACAAACACCACAGAACACCTGTGTGTGAGTGTGAGTGGCGGACGGGCGAGGGCTGACCCGGGCCGCTGGTGTCTCTCCCATTACCATGTTGACTTGTTAAACACCGCGACTAAACACCAGTGGCAGGAACACGATTATAAGGCGATGTTTTAAGAGGTTAGAGTTTGGGTATCACTCTTAGTTATTGGCTTAGCAGCCTATTGCACTTTGCCACAACTTCACAGATTGAATCATTTCAATATTGTTAAATAAAATAGAAATGAATACAGGGATATTCCATCAACGCTGCATTTTTGAAAGTCCCAGAAAACCCCAGTAATTAATAGAAGTTCAGATAAACTGGTCTTGACCATACATTTGACATTTGAGATTATCTAAAGGCTCTTATCGATTATACCACAAAGTTTCAATGAAGATTTTATTCAGCCTGTAGAAAACAAACCCGTCCCATTCAAAGCGATTGAGCACATTAAACAACTGGCGATATTAAATGAAGGAGAGGGAGAAAAGCTCTGTGGCCAAGTGGTAGGGTGTTCGCCTCGAGCATGGGAGGTCGTGGGTTCAAACCCCGGTCGGGTCATACCAAAGACTTACACAAAAATGGTACCCACTGCCCATTCGGTTTAACACCCGCCATTAGAATGAGGAGTAGGGGCAAGGGCCCGAGTGGAAGAACGGCTCTATAGCCGAATTCGGTGATTCCCTAATAAAACTTGCCAAAAAAAAGAAAAAAAAGAAACAGCGTATTCACAGAAGCAAGTGGCACCACAGTTGACAAGCACAATGGCCGGGAAAACAGGTACCGTCACATGGTAGTCACCCAATGTTATATCCATCCACCATGAAATTCAAAACCCATGTCATCTTCCTAAACGTTGGCATCGCCAAGCTAACTTTTCTAAGATTTTAGAGATTGGCATAGTAATAATCGTACTGTTTTTGTTGTTGTTGTTGTTGTTGTTGTTGTTGTTGTTGTTATCATTCATTATTTTTTGGGGTGAAAATCATGACATTCTTTAGTCTATAGAGATTCAATCTATGGTGAAATCGTGGAATCATGTCCAAGGAATCGATCAACCATGAACAAAATAATTACCACTTGACTCAGATTGCCAGTTATTTACGGTCTATGGATTACCAAGAACCACCTTTTCATCTGTGTAGGATGGAGCAGACCGTATCAGTTTAGACTGGGACGTACATTCAGAAGATGGAAGGGCCTTCAGGCCCTGAGTTTAGTCAGATTTGATGGAGGCCATTCACCATCCTCTGTCGTTTAATTGTTCTATGGCATATTTATAAGTCGATCATTCTAAAATATCATATAAAAGGGAGCTATATTCTAGTACATGTAGTTGCTTTTGAATGAATCGAAGAAACCCATATTGTTCAGAATATTTCCTATATAATTCAAGCAAATATAAAAAGGCATACTGGACGAAAGTTATACTTTACTCCCCTGGCAATAGAATAAACCACAGGGAACCGGTTTAAACTGATAGTTGTTGATGTTTGAATAAATTACCCAGTGGCGCCATTGTGAATGGATTTGCTTTAAATTGGGCGAGTCCCCCCCCCCCCCCCAGGCCAGACTTACTGAAGTGTTTGATTGTGAACATTCAATTAGAATTCAAAGTATTTGAAACATGTAGACTTCTAACGCCTGACTGTCCGGTGGCTGAGGTGGCGGGGTGAGGGAGGTGGCGGCGCACAGGGTGACAGAGGACACCGGGTCTGAGACCAGGGAGCTGTTTCAAGACCATATAGTTAACCCACGTTTTGAAACAGCTCCCAGGGTACAACCAGGAAATCGTTAGCAATCCATTGAAGGGAACAGACATGTATTTATACACAATATTGACCGGTTTCAGATACAAGCGGCCGTATGCTCCGAGGAGTTGACGCGTAGAAACATCCGAGCGTATGTGAGGATATTGCGTAGAGTCAACTCCGAGGAGCATACGACCGCTTTAATCTGAAACCAGTCTATATTGCATTTATCATCCACCTTTTCTGCTCAAGTGCCATGTCAATAACAGTTCGTTCCATATTCTTCCATATGCGCTATTTTTCCGTATGCGCCGCCCATAGCATACAACATATCCATATGCTACGGGTATGGTGTTTTCTATGGACACTTGGTATTAGGTGGATAATAAACGCAATGTCGCGTTCACAAATACATTTTATATAGCCTAGTCGCCTTCTCTCAGTGACTTCGCATGCACCGGGGCGCCATCTTACGGGATTCTCTTCGAAACCCGCCCATGTAGTACCGCCATGTCCCACCAGGTGGCGACGGTTTACGGTCTTCAGCACTCGCCCTCAGCCCAGAGCCTTCAGCCCGAAACCGTGCATGATGAAGTGGTTCCGTAACTTCATTTTGACTCAGAGAAGGTCATAGATAAGGCTCAGGTTTTAGGCCTCATTCGTAAAGTTTGATTGCGTATAGGCATTTGTTGCCAAGCTTCAACTAGAATTTGTGTAAATGTCAAATCATATCCCTGAGCACTAGGAGGTTCAGTGCATATGAAACGAGACAGAAAGTCCAGGGAACCAATGATAAGGAAAAACAGAAAGAGGCAATAATTATGTGGTATAACAATAAAGGTTCTATAAGTACATGTAGTTGGTTTAAAGTCATTGGAGTCATTCCCTGTATACTATATCACCAAAAACACAAAACGAGAGCCATCAGCATAATATGATTTGAATTTGAGCCTGAAAAGGTAAACATAATTTATCACACTGCTCTATATAATCAACAAACATCTTAGACTGCTTGATCTGATTAGCATCAAATATTTACCGCTCTGTTTGATTAGCAACTTGTATTATCTAGAAACAATTTGTGATAATATTTATACCCGTACATAGTCTAAGAAAATAAAATAGAAATCAATTTAACAGCACAAGTACGTCGAAAACGCTGGATAGTACACATGTACCAATGCAGGATAGGCCCCTGTAATTTGATCATTCTCAATGGATTCTAAATACAAAAAAGAGCTTCGCTCATTTAAAAAAGAGAAAGAATTTCAGCCTCTTCACGGCGAGAACAGATCTATAGAGGAATAACTATATAACAAACGTATTTTCAAAATCACGTTTAAAAAGCCCAACTTTTGATTTCAAATTATTCTTTCCATCTACAAAAGACTATATATTGGTCTATTTGATAATTAAAGGCATTGGATATTGTCTAATAGTTCTCATAAGTATTGATGTTTAGTCCAATAGCGATGGACAAAGTTACTTTTACATTTCTTCAAAGAGAGTAGATCTCGCTGATTTCTTTAGAAAGTAGACAGACCAGGGAGGAATTTTTAAAACTAAGAACGACAAAAGAATTGATCTTATGGAGGTCTTTGTTGCATCCTCGTTACCGAACATGATTTTTGTTTAAGGAGGACGATCCTACCAGACGATCAGGAAGTAAGTTCTCGAAAAGAAGGCCACATGTTTGACATTTTTTGGGTCTGTAGCTAGGTGGGTTGATCCTTCATAACCAAATTCTTCCTCCAAAATAGGAAATATTAAACGATAACAATTGCCAAGGATGTCCCGGAATTCTGAGGACTCCATTTATAAAACGGACTGACACTCTGATCATGTTCACTATCGCTTCAGGTTAGTCCTAATGGTAATCATTCAGCCAGTATCGTTCTTAGTTCTAAAAACACCTCTCAGATGAACTAGATGGTTTTTCCATGTCTCACGTTTGTACGACATGTGATCGGAATGTCATCCCGGCGTCCCATCGGCGGGGGACGCTGACAAGACGCGCGCGATGAGGCGTGACGTGAAAACAGGCCGACATCAGCGCCCTCACGCCCGCCGCGGCCACCGGACACACCACGCCGCACCCGACACCGCGCGCGGACAGAATTAAAACGTTTTAGGCGCCGTTTACAATGCTCCTACCTCGTCCCGCCCGCGTCTGCGCATACCGCCACCTCATTTCGCCGGTACCTGGCGTAACGAGACCCGCTCACCTGACGCTCGCCGGTAACCGCCGCCACATCCATCAGAGTCCTCTGGTGGCGAGAGGCGGTATCACGTAGCAGACGACATTGGGCATGTTCGTCGTTATCGCGCGTCCATCGGCCACCCACACGCTCCACTTCTCAGATCACTTTCCCGGCAGGACTGGAGCGCTCTGTCACAGAGCGGATTCTATTATCCACCTAATACAAAGTGTCCATAGATAACACATAGGGAGTGTGTATGGACATACCCGGAGCATACAGATACATCCACCTAATACAAAATATCCATATAAAACACACAGGAGTGTGTATGGCCATATTTACAACTCAAAATATCAAAAGCCAATTCTTCTCATACCATGTCTATGTGGTGTGGGAAGTAAAAGAACTCTCTCCTCGTAAATGTGTAGGGCTGAGATTTCTATCTGAGTTCATCACATAGATTCGATCACCACCTTGTGGTGTAAAAGAACCTTGAGAGAGTCTGGTAAGGACCTATGATCGTTGACTGGACGTTAAATCAAACCAATCAAACCAAACAAAATACCTGGAGCATACAGATATAAATACAAAGTGTCCATAGAAAACACATAGGGAGTGTCTATCACAATACACAAAGCATTCAGATATATTGTACCGTTGTTTGCTCCCTTATTTTCGTAAGACATTGATTAAATACTAATTAAGTTGCTAGCTCCTCACCTCTGGTGTTTTAATTTGCTACTGATCTCTTTCTAGCTGCCTTTTAGTCAAACCTAATCTTATAGATTAGGTAAGCGTTTTCTACAGTTTCATAATTCAGGAGTAGAGTTTCACATGTGATGAATTATCTGAATTATGGTAAAATGTGAAACAATGTATGTAGACGGGGCTTAGCGATTCTGCAAAACACTCCTGCACCCACCGCTAAAAAATGTGAAACAATGTTTCTTGAAGGCTCTCTTTAATTAGGCCCTGGTTACAATGACAGTAACTCACGAAAACTGGATACAAAATATCAGACTTCTAAAAGGATCTTTCTAGTGACAGAGTCACTCAGGGGTGCATACGGGTTCTTCCTTTAATACAACAAATTTCAATTTCACAAGATCAACATATCATAAAACCCCAATTTCTAGTTCCAATAAACTATGAGTTTTAGTCCTAAATAATTAATCTGTTGTTGAGTTCACAATCCCTGATGAATTTAGTCACTTTTCATCATTCACATCCAATTCGACGATTGCTCCTAATCCACTCCAGTGTCCAACTCTTTTGGTAGTGAGACCACTCCGTGTCTTCTCCCCGTGAGGATCAGTCTGCAGATTGTCGGTAGTCCTCGGACCTACGGAGCAGTCCTTCCACACACACAAACCTAGCAGGGCGGCCCTACTCCAGGTAGAATAAGGCCTCCAGCACCCGCAGGAGCATTGGCAATGCTCCTGTGCAGCGAGTATCGCTCCCACAGCTCAGTATCTACCAGATGGTGCTTTCTTACTGTCCAGCACTGGTTGTGCAACTCTCTAACATACCAAGCTTTGAACCAATAGGCAAGCTGCTTCCACATCATGTGAATAACCATACCTTATACAGCACATACACATGTTCTCAACCCTGTGTCATACACTTTTCCTTCAATACATTAATTACAATTCATCATTAGTTTTTGTACATGCACACAGTGCAATATCAACCTAATCCAAGGTGTCTATGGAAAACACATAGGGAATGTGTATCATCATACCCGGAGCATACATACACAATATTGACTGGTTTCAGAAACAAGCGGCTGTATGCTCCGAGAAGTTGACGCGCAGTAATATCCGATCGTAAGGGAGGATATGCGCAGAGTCAACTCCGAGTATCACCATATGTGGAGCATACCGATATATCCACCTAATACATCCACCTTCAAATCGTCCTTCAAAAGCGCTCTTCGCAAACACGTAGCAGGGCAAAATTGAAAATTGATTGACTGATTATTTGATAAGCCTATTAGACTTCATGGGCATCTTCACATCTATGGATGTATCCTAAAAAACAAAAAAACAAAACAAAAAAAAAACAACAAAAAAAACTACAAATCCATCACATCCCTCATTATCACACCTTCTTTTCATCTATATTATACTTGTATTAGTGCAATTGCTCACATTGATGTTTAAATGCGAACATACAAGATTCCCTTATCCTGATCATTCATTGCTGTATCTTCCTCAAAACCAATGAATGTTGTTGGTTAATTTCCTATAATAGCATGTAATCTGTGCTGTTCACTCATTTATTCATAATGTATTCCCTGTACAAATTTTCTTGTTGTAGCATCTAACATTTATAATCGGATAAGGTGGTAGACCGCGATACCTTGATGTATGCGAACCAATGTCCCATAAAAAACCCTCCCAAAAAACCAGTTTTCATACCACAACAGTGAGAGATTCTGCCACCGCGTGGCGCCACTGTCAGCGAGTCCTACCAGAGAGCGCAGCTCGGGGGGTTGGGGAGCCCACTCCCCTTCCTATCCGTATCATTGATATAGGTTTGTAACTAATGGCATAACTATTTGGAGTGTTAAGAGAATCCTCAAATCGACATTGTAAGAGAGAAAGGGGCTGCAATTGGCCGTTGTGATCGTTGGATATTACATGAGTATCAGTTTTACACTAGATGTGCACTGTAAGAATATCTAGCAAAACATCCTTAATGTTGAATATCATTATGATTGGATATGGAATGTGTGCCAAATCACATAGACAGGGATCGTTGCTGGGTCCTTTATTATATATTGTATTCATTAGTGATATGTGTAAAGGTGTCGGGTTGCTGTTTTCTGTAATATGCAGACGATCTGAGCCTATACGCAGGTAACAGATGCAAATGTATCAAAACAAACCTCTCTGATTCAGGGGATATCATCTTTAGCTGGTGTAAGGAACATGGGCCAAGAAAACCTGCATTTGATCAAATTAATGTGGTTTGCGGCTCCAACAAGGCTCCGACACCTCCCACACATCGTCTTCCAATGTGACGGGAGACTTCCTAGCCTTAAAGCAACTTATAAGTTTTTAGGAGTCACACTTGACACTATCTAGGCTGAACTATGAGCAGCATATAAAAACTATCAATAAATCTGTCAACAACCGTGGTAGGGCAGATGAGATCTATAACTGTAAGGCCAACAGACCAGTTATGGAATATGGCAATTTTCTAGTTGATGGTGCAGCGCAAAAATGTATTAGGTCGCTCCAAATACTCCTGAACAGGGCGTTGAGAATTATAAACCAGTCAAGGATCAGACAGCGCAGTGTTGAATACCTCCACCGAGTTGTGGAGTTGAGAACCTACATTAAAGGAGGACTAATCAGTCGACGTATCAGAAGTCCCAGATCAAAAGGCCCTCAATGGCACAATTCCTTGGGTACCGTAGTGTAAACACAGTTTATTGTGTCTAATGAAGTATCAGAGTGAATGACGTACACATATATACATTCTCAGGGTGTGGCTGAAGGGAAAAGGTCTGTTGCTTCATTGCATTATTATTCATGTATGACCATAGTATGATATTGTTGTATGTCATGAATGTTCAAAACTAGAGCTGTAATACTGGTCAAAAGAAGTATATTCTAGCTACTGCCCCCGATCTCAACCCTTAGACCTTTCAATTTAGTGTCCTTTTCCCCCTGGGCTTTTGCGTGGGTGAAGATATATTTTTTTATATATAGCAACATCGACCGAAATTGTCTAAATGGCCCTGGAGCCTACGGAAAATAGGATATACATGACTATCCTAGTAGCACACTCCAGAATAAAGATTGAATTTAAAAAAAAATGTAAATGAGTATTTCTAGGTTTATTCTGTTTTGTATTCTTTACTTTGCTTAATAGAAAGTAATGATCAAAGGAAGAACAGCTCTGGTGATGCCAAGAATACCGGTCCACAAAGACTGATGTCACTAACTACCTTTATTGACAGACTTTGAATGTAGTTCATGTCACCATTGAATTATGCATGATCATAACCCCAAAGATGATGATCTTTGTATATTGTCAAAACAAACAGAAACAATCAATAAAAGAAATGTTTAAAACAACAACAAAATTGTACAAGTACCTCATTTCCCACCCTCAATGTAAGCCTGTATTGTGATTTTGTATGTGGAGACTTGAGACTCTTATTAGAAGCCCTATTTATGTCACCCTGGCATTTTTTCCCATAGACTTGACATTGGCAACTCGTACTCAACGCCCATGGAGTATTGTAGACAGATACTCAATGGGGGATGATGTCACAAATTCTAGCCAATTAGTCAGTGATAGGGGTTAGATAAAATCTGAACCGCACTCGATCCATGGCGACTGATAATACGCCATTCATTTTGGATCTCACGTGATTACTCTCCAACCAGAATTCATGGCATATAATCAGTGGCCATGGATGTCTCCGTAGTTCCTTGTTACCTGTGGTATTCAGGTGAAGTGGTCGTTAACGTGAGACCCCTCCGCAGCCCTGTTCTGTCAACTCGCTCGTCCTGCCACACGGCAGCGCTAACCGGCAGCTGTCCTCAATTGTGTGGCCACGGTCCCTCGTCGCGGTCAAACGTTAATAAACATATTAGTTGCTGCCTGTCAGAACTCATAAAGAGCTTTGTGACATCCTCCTCCCTCCCACCACTCCCACAAACAAGCCACCCCTCACGCCCCTCATCCTAAACGATGATGTATGAGTGGAGACCTCTCCTTAGACCCCCCCCCCCCTCATACTCACCCCGCCCACCCTGACATGGTCAAACGTTGGATCAAACGCCGGCCACGCCTACTGGCCCTGAGTGACAGCTGCCTTAACCAATCACACATCGGGACACTGCGTGGCGGCGGCGCCCCATGCGGCAGCGCCAGGCTGGCAGGGCGGCGGTTGTGAGAAGCGAGGCGCGGAGTGGCGGGGTGCGGGGTGCGGGGTGCGGGGTGAGTGCGGGGGACGGGCGGGCTTTTATTTCTCACGGCGGGGCGGAGCGCGTAGACGAGCAGGAGGCTGCGACCTGACGACGACGACGACGCGCCATCAGAGCTCACTGCGGGCGGGGGACGCTCGTCACTCTGTCGTCTGCTGCCCGCGGCCAGTTTCCCGCCACTCCCCGACACGGCGCACAGCAGCCTCCAGTGCCTCTCCAGGGAGGAGCAGCAGCGTGAGGCCTCAGACCCCCCGCGGGATAAATCACCCCACTCGGCGCCCGCCGCGCACCAGTCGCCACTCCGGGCTCCAACGCCGAGGCCAGCTTCAATATTTGCTCGCGCTGATTGAGTTTGAGGAGTTCCGAGAAAGCAGACGACTTTTGGACTCTGGTTCGCGCGTCGTGTACCGGAGGAGTTTCCCCCCGCGAACTTTCTACTTGTAGTTGTGACGGATTCTTCCCTCCCGTGTTAAGGATGCAGGACCACAGGACACCGAGGTCGCCGAGGTCGCCGAGGTCACCGGGCTCGGAGGACGAGGCCCCGGCCTCGCCGAGGACCGCACACCCGGACCGCCACAGTCCCCGCCCGCCGCCTTCCCCGGGGTCCAGCCCGGGGTCCTGCCCGGGGTCCTGCCCGGGGTCCTGCCCGGGCTCCCCCCGCCCGTCCCCGCCGGCGCTCCGGGCCGACTCGCCGGCCGCCCGCTGCCCGTCCCCGTCCCGGCTCCGGCTGGCGGCGCCCGTGTCGGCTCCGCCGGTCGCGGCGCGCCCCTCCGCCGCCTGCCTCTCCTCCAAGGCGTCGGCCTTCTCCATCGCCTCCATCATCGGGTCGTCGACCACCGTGGAGGAGGAGGACCGCCGCTCGCCGTGCTCCTCCTCCGGCGGGTCTGAGCGCGCCGAGTCGCCGCCCGCCGCCGCCCCGCACACCGGCATGGCCTCTCTAGGTAGGTGTCACAAAACCACCGCTACAACATCTCTCACATCCCTGCATGGTGTTTTTGTCTCACAGGCTTACTTACCATTTGGAACTCGTTCTCCATGCCCTTACGAGTATTGCAGTCCGATCTCCATGGTCTATATCCTGCGTATCGTCCATTCTCTCAGTGCGTACAGGGGTGAGGTGAATACAGAAAGCATCTCGTTTTCCAGCTGTTTGACCGCTACATAGTCACTCACCTGTCGCCTCGTTCATATCATTCCACATCAAACATGTGGGGAACGACAACTCGGACGAAAAATATTCGGTACTCCTTTATCATCACATCCCGGTATCTTTTCCCCATAGACTAAACATTGGGAACTCGTACCCAACGCCCATGGAGGATTTAGGGAAAATACTCAATGGGGGGTGATGTCACAAATGTTAGCCCCTTAGTCAATCTGAATGGTGATAGAAATTTAGAAACCTAGTTTACCGTCAGAGTTCGTATCCCATCTTGTTTAAGTCGCTATGTAATTCACGCGGCTTCAGCTTGTGAATTACTACGCGATTCAGACTCGCTGGGATACGAGCCCTGACCTTAAACTTCAATAGGCTTCCCCTATAGACTTCCACGGCTACACCATATACTTATTGGGGCAGGAGACACACCAAGCAAGAACCAAAATGGCGTTTATGTGAGCTAGCATTTCATATTTAACCTGGTTATTGGTTCTGAGAAACTAGATTGTAGGAGAGAGATGTTCCTCTGAAATAGTATCTCACATACACTCCATTTTGTGTTGGCCATTCTGGAAATCGCTGCGTATCTCGCTTGGTGTGTCTCCCGCTTAAAATGGAATTAACAGGGTGGGATTCATGTACCTCACAGGGTGTTTGTCTGAGACAAATCTGCTGAGATTCTGTACTGGAACACGATGGGTTCCATTTCCCTGAGCATGGTTGTTTCCCCGAACTGCTGGCGACATTTACCCCTGAAAAGGAACAGAATCTCACTTAACACACGACTAGAAAACGCCCATCGCCTGTGAGTGTCAGAAAACATTCATGACACGTCGTTCATTCACACGAGCAGGTTCCCAGAATTGTGAACATCTCGGTTATGACGTTCTAAAGATAAACTAGTCCCCTAAACATTGACCGCTTCAAATTTCTATATCCGATGTTGGACATTTGATGAGTAGCCCAGAGAGGAGGCAGTTTTCCTATTTCACATGGAAATCCTTGTTTTTATTTCCAATTTAAAGAATCATATTCTCTCGTATAAAACAAAAAGAGAATAAATTATGCCTCTTTAACACAAATAAACAGTGGTTTACACCTCCCCACACACCCCAGCCCCATTCATGGCGATAGCAAAGTGTTTCCTTGTTTTCTATGTCTGTCTGAGACAGTAAATACCATAGGAAAAATATCTAGTCCCTTCTTTATGACCCCAACTGACATCTCTGAGTCTATGTGCCGCAGGTGCATTTGGTCAGGTTCCTGAGTTTCAGACCATTTTGCTAAGGTGAATTTCACAAAGTGTCGATGTTATATACAGAGGATAAATGACTGTCAGTATAAAGATGTGGGCCCATTTTATAAGTTAATGGCCACTTACTGCCTGTGTTTACACTAAATAATACGCAAGTGATCTGCCACTGGGAACAGATGTGCATCATCTGTTTCATTAAGATAATGCCTCTACCACTTTGTGTCACCAGTCACAAATCAGGAAGTGTGGGGGTTCATACCCACTCATACGGTAATGACTGTAGCATCAATGTCTACTTTCCGTATTCAGAAAACAAAAACACAAACAGACGTATGCATGAAAACGCACATTATTCCTAGTCCCAGTTCCTTATTCCGTTTAATGTAACTAAACTCTACATTTACACATGAATTGAAAGACAGTGCCCTCGTATGACCAGAAATGCAGAATAATATTTACAATATTTGTCTGCTCGAGTAGATTGCTCTTTATGTTTAATTGTTTCAACATGACAACACGTTTAACTTCAAACCCAATACGTGTTAGGTCCTTCCTTTATCATTAACGTGAACTATTTGTATATTGTGATTGTTTCACGATTCCTGGTCGGTGTTTTTTTGTGTGACTCTCCTCAGTACGTCGCTCCTCTATTGACACAGAGGCCACTTTCCCGCCGCTGACTTTCCCATCTCATCATCACTTTGATGATCCTTTCACAGCCAAACGCGTCCTCCGGCCAGAGAGACCGAATCCAAACCCTAGTCGATGGAGATAGCGATAATAGCGACAGATTCCATGTGCAAAGGCCGCCAACAATCTAGATCTTATCACCAAATATGGGCAACGTGTGTTCGGAGATGAAGAGCAGCGAACAATCAACCAGAGGCTATGATATGAGTGATTTATGAGATCATGGGAATCACATGCGCTATAAACGATAATGATGCCTCACACAAGGAGAAAACAAACAAGACAACCGTCACAACACAGTAACAGGGGGGATGGGCAATATACAGTAATTAATATACTAAACACAAAGATGAAAACCTTTCTAAATGTAACGACCCAATCCGTGTTAACCCTATTCCACTAGTCCGCTATAGGCCTCACTGTTCGTAAAAGGCAAATCGGTATGGATTTGCCTTTTACGAAGCGGCTGGTAAATAGCAAATCATCTGATTTTTTTTACCAATTTTACCAATCAAATGGTAAATCATCTGATTTTAGATAATATTATCTAAAATCAGATGATTTACAGGAGTGAATCGGGAGCTGGAGTAAATACATTTAAATGCACACTTATAGGACTTAACGGCACGAGCAAGTTCCGATTCGGTCATTCATGGGAGGCAACATGAGTTGGTGTATGCCTCTCATGGGGTAGTCATGCAGTAATAGGAGCTGATATGACGGCAAAGACTGCTATATCTGAGTTTATTTGAAGGTGCCCAATCTGGTTGAGTAGTGCTGTATATCGTCTGTTCTAATCTCTTTGGAGGTACTTAGCCGACCACCCTATCACTACCCCCGCCCGCGCTACGTACACATACCACAACTCTCTCTGTGTGTGCCTGTAACTACGCGCCTGATGTTACTCCCGTGACGAGCTGCTCCGTCAGGTCGCCACTGAGCAGCTCAGACACAAAGCACCGAGTTAATGATGAACTGAGTTACTCTCATAGTGCACTGAGTCACTCTTATCATGCACTGAGCTACTCTCATAGTGCACTGAGTCATTCTCATAGTGCACTGAGTCACTCTCATAGTGCACTGAGTCACTCTCATAGTGCACTGAGTCACTCTCATAGTGCACTGAGTCACTCTCATAGTGCACTCTCATAGAACAATGAGTCACTCTCATAGTGCACTGACTCTTATAGTGCAATGAGTTACTCCTATAGGGCACTGAGTCACTCTAATAGAGGACTGAGTCACTCTTATAGGGCACTGAGTCACTCTCATAGTGCACTGAGTCACTCTCATAGTGCACTGAGTCACTCTCATAGTGCACTGAGTCACTCTCATAGTGCACTGAGTCATTCTCATAGAACACTGAGTCACTCTCATAGTGCACTGACTCACTCTCATAGTGCACTGAGTCACTCTCATAGTGCACGGAGTCACTCTTATAGTGCACTGAGTTTTAGCTGTAATACCGTCCAACATTGCTGTGAGTACTTTGCTGCTTTGATACTGCCCTACATTGCTCTGATACTGTCCCACATTGCAGTGTTACTGCACTGATTTACTCTGACACTATCCCACATTGCTGTGAGACTGCGTTGTGTTGTTTTGATACTGTCCCTATCTGACACTGCACTTGTCTGCTGTAAGAGTGCACTGCGCCGCTCTGATGGACTGCACTGAGCTGCTCTCATACGGTACACACCACAGACGCTCGTGGTATGCAGGGGTCGCTTTGGTTATCGTTACGTATCGGGTTTTAATTGAGTGTGGCCAGTCAGGTCATTTACTCCACCCTCCCCTCCGCTCACACATACACCCTCCTCCAGGTGCCCCTCGTCCATCACCCCCGTCTCTCACCCCCCGTCTCACCCCCGCCGTCCCCCGGGCCCGCCGCAGCCCAGGCCCGGTCAGTCTGTGTCAACGTGAACGCCCCATAAAGCGCCCACTTAGAGACCTGCTCTCAGCCTTTGATGGTAATTTAGTTATCGACCGAAGATTTCAGGTTTCCATTCCCTGTAACACGATACGCGAACCCAACCGCTGTAGAGCCGTCTTCTGAGAAGTGAACAGGACTGGCGGGGACCAACAGGCGAGTCGAGGGCGGGCAGGGGCAGGGCCAGTATGTAGGTAGGAGTAATATATAATGAAACATAATGAATTTCATATGCTTCTTTACCGCTACAGATGTCACTCAGCTCTGCTTCGTGATATCATTCTGTGAAGGTAACCCCTGCCATGTAAACAATCATATGAAATTGAGTGATGTTTCGATTTTACCCTACCCTGCCACATGCTTTTAACTTCATATGTCACCATTGGCATATGGCTATTTTATAGCATAACTGTGGCATACAGTCACACCATGTTAAGTCTATGGAGATTTATGTTATAGGGGTATGAGTAGAGACTGGTGTAGATGGACATTGGGGGCAGTGTGTAGGTATGAGTAAAGACTGGTGTAGATGGACAGTATGTAGTATGTGTGTAGTTAGTGTGAATAAAGATGGACAGGCAAACGGTAGTGCAAGGGCTTGAAAATCAACGAGGAAGAGGGGCGAAAGTGCCATGTATCAAAATGAGATGAAAAAGATGTATTAAAGTGGGATAAGGTGGAGAAGAGATCAGAAAGGTAGGGCTATGTGTGTGTTCCTGGAGAGGGAGGGTCACTGGTCTGTAGAGGAGGTCACTGGACAGAGTCACGGTGAGGTGTAGGTCTAGTGGTTAGTGGGTGATCATCAGGTACTGGCATTAGGTGGGGGCGGGGCAGTCTCACACCACACAGCTCTGTCGTAGGAGGCGGAATGCGGGTTTATCGGCGCTGAGGGCGGACTCGAGGCGGTAAAGCGTTGTGTACTGACAGGGACTCCCGGCTGAGTCCGGGCAGGGGCTGAGGTAGATCTACCCGGTGTCAGGTCCGGGTCGGGGTGTCAGGGCTGATTATACGCCGATACGGGGCACGGACACACACAGGGACGGGGCGGGCTGACGGGGTGACGGGTGGACAGGATCACGGGGCGTGTCCTGGTAACCAGGCGGGACGTGCGAGGAGGGTCCCTCACAGGTGTCGGCCGTTCCCCCGCCGCCCGCCGCCCGCCCGCCGCCCGCCGCCCGCCGCCCGCCCTCCGCCCTTCGCCCGCCGCCCTCCGCCCTCCGCCCTTGGCCCTCCGCCCTCGGTTTGCCGCCCTCCGCCCTCCGCCCTCCGCCCGCCGCCCGCCGTGACCGGTCAGAGGACAGGTAACAAGGGGCCCGGTGTCCTCCTCCTTGCCGGTGTCTCATGCATGACGCCTATTGTGAGGAGTGACAAAACACCACAATACAGGGGGAGATCTGCCGCACGGCGGTGTATCCATCACAGTCACACCCACCGTCAAATCACACTCGCGGATCTCCACCGTCCACCTAGACCGGAGCGTGCAGCTGTCGACCTGCGTTACTACAGCAATGCCTCACTCACATGCCTCACTCACATGCCTCACTCACATGCCTCACTCACATGCCTCACTCACATGCCTCACTCAGTCTGCGTTGAGAGGAACATACATTTCCACGTTCCAGATGGGATAAGCCCCCTATACATGCTATATACATGTTATATACATGTTATATACATGTTATATACATGTTATATACATGTTATATAATGTTGTATACGTTTCCTAGATTATTAGGTTTTTCTCTAGAGGTTAGAGTGGTCACATACAGACTTCCAGCGTACTGCATAAAAACTATCCATTTCACTATATACATGCTATTCACTGTGATATTGAGAACAGAGCAGGGTGCCAGTGTCTCAGGGTCTTAGAGGCATGCCCTGCTGACCATGACCAATCTCAAGAGACTGCAATATCTAATTGACCTACTGGTGATAGATTTATTTGGATCCTAGACTCAGGCAGTTGCAGAAATGGCAAGTTGATTGGGTGCAAGTAGGTTACAGAAAACTATCCATAGACTGAATGTAACCCAAACCTTTTAATTGCTATTCAATCCTAATTGCACGCGCATTCATCAATGAGAAATATACTATTTGCTCCTAGTATACATGGGTATTGACAATTATCTTACCCCTGGTATTTTGTCCTAGAGGCTCAACATTGGTACCTCGTTCCCCATGCCCCTACGAGTCCCTTCTCCATGGTCTATGACATCATATAGCCAGTGGGCCTTCCATCCATGTACAGGGTTGAGATAAATACAGAGAGCGACTCATTTATGGTGATTCACTGACTATTCACCGACAGGATCGACACGACATGACACCTGAAACAGTCTCTAAAATACATCTATATCTACAAAGTCAGGATGCGTCCTGTTACACGCGGCGCTCCATCCTGTTGATCTGTTAC
Organism: Alentia gelatinosa; assembly: GCA_950022655.1. Lineage (NCBI taxonomy): Eukaryota > Metazoa > Annelida > Polychaeta > Phyllodocida > Polynoidae > Alentia > Alentia gelatinosa. Next base: position 64,031,488 of record OX465585.1, read on the forward strand.
GGGCTTTGGGTCGTGGACAAAAAAATAATTTGTACAAAATATTTTAGATGAATTATATAAGTAAGGCCTATCTACTAGAGTCATGTCTCTCTGTCTCTGTCTGTCTGTCTCTGTCTGTCTGTCTCTATCTCTCTACCTATATCTTCTAACGGAATTTCTCTCTCATTGCAATTATTTCCCCCACATTTGTTGTATCAATCTTCTAGAGATGTGCCAAATTTGACAGGAGGTCCAAGATCTATATATTCAATAATATAAAGTAAACCAAAGCTTTCTAGCATAATTAATCAAAATTAACGGCAACTTGTTTACGGCAGGGCTGCCGCGTGTTCCCGTTTTATGGACATTCCTCACTCAATGGGAGGATCAGACACCAAGTGAATTTCATTTTCATCTTCTTCATTTCAAAAGTGATATCAATCATTAATAGACTTCTACATCCCTAAAACAGTCATAGATATCCAGAAATCAAGAGATTCATGGGGGCTTGGCACCCCTTGCCCTCCCCCCCCCATAGGGTAGTTGTCCATGTATCCCTCCGGGGGGCTTGTGCTGTCCTTTGGACTTCTCACAGGCTTCAGGCCTTAATTAGAAATATCATCACTCAAGTCAACTGTCAAAAGTTGTAGGCTATAGTCTTTGAACGACTGGTTTCTACCGAAACCCCTTCTTGTCACCAGCGATCGTCGCCTACGTTATATCTCTGATAATACCATGGATATTGGTATTTTAAACATTCGTGTGTTATGTCTCAAATAACTACATCAATATCACTTGGGATGTTTCGAGGCATTGACACGAAAACCGCTTTCTACAAGCCAATGTCGGAAGGCTTTATTTTCTAAATTGTAAGCGATAGTTGATAAACATTTTCTATTTGAAATTGACTGCTGTTGAAGGTAAGATACTTTCAGCAGTGCAACATGGTTCATGTGAATATCATGCCGCACCTAACCTAAAGCGATTGTAAATACCATAAATACCATGTGTGTACTTCTATAACCCCCCCCCCCCCCCCTCAGTGGTGCAGCACGTAGTTAGAATGGATGAGGGAGCACTTGGTCAGAGAGTATTTCTCCGCCCATGGAGTCCTATACTGGAGGCTTGCTCCTGTCCGACCACAAAGGTCATCCCCTGACCAACCTCTCCACGTGTCACACAGACTAACCTTTCTCTCTCTCTCCTTCTGCCCACAGAGAAACTCGTGGAGTGTGCGGCGAGCGCGCTCAGCCCGGGGTCGTTGACGGGCGCGGGGGGCGGGGAGGCGGGCGGGGAGGCGCCGGGCGCCGGGCGCCGCTCCCCGGCCTCGCCCGCCGCCCCGCCCGCCCGCCGCGCCTCGCCCGCCTCCTCCCGGGCGGCCCGGCGCGAGGCGGCGCTGGCGGCCGGGGCCGTGTCGAGCACCGGGTGTAAGGAGCTGGCCACCGTGCAGTGCAGGCTGGAGACCAAAGAGCTGTGGGACAAGTTCCACGAGCTGGGCACCGAGATGATCATCACCAAGACCGGCAGGTGAGCCGCTCGTAGTCTTATCATAATCACTCAGTAGGTTACAGCTACATCTCATGGAGTAACTCGTGTGTGGCGGCATTCTCTTGTAGGCCTACATGATGGCAGCTTTCCACTTTTCCACGGAATTCCATCTTTATTTATTTATAGTATATGAATTTCTTTGCCCTAATATAAAACATAGATAATACTAAGTAAACCTCATTTACGCCAATAAGACAGTGACTTGACAGTGGCTCGGCCCTCTATGAACCCTCATATTGAACTGCCCTATATTGACCCTCATCCCCGTGCCGTGGCCAACAGCGGTGTGTTTTCCACGTTTTCCCGGTCTCTATGAAGCAGCAAATGGCACATGGATAAAATGTCCACTTTTTTTCTGACCCCAATATATGAATAAAACACTCTGAGACAATCGGTGCCTTATCTTGTCATGAGGTGGAGCCAGTCATGTCCTATCTATATATCAGTCCTTTAGAAGCGACAAGAGGCCCCACCACTATCCTATGCCGATATACAACAGCACCGATTAAATAGACCTATTAGGCTAATCATGGTTATTGCAGAAAAAACTCTTATTTAAGGCAATTTGTGCAAAAAAATCTTTTTTTTATTATTTGACCCATTTCCCTTGGGCATATCTATTGCCAAGATGTGGCGACATGCCTACGACTAGAGCCTGATTGGGAAAGTGTCACGGATGTCAGTCACTCAGTGCCATATCTTAACACACACTAAATATAAAGTTATGAAGCTAAAAGACGTAGATTACGACACCGCTCACAGGACACTCATATACAGACCATTACTGATCATTTTCTAGCATCAGGACATCAGGAATCTCTCGTCTCAGTGTCGGTCTTCACCATGTAAAGCATCATGATTTAGACCGGTATCGTGCCGAAAATCTCCTCCAATTGTCTTCTGGTGATGGTTGTTTATTACAATAGAGAACTGGCTAAGAGAGGCAACACTTCAAGACCATGAGATATCTAGACCATTTTCCTCAAGTTAACCCTCATCGACCTACATTAGTGCATGCAAACCTCAGACGTGGAAGGAAATGGGGGCAACATGTCCCACCCCCTTTTTGTAGTCAATACATCTAAACCCCTCGTGAATATGGAGGTGAGCCCCCTAATTTAGCGCTACCTTTGGAGGTGTTTTTAGAACTATGAGTGACAAATGAATTGATCTTATCTTTGTGTTTGTTGCATTCGGGTTATCTAAAGTGACCCTTTATGGAGGACGGTCTTCCAAGACGATCAGGGAATTATCTTTTTTTAAGGGAATTATCTTATTTTAAGGTTTTTTTAAAGTCCCACGTTTTACCTTTTTATGTCCTAGGTTGGTTCGATCCTTCACAACAAAATGTCTTCCACTAACATAGGGACAAATAAACAATAAAAATTGTAAGAATATTTGCATGAGGGCCACATTTTAAAAACGCAGCTTATTAACACGTCACGATTTCCTGATCATCGGGCCGAATTTATGAGCAAGGAAAAGAACAGTTTTCAGGAGACTGTTGCTATGGAGATCACGTTGTCATCGCGCATGCTCATGCCCGAACATGGCTTGGTTACTTCCGCCTTTCAGTATAATTCACGCTTTTCACATTTTGATCGCACTTGGCTTCAAACCGGACAAAGTAATCACACCGTTCCAGCAAAATGAGACTTCCGGTGTGTCATGTCGGCGTCCTTGACGTCACTTCCTGTTATCGGCGTCCATATCGATATTCACGAGAGTGGGTATTTATGCCCGTGGTATTGAGTTGGGAGCAGCACCCCATATACCACTCCACCCCCTATCACTCCCCCCCTCCCACCCGGCACCGATAGCGCCCGCCACTGACATGATCACGTGTTGGTTGCCATGACGACAACGGGAGGAGTGTGATCTATCAAAGCGGGGCCCTGGAGGACGGGATTAGGGCGGCTGAGAGACGTGGCGGGGTGTGGGGGGAGGTGGCGGGGCGGGGCGCGGGGTAGGCAGGTCTAAAGAGGTCTAAAGAGGATTAGGCTGGGGCCCCGCGCGGCCGGGGGCTCTATATATAGACGGGCGGCGGATTACGGGGTGGGGGGGGGGGGGGGGGCTGTATCTGATAGTGATATGGTAATAGGGCGCGGGCCGCCATATGATGAATACACCACGCACCCCGCCACTCCCGCTCACACCCATGTCGGCCATTCTCACATTCACTCCGTCAATCAGTATAACACGACCACCTTCATTTTTATCTCACATACTTCGTCTACACTTTCAGCTCATGTAGGCCTGCGTCTTTTTAAATCTGGGTCACACGCTCAAATACTCCTCCGCCTAAAGGGTAGAGTGGTCACCTAGACATTGAGCCTGCTGCAAAAAACTAACCCTTCGCTAGCTGCTTAATAAGACTGTGACATCGGGAAAGGGGCAGAAGGCCAGTGTCTTAGAGGCGTGCCCAGCTGACCATGACCAATCACTAGAGACCGAAATACATTATTGACGACTGGTGCGTGATATGTTTGGATCCTAGACTCCGGCAGTTGTAGAAATGGCAAGTTGACCGGGTGCAAGTGGGTTACAGAAACTGACCCAGAGACTGCATGTAACCCAAACCTGTTAATTGTTATTTATCCATAATCCCGTGTTCATTCACCAATTTACCGTTGTGATCATTTCCCACGGCTACAGTATTCCTAGTTGACTTCTTAAATACAGTTTAATAGTTTCCAGAATCAATGCACTATTTGACAGTTTGAACAAATTTGGCACGTCATTAGGTGAGCTACTATTTAGTATTGTTGAGCACCACTCACCCTCATCTCTTTAAAGGATGTCCGCTTTAGGGAGGCCGACCTGGGGACTGCTCACCTGGCCTGGACAGAGCTGCTCGTCTGCTGTTGCCGTCTTTTTAATACCAGGACTGTGAGGTTACCTGATTACCAGGTTAAATCTCGCTGCACGAACTCTGCCCGCGCGACAACGTCACAGTGTGAGAAGCGTCCACATCAGTTCTGATTGGCTGGCCGCCCGCAGCCAATCAGCATCATGTGATGCGTTGAAATCACTTGAGCTGGAGGCCCATCGGGGAATATTTTTATATGAGCGTTCAACAGGTTCTGTCTCATGAAAATCAGCATTTATGATTGATGAACATGTGCTTGTGTAGGCTGATTCTTATCAAAGGCACCAGGAGTAGACAAGGTAGCATTCAACTGTAGATGTAACTATGCCCTCAGGTTTCAGACTCAACTTTACCTGCTTATTAGATGGCAAGTGTGACCTATTTATAGACTTACAGTAGGCCTACAATTTGAAAATGTATGATATTCTGTCTTAGTAACCACTACACACAAAATATCTTTTTCTTTATACAGACGGATGTTCCCAGCTTTGAGAGTGAGTTTCAGCGGTTTGGACCCCAACACAAAGTATGCAGTACTGATGGACATTGTACCTGTAGACAACAAGCGTTACCGCTATGCCTACCACCGATCATCATGGCTGGTGGCTGGCAAGGCCGACCCACCACTGCCCACACGACTCTACCTACACCCTGACTCACCGTTCTCTGGAGAGCAGCTCGCCAAGCAGACTGTGTCTTTTGAGAAGGTCAAGCTCACCAACAACATGCTCGATAAAAGCGGGCAGGCGAGTGTTAGTTTCTTGTTATTCATACTCAAAGATATTAAGTTATACATCCATGTTCAGTAATTTTCTTTTTTATGAATATCATAGCTTAAAGGCAGAGCTGAGGGCTAATATTATATTTCAAACTCTAACGAAACAAGTCATGGGAAATAGTTCACATGTTATGGCAAGAATGTCGGCGGTCTAGATGAATATGATGCAAAACAACAATGCAATATGTATTTTAGATACTTGCAATGATACTCTTTGCAAAGCAGTGAGTTTTTTTTTGATAAGTTCCATTAGAATATGTGTTAGGGATAGACAAAAGATCAGTACATTATAATCCAATGTCTATTCATGTGAAAATCAATCTAGAAAATGTGGACAATAAAATACAACATGACTGGCTTAAGATATATGCAGCCATATGATCCTCGGAGTTGACTCTACGCAATATCCTCACATGTGCTCGGATATTACTACGCGTCAACTCCTCGGAGCATACGGCCGCTTGTATCTGACACCCGTCTATATTGAGTTTATGTCCGCGCACAGTCTGTGTACTCAGGTTGACCGTGCCTCTCTGTCCCCGCTGCAGATCATCCTCAACTCGATGCACAAGTACCAGCCGCGCCTGCACATCGTGCGGCGCCGGGACGCCACGCCCGCCAACATCGACTCGCTCGACGCCGAGGAGTTCCGCACCTTCGTCTTCCCGCAGACGGCCTTCATCGCCGTCACCGCCTACCAGAACCAGCTGGTGAGTCAGCCGGCACTGCGCACAGGGGAGTCTACCCTATAGGGCAAACAATGATAAATAAACCTATAGGGTATCAGCGTTATGGCTACCCCTATAGGGTATTATCACATTGAGTATCCCTATAGGTATTCTCGTAATGGCTATCCCTATAGGGTATCATCGTAAAGCCTGTCCCTTTAGGATATCACTATCAGCATAATAACTATCCCTATATCGTACCATCATAATGACTATTCCTGTAGGGTATCGTCATAATAACTATCTATATATGGTATCATCATAATAACCATTCCTGTAGGGTATCGTCATAATAACTATCTATATATGGTATCATCATAATGACTTTTTCTGTAGGGTATCGTCATAATAACTATCTATATATGGTATCATCACAATTACTATCCCTACAGGGTATTGTCGCAATTACTATCCCTACAGAGAATCATCGAAAATCTGCATAGTCACGTGAAATGTCATACGACGGCCAGTATGTGTAGGTGAAACGTCCATAGGTATACAGTAATGATAATAATGATATACATTCACGTCAATCTCCATTCATACTCTTGTCAAAATCCAGAATGTTGCCACTCGGTAAATCACATCGACCGTAGTATCAATGATAGAGGCGTGTAGTCACATAGACCTGTGTTCTCAGTAGACATTTAACCCCACGTTACTGTCAACTATTCCTTCTCTGGGATGCAGATCACAAAGTTGAAGATTGACAGTAATCCGTTCGCCAAAGGATTCCGGGACTCGTCGCGGCTGACAGACTTTGAGAGGTGAGTGTGTACCCCTGGGTGTACCCCTGAGTGTACCCCTGAGTGTACCCCTGAGTGTACCCCTGAGTGTACCCCTGAGTGTGTACTGAGACGGGTCGTAGTGTGAGTAGTAGAGCCAAATAGGGACTGGACTCGGGCGTGTCAAGTGGAGGAGGGACGGAAGCCATCGTGAGGGAATCACTATGGCTTTAACGATGGTGAATGTGTATACCCAGCTACAGTTTAGACGGAGGGTTATAGACTCAGCGGATATTCCCCCGATCCATGTAAAATGAAAGGTAGAGGGCCCGCCAAGTTGACATGCACATTAAGTGTGAGGTAAGGCCGGGTGTACTACAAGGGTTACCGAGAGATGAGGGTGTACAGTGTATATTCATTGTTAGTATAACGCTCGAGTCTTCAGCATCATTATCCTACCCCTAATAAAAACACGCTGTAGGCTTAACATTGGGTCAGTGTATTCGGGCGAGCGTGCAGTAAAGTGTTATATATTGTACCGGGATAACAAAAGAATTGACCAATCAGCAGCTAGAGCGTGAGTGACGTCACACCAATATGGTCTATGAAATGTTGATGACCTTTGGTCTTACTTGGCAATGTGGCAGCTGCAAACTTCACATGCTTGAGTAACTTGGAGGAACTAAATATTATTCTAAAGTCATGGAGACGGGGTAAGATAAATACTAAACTGAACTGGAGTTAGTAGTGTGAGTGTTTATCGCGCTCAGGTCAGGTCGGCTACTCACTACGCTCGGCCATCGCCTCGCGCAGTCACGCGACCTGTCCGTCGTGTGATAAACACTCACACTCCCCAGTCTCTACTAAACACGCAGCTAACGCCATCCCCGTTCCTCCCTGACAGCGGTGCGGGAGCGGCCTACAGCGAGGCCTTCCAGTCCATCCTACAGAACCACACCTACGCCAGGTCTCCTCTCCGCGCGTACGGCGACCCTGACCCCGACGACCCCGCAAGGTCACCCTTCAGCGCCGGTCAAGGTCAGTATCTTTATGTTCTATCTCTATGACGCCGTCTATCCTGCTTTGAATCTGACACTCTGAATGAAGGACAGTGTTTCTCTAAATGTAATTTGTCTGTGTGCAGTTCAAGTTTCAAAATGATGAACTGAGAGTTCCCTTTAAGTATAAAGTATATGTATTTTGAATTATATATATAGATTATGTATATATCTATATATCTACATGTATATATCTTTACATACATAGGGCCTACATGTATATAATTGTGATATCGTTTGTACGATGATTATGCATGATGAAAAAACCATATATATTCGTTGGCCTCGATCCAACCGATCCCCCTCCCCCCTCCACCTTGATACTGAACTCACAAACCCACCTAATGACCCGTGTCCTTGTCTCGTTTCCTGCACAGCGAGTGAGGGCAGTGAGGGTAACCACAGTCCCCTGCAGAAGCCCTCCCCGATCTGGCGGCCCATGGGTCAGGTGGCGGCCAGCCTGGCGCTCACGTCGCCCTTCTACGAGCGCGGCGGAGCGCTCTACTCCTCCATGTACGGCTCTCTGCTTGGCCTCGGGGCGGGCCTCGGGGCGGGTCTCGGGGCGGGCCTCGGGGCGGGCCTCGGGGCGGGCGGCTCGGCCTTCCCGCCGCTCAGCCTGCGCCCCTTCATCCCCGCCGCCCTCACCGTGCCCACCTCGCGCGCCGGAAGTCAGATGCTGCTGGACTACGCGCACGCGTCGTCGGCGACGTCGTCGGCCATGTTGAGCGGGCAGATGGCGGCCTTGCACGGACACCGCTACCACCCCTACCTGGCCGCGCCCAGCCCCGTCAAGGGCGGCCTCGGCTCCTCACCCTGATGACGTCACGGCACGACGTCACGTCCACCTCCCGTCAGAGTGTGACGTCACTGAACGACGATAGAAGGTAGGCTTCTCAAACCAAACCTGGGACCTGTTTCACTAGTTTCGTGACATATCTAGATGGCATCTGTGACACCATACAGACAGATTGGGGTGGACTAGTTTCGTGACAACACAAGTATCGCTGGCACAAGTGGCCCTGTAGTGTCACTGTTCACAACACCGACATTGTGACACAGAATGCGACAATAGCTGTGAAATGCGTAGGGTAGGCCTATGGAAAAAAAAGTTGGCAAGAAAGAATTGATATTATAGCATTTCATCAAAGTTTGCAAAGAGACGGATGTGTCTCTACCGAGTAAGAGTTACCTTTAGCAATGTTTATGACACAGCCGGGCATCCACTGAGCTCCAAATGGTCTACGATAGGCCTTACGATGTACCTAAATACCGATTTATATAGTTATGATGCACGCTGTTGTTCCTACTGTAGAAGTTTGCGTAAGATAAAGACATTCCCGATGTCTATGATTTTGACATTATGCGTTGTAGTGCATCGGGAGGTCTTAAATTGCTGTCGTAGTAGGTGGACGCCAGGCCTTTCCTCACCAGTTTGATGTTTATATCTGGGGATAAATTTACATTTCTCTCTATACACATATTGGTTATTAACATCTCGACTTGTATACTTTCAGCGTCGTTGTCATGAGCTTCACCGGTATTAGGCGGCTACTTCCGGTCAAACACGACGTTTCCGGTTCCGGTCGGCCGAACCCGGCGCAGGACGCCATGATGGACGGGAGGTGACGGGCACCTTCTGCTGATTGTGATATAAAAGGTAACTATGATTGGTCATCTTATATCTGCGGTGCAATAGAGGAAAACGATGTACCGGTGAAAGTCTGTCAAAGTTACGAGGTAAGGATCGAAAAAAATTACTGTCCGAGGCCTTGGGCAAGGGCAGTAATCTTTTAGACCGAGTAACATTGCCGAGTAACATTGGCATATTTTCTCTGGGGATTGGTTTTCCAATTCCTATATACCCTCAAATATCGATAAAATATGGAGATTTCTTTACCTGCGATAGTCCAAGAAGCCATGGCCACCCTATCGAGTAACTCCAACCGCTATGTTTTGTTTCATAGCAACTATGAGTGTTGATTTGCGTGTTGCTAGGCAACAGCGTCACAGCGACGTCATAGTCCCATCGATGTAGAAAGAATCCGTCAGCCTTGTTATATAACTCATAATTACTGCACCCCTAGTAGCAGTATTTAGCTATACATTGTTTGCCTATTGGTATATAGAAATGATTATTCCTTAATGACATAAATTTGGACAAATACAAAACGTGAGTGCCCAAAACTTGAGTATAAACTAGTAAGGTGTATGATGTTGATATCCATGTAACTACATTGGATTTCTCTCATAATTCTCTCCGGTTCTATATCCTGGAATTGATATACATGATTTATTTGATTGTATATTGAAAGTAGCATTCACTATCCTTTTCATTTTTGTCCACATTTATCTAATCTATTTTTGTTTTTGTTTTACAGATTATTCCGCTGCTGCGGCAACCAGTGCAATACATACCAAGAAGTGTGGTGTAACGACCGCGCCCAGCTCCAGCACGGCATGCACATACATGTCCCGCGGCCCTCTGCCACTCATTCTCCAACACTGAAGACCACTCAGACTGAGAACATGGATATCGTTAGCTGATTGCTCCGGGCTTATCTCCAGATATCTATTTTTTATGCTGTGATCCAAATATCGCTCCTACGTTACATGTTATTGTGATTTGTTTTCGTATTTTGTACATACTACACGATTATAGACAATACGCTTATTATGGCTCAATCTATTGATGTATGAGCGAAGGGGTAAAACGTTGTTGTATAAGTACTGCATGCAGAAATGAAATCTCTCGTTTTTCTCCTGAATCCGACACAGAGGAGCACTTAGCGTTCCCTGGAAGGACGCTTAGCGGATGACTGAGTGGCGTTTGATTGCGGGAGTTTGTAGATGAACCATGTTTGTATGAGATAGAATTACAAGGAGGAGGAGGAGGAGAGTATGATTGGACGTTTTGACTTGGCGCCTCCCTCCCTCTGTTCTGAATGTGACCCTCGTGAAGGGGGGATCTGTGAATAAATGAATAATACCCATTCAGATCTGAATTGTGTCTTGTTTCAAAAAGGGGAACTGCATTAAACACTACAATACAAGTCTTTATCTCACCCTTAGTATTTCTGTCCCATAGGCTTAACATTTGGAACTCATTCTCCATGCCCCTAAAAGTACTGCAGTTTTTTCTCCATGTGTGCCATCCATTCTTTTAGTGTGTACAGGGGTGAGATCGATACAGAGAGCAACTCGTATCAGTCAAAGAAGTCATTCTCCAACTCGTTTGAATGCTGTGTTACATTCACTCCGCATCAAACTCGTGGAACGAGGACTTTGACCAAAACTACTTGGTTTCTTCTTTAGTATGTGAACAGGCAAACTCTTCTTTGCCAATGCGAGTCGAATCGACCACAGAACAACAAGGCTAGTGCAAGAATGAGCTGTTAAAAACATGGAACATGGAAGCCATGGAGTATTGTGGATAGAAAGGGCAACACGTAAGCACTACCCCAGAGCCATTTTTAATCACGTGTTCTTATTTCTTTGTTTTTCTTTCCAAAATAAAATCCCGTGTTTTTTTTAATCCACAAAGAACAGATCACCCTGACAGAGATTTAAATAATTAAAATGAACGGTATCAAACGACATCTTATTGTGTAGCTTTAATGCTTTATAAAAGAAACAAAAAGCTGCCATCTTCTTTATTTCATCTGAATCTCAAAACGTAATATTTATGTTTTAACTATGAAACGATGTTCACCAATTCTTTCTCATAATATCCATCATTTAAGAACTGTAGAGGAACCCAACAATTTAATACACCCACATGGCCAACTAGGAACAAATAGAATGTTCATCATTGACGAACGAGCACGCAATTATAAATGAATAACAATAAAAGGTTTGGGTTGTATTCAGTCTATGGATAGTTTGCGAATCCGAGCGTGAGTAACAATTATAAGATCAAATACCAGGTCGGTTTTCCCTTTCTTATACACCTTCAGATATTTTAGATTAATAAGAGATCACTTGTAATCACCATTCAAAGCACAATTTGGGCATTCAGAGCTGGGGCGTACAACAGTGTATGGCACAGCGTGCAGTACTTGGTAGATATTGAATGAGAGTGAGTGGTGTTAGTGTTTATAGCATGACGGGCAGGTCGCGTACTGCGCTAAGCGTTAGCCGAGCCCAGTGAGTAGCTGACCTGACCAGGGACCTGTTTCAGTAATTTCGTAACATTAGGCCTAGACAGACATCAACAGCGGCACCAACAGTGCAAGCAACAGGGGAAAAAATCTTGTCGGCTTTCGAAACGCATGTCAGAGTTGATGTCAAATATCAGCGGATTGGAGTGGCCAATTGTCTTCATATTTGGAACGATTATAGGTTATATGTATCCCTTACTCATGTTAAGTGTCATTGCTTAATGCCTACAGGAAGTGAGTGAAATCGTCTAATACTTTTGAAACCGGACACACCATGTTTGGGGTCTATCTTGTCCTAAGTGCCGCAACTTGTGTTGATCTGTCCGTATGGTGTCACAGACGCCAACTAGACATGTCACGAAACTACTGAAACAGGTCCCAGAGTGTGCTACACACTTAAATTTCTAGACCGAGTTCAGTTTAGCATTCATCCTACCCCGTATCCACGAATTATCGAGCCAAATATCGAGGTACATAACGTGGGGGATTCACCTGATACAGTTGCTCAAATATGCCAAACAATAGATTACAAGAAGTTCACTCGCGTTTCACAGTGCCAAGTAAGGCCAAAGGTCATCAACAATTCATAGAACCGTATAATAGTGACCTCGCTTACGTTCTGGCCGCTGATTGGTCAATTTCTTTATTGCACTAGTACAATAAATAACACTTTACTGCACGCTCTCCCGAATACAGTGCCCCAATGTTAAACCGTATCTTATTAGGGGTAGGATAATGTATAGGAATACATGAGTAATGTATAGGAAGCAGCAGTGCGTCAGTTCTAACGGTACTGTAAGGGCATACAATAAATGATAATAACTGATATTGCATCCTTTTCTCTGAAGAGATAAGCGACAAATAATGTAAGCCCATGAAAACCGCCCACGCCTAAACCATAACGATCTCTGAGTCATAAAAGAGAAACACACGCTCCTTGTTCTTATTCCACTCAGTAGCACCGCTTACTCCCGACTCTTTACATCTTAACTCCGCTGGTGCTTTCCGTGCACCCTGTAGTGTCTTGGCTCGGCGCCAGGAACCAGCCAAATAGCAGCTGGCTCCCGGCAGTTACAGGAACCGGAAGTGGCAATTGATAAGCCCCATCACCTCGGCGCTCACTAGATGTCGCTCCCAATCAGCACCCAGAGAGAACGAGCCTCGATCTGGCCTCCGGTAATCCCTCTCGGGGAACGCCAGCGTTCCTAAACCAGCGCCATTTTGTAAACGTGCTGCCCGCCCCATTGAGCCGTAGTTTTTGAAGCGGAAGCCCCGCGGCCGTGCGGCTCTAAGCGGGGGCGGCGTGAGACGTCAGACATGCGCACAGAGTGTCCATGCACGTTGTAGATCCGGGTCAAGAGGTCAGGCGCTGGTATTCTCGTGTCGGGATCACGGAGATGAGAGTTATCGGCAGGACTCGGCGTTTTACGGGTCAAGTACGCTCAGATAAACACACACATTCACTCTGAAGAACTCGGGGTACCTTCACAGAGCCCAGACTGAGGCGTGTGCGGTGGGTGAGGAGTGTGTGTGAGGTGGGTTAGGTGGGTGAGAGGAGTGTGTGTGGTGTGTGAGGTGTGTGAGATGGGTGAGAGGAGTGTGTGTGACAGTGAGTGACTGTGTGTTGTGTGTGTTGTGTGAGGTGTGTGTGTGTTGTGTGAGGTGTGTGTGTTGTGTGAGGTGTGTGAGGTAGGTGTGAGGGGTGTGAGGTGTGTGAGGTAGGTGTGAGGTGTGTGAGGTGGGTGTGAGGGGTGTGAGGGGTGTGAGGTGTGTGAGGTGGGTTAGAGTAGTTCTGTTAGAACCTACAAGGTAAACTCTAAAAAGTGTAGGTGTCAAACTTTTTTTTGAATACATGGCCGTGAGTTAGCGCAGAACCAGTATTATCTCAGAAATATGGAAATTATGATGCATCCATTATGTGTAATGGAACGATGAGATGATGTTCTTAACAAGACAATACGACACAAAGTCTGGGTGGCAGCCAGAAAGAGAGGCGGGTAGGAGCCAATAGGAGACAGGTTACGGCGAGAATGGAGGGACAGCTAGTGGTGGGCAGTGGGAGGCACGCTGTAGACGTCGTAAAGCCTCCGGGAAATGGTGGGTGGCAGATCGTGAGTGGTGTATCCTAGGTGATGTAGATGGGAGTGGTGGGTGGTTTATCGCGGGTGATGTAGATGGGAGTGGTGGGTGGTTTATCGCGGGTGATGTAGATGGGAGTGGTGGGTGGTTTATCGCGGGTGATGTAGATGGGAGTGGTGGGTGGTGTATCGCGGGTGATGTAGATGAGGGTGGTGGGTGGTGTATCGCGGGTGATGTAGATGGGAGTGGTGGGTGGTTTATCGCGGGTGATGTAGATGGGAGTGGTGGGTGGTTGGTAATGGGTGGTTTAGAGAGGGGCGGCAGGTAGTGGGTAATCAGTATATGTTTCATGCCAGCTTATCTTTGACAGTTCTAGCAGGTGGCAGTTAGCAGGAGGTGAGCGCTGGGGGCAGATTCTAGTAATGGGTGACAGGTGGTGTAATGTGGGGTGCCCTATAACGGGTGGCAGGTGAGTGCTGAAGGTAGATCCTGGTAGTGGGTGGCAGGTGGTAGGTGGCTGGCGTACTGCGGGTTGCTCTATAGCGGGTGGCAGGTGGGACTGAGTCGCTGGGCGCTGGGGGCGGGTCCTGGTAGTGGGTGGCTGGCATACTGCGGGTTGCTCTATAGCAGGTGGCAGGTGGGACTGAGTCGCTGGGCGCTGGTGGCGGGTCCTGGTAGTGGGTGGCTGGCGTACTACGGGTTGCTCTATAGCGGGTGGCAGGTGGGACTGAGTCGCTGGGCGGTGGGGGCGGGTCCCGGCCGGCTGCAGACCGGTATCAGATAGGAGCTGATAGCGGCGTGACCGGTCCGGTCTGATTTCAGTGTCACGAGCCCGCCGCCCGCCCTGACTTATTGCGCCCCGGGGAGGGCGGGGTCAGGGCCCGGGTCGCGGCCCGGGTCGCGGCCCGGCTAATCGGGGCCGGCCCCGGACCAGGGGTCGAGGGATCCACTAGCAGCAGGCAGCGGACAACTCCAAACTGGAGCTGTTGAAGAAGCATTAACAAGTGTACTCCCAGAACACTACACGGTGACTGTTTGAACTGGCCTCGGTGTTGGAGGGTGCAATTTATTTGAAGATTTCAAAGTGAGAGTAAACTCGAGGATAGGGTCACGTCCATTAATTCGCTGAAACCCAATGAAATGTAGGTCAAGTACCCTCTGTCCTACACTGGTCCCAGTACCTGAATCCCTCCACCCACCCCATCCCTCTCTTCGATACAGTCTTTGATTCCTGGACCAGTCAGGAGAAAGTTTATCTGATTACATTTTTTGAATAATTCAATGAATGTTCATAATGAAAGACTTGAGCAAGTCTACCTTTGTTCTTGTGATGGTACGAGGTGCATTCTGAGCCAGATTCCTTTATCATATACTACTTATAATGATGTTTATTACCTGAATATATCCACCATATTCAACATGGTTCAGATATGTGTGAGAGAATGGTTGGACGTGCACTGTACATGCCCCTGTGGTTAGTAATTGAGATCTGAGTCAGGACGGCTGTACTTATGCAACGAGGCGCATATTACAGGAGGCATACATTTAGCGGGCCACATGGCGCTCACATTAAAGGTCTATTAAGGACGGGGCGCACGGTCAGGGGTGTGTCTGCCGGCCACGCCCTCAGGTCACCCGGGCAGGGAGGGAGGGCGTATCCCGCCTTATCTCAACCCTGCTATTTCTCCCCGTAGACTTAACATTGTGAATCGTATCCAACGTCCGTTTAATATTTAGAAAGAAATACTCAATGGAGTATTATGTCACAAAGGTAAGCCCATTAGTCAATGTGAAGGGTGAGTTGAATTGAGAAACCTATTCAGGTTCACAGTCAGAGCTCGATCCCAGCTCGTTTGAATCACACAGTAATTCACGCGGCTTTGCCTTACGAATTACTATGTGATTCAAACTCAATTGGATTCCAGCTCTGACCCTAAACTTTCATAGTTTTCCTCTATAGACCGTCACTCAGGGAAGGGGTATCCCGCTGACTGTCACCCGGGGGAGGGAGGGGTAAGTGCCATTCCTTGTTTCACTCTACCCTCCCTCTCCCCTCTGTCCTTCTTTTCTCTGTCATTTATCTCACCTCTGGCACAAGGTTAGCCATAAGAATACAATTTGAGAAAACCTCCATGATCACCACAGTAAAGTGACAATACTACGCCACGGTCATGGCAGAATGCATGCGAGATAACATCATATGTGACCGACCAATCAGCGGCCAGGATTTCAGAGAGAAGACAAGGCATCATCATGGAGATTCAGATCTTGCTAACTGTAAGTAATTTGAATTTTTCTGATTTTGTGATGCTATTATATTGTCTATGAAAGGGGTACTCAAATCGTTTGGACGCAACGTAATCGTCACTTGGCTTCGCCTCGATGACAATCGCGGAGCATCCAAACTCGTGGAGTATTGTCAATTTACACGATTCTCGATACAGTTTTATTTAAGTATTGCATAGTGCCATTCCTTGTTTCACTCTTGCTCTCCTGGTCCTATTTCCTCAGCCCCGTAATTTGACAGTTTCTCATCTCGGCTATGCTTTGGTCGGTCATGGAGAACAATTTCCAATCATTCCACCTAAATTGTTTGATGCCATTTTATTCCTGGCCTTTTCCAGGCTTTCCATACATTGACTTATACTAAGACCATTGTCCTGTTTATGGCTGAGTGCCCTGCATGTCCCGGTGTGCCTCCTCCTGTTACCCCGCCCCCTGCCCGCTCCTTCATCCATGCTGCCCTCTCCTTTTAGATATTCCACAGATATGACATGCCGCGAGAACGGCTGAGATATGCACGGCGATAAGCGGGGGGCGAATTAGCTGCGCGGAGCAGGGTGGATTTATGGGCGATGATTGTGGCTGGAGGAGCGCGCGGACAGGAGGCTGCGGTGTGACACGTCGCCGTGCCGTGCTCCGGGCTGCACCCCCGGGAGGCCCGCCCCCCGCACACCCCGCACACCCCGAGCAGATAGCATCAGGCGGCCGCACCGCACCCCGCACTGACCAGTCCCCGCGCACCCCGCCCCCCGCGTCATTAACCTAATTAAAAGGTTGACATTGCCAATTAACGGCGGTGGCTGCTGATTGACCGCCGCGCTCGGTGATCAGTTAATTGGGTTTTGCATAACGCTGTCAGGGCGGGATTCATCCAGCCTGGAGCTGATCCGCCGCCAAGACAGCCACTGTCGCCAGCAAACTTTAATCCGGGATTACACAAAGGCAATTAGCTGGACTCGGCCTGATTACACCAGCCCAGGTGTCGTGATCACCAGCCACATGATCGCCGTCTCACCGCCCCCCCCCCCGTCTCACCGCCCCCCCCCCCGTCTCACCGCCCCCCGTCTCACCGCCCCCCGTCTCACCGCCCCCCGTCTCACCGTCCCCCCGTCTCACCGCCCCCCGGCTCACCGCCCCCCGTCTCACCGCCCCCCCCCGTCTCACCGCCCCCCCCCCGTCTCACTGCCCCCCGTCTCACCGCCCCCCGTCTCACCGCCCCCCGTCTCACCGCCCCCCATCTCACCGCCCCCCGTCTCACCGCCCCCCGTCTCACCGCCCCCCGTCTCACCGCCCCCCGTCTCACCGCCCCCCTTCTCACCGCCCCCCGTCTCACCGCCCCCCGTCTCACCGCCCCCCGTCTCACCGCCCCCCGTCTCACCGCCCCCCGTCTCACTGCCCCCCGTCTCACCGCCCCCCGTCCCACCGCCCCCTGTCTCACGGACCCCCCCCCCTCCGTCTCACAGCCCCCCGTCCCACTGCCCCCCGTCCCACCGCCCCCGTCTCACCGCCCCCGTCCCACCGCCCCCCGTCCCACCGCCCCCCGTCCCACCGCCCCCCGTCCCACCGCCCCCCGTCCCACCGCCCCCCGTCCCACCGCCCCCCGTCCCACCGCCCCCCGTCCCACCGCCCCCCGTCCCACCGCCCCCCGTCCCACCGCCCCCCGTCCCACCGCCCCCCGTCCCACCGCCCCCCGTCCCACCGCCCCCCGTCCCACCGCCACACGAGTGCAAACCAAGTTATTTTCATCGAGTGGGTTACTGATTTTATCCAACCCCATATAACATTATTTATTGAAATAAATCATCAAAATAGCCATTGAGTATTGGGTACACGAACCTCACGGCCGTGGAGTACGAGTTCCTAATGTTAAGCCTATGGAGAAAAATACCGGGGTGAGATAATGCTAATGACCAAACTGATGGTGTTATGTGTGGAGTCAATGGTAGTCATTTCCGAACTGATTCAAAACCATCTACTAGCCTTCTGAACAACTCCATACAGACCTCATACTTCGCACTAGGTTAGCAACGTGTTTTGGTTATACCCATACCTAAATCAGGAAAATTAATGTTAATTAAAATATGGAACCTGATTTCATTCATGAAACTACCCAGTAAAATTCTAGAAAGAATTGTGCATGAAGTTATCTAAAGCTCACAAGATACCACAAGTCTGCGCTGAGTGATGTGAACGAGGCGAGAGCCGAGTGAATATCACGTAGCATTCAAACGAGTTGGAGAACAATTACTTTGACTAAAACGAGTCGCTTTCTGTATTCATCTCACATAGGATATAGACAATCGAGAGACCACTGCAATACTCGTAGGGGCGTGGAGAACAAGTTCCCAGTGTTAAGCCTATGGGACAATAACACCAGGGGTGAGATAAATCCCCAGTATCAATATCAAAGTCGAGAGATCTGCGTGTGTGGCCGAAATAGGAGCTCTGCACGACGGAAACCTCGACCCGCCAGTATGCGGTGTCGAGTAACCAGCGGAGATCCAATACCAGGGTGCATCAGTCAAGATGGACGCTCCCTGTAGGTGTACGTACATGTGTAACGACTTACGGCACCTCATGACAAATCTCCTCACATCCCTGTCTTACCTTCACTCTACACCGAGGCCTATCATCCAAGCTCTATGCATAATGCATTTCTCCACCTGGCTCTTTTTATTTCCAGTGAATAACTTTATTATTTCGAGGAGAACTCACCAGATCCCCCTGGTGGTGGTGGTGGTGGGGAGAGTCCCGCGCTGTTGTTTGAGTGCTGGGAGACTTTCCCCGGGTGTAGTTAGGTGTAGATTTATGTGAGGGAGGTGCCTAGATCTACGATTCGCTCTTCTACGCCTCACAGTCGGACACAGGAAACTGGTGAGAGTACAGCGACCGAGGACCGGGTCAAACACAGTCAGAGACGAGGCAGAATGTCGGGGTCAGGCACAAGGTCAGCTAATTGTCACGTGATTTGTGTGGGCTTTTACAAATTATACAAACCTCCGCCTTCCCACATGAGGATTAATGACAGACAAGGCGATGCGTCAGAGCCCGCTGCCCTTGTCAGTCCCGATGTAACATCGGATGTTGTGGTTGAATTAACAAACAATTGCGTGGCATCTCTGGATCTGACAAACTAATAAATGTGCGGGGTGCAGCGAGCTCCCCCGTCGTCAGATGTATATGGATGTACACACACCATGGTCTGTGTGCCCGGACTGTGGTCGTGTAGCCCGCCCCGCTCCCCCGCTCCCCCGCCCCGCTCCCCGCTCCCCCGCCCCGCTCCCCGATCCCCCGCCCCGCTCCCCCGCCCCGCTCCCCCGCCCCGCTCCCCGCTCCCCGCTCCCCCGCCCCGCTCCCCCGCCCCGCTCCCCCGCCCCGCTCCCCGCTCCCCCGCCCCGCGCCCCGCTCCCCCGCTCCGCTCCCCGCTCCCCCGCCCCGCTCCCCGCTCCCCCGCCCCGCTCCCCGCTCCCCCGCCCCACTCTCTGCTCCCCCGCCCCGCTCCCCCGCCCCGCTCCCCGCTCCCCGCTCCCCCGCCCCGCTCCCCGCTCCCCCGCCCCGCTCCCCGCTCCCCCGCCCCGCTCCCCGCTCCCCCGCCCCACTCCCCGCTCCCCCGCCCCACTCCCCGCTCCCCCGCCCCGCTCCCCGCTCCCCCGCCCCGCTCCCCGCTCCCCCGCCCCGCTCCCCGCTCCCCCGTCCCGCGCCCCGCTCCCCCGCTCCGCTCCCCGCTCCCCCGCCCCGCTCCCCGCTCCCCCGCCCCGCTCCCCGCTCCCCCGCCCCACTCTCTGCTCCCCCGCCCCACTCTCTGCTCCCCCGCCCCACTCTCTGCTCCCCCGCCCCGCTCCCCGCTCCCCCGCCCCGCGCCCCGCTCCCCCGCTCCGCTCCCCGCTCCCCCGCCCCGCTCCCCGCTCCCCCGCCCCGCTCCCCGCTCCCCCGCCCCACTCTCTGCTCCCCCGCCCCACTCTCTGCTCCCCCGCCCCACTCTCTGCTCCCCCGCCCCGCTCCCCCGCCCCGCTCCCCGCTCCCCCGCCCCGCGCCCCGCTCCCCCGCTCCGCTCCCCGCTCCCCCGCCCCGCTCCCCGCTCCCCCGCCCCGCTCCCCGCTCCCCCGCCCCACTCTCTGCTCCCCCGCCCCACTCCCCGCTCCCCCGCCCCACTCCCCGCTCCCCCGCCCCACTCCCCGCTCCCCCGCCCCGCTCCCCGCTCCCCCGCCCCGCTCCCCGCTCCCCCGCCCCGCTCCCCGCTCCCCCGCCCCGCTCCCCGCTCCCCCGTCCCGCTCCCCGCTCCCCCGCCCCGCTCCCCGCTCCCCCGCCCCGCTCCCCGCTCCCCCGCCCCGCTCCCCGCTCCCCCGCCCCGCTCCCCGCTCCCCCGCCCCGCTCCCCGCTCCCCCGCCCCGCTCCCCGCTCCCCCGCCCCGCTCCCCGCTCCCCCGCCCCGCTCCCCGCTCCCCCGCCCCGCTCCCCGCTCCCCCGCCCGGCTCCCCGCTCCCCCGCCCCACTCCCCGCTCCCCCGCCCGGCTCCCCGCTCCCCCGCTCCCCGCTCCCCGCTCCCCCGCTCCCCGCACGGCTTCTGTACTGTCGCGGTGTGATTAATGTCGTCTGTCACAGAGAACACCTCACAATGTGTGTTTAATTCACTAATTACACACCTGAAGTGTGTAGCGCCGACCTGAATGTCGCCATCACTCACACACCCACCTGTATCAACATCCAGAGGGGGTACTCCTAAAAAAATAGAATACACCTTCTTCTACACGTGTATAGTGTTACTCAACAAAATCATCGGATTTCAAGATAAGTAATGTGTTCTACCTATCATTTCGAGATATATTACATTGTAAATCCATAAAAGAATGGCTCATTCATTAGGTTTTCGACACCTCCTGTGACATGTCACCCCCGTATGGGAGTATTTTGGAGACTGATTATCTGCATTTGTCGGATGCTAAGCTGATACTGCCCTGCAATCCTGGTTAATGTGAGGCCGTCCATGAGGCGAATAAAGTACATTTGAAACTTCACCTCTTGAGACTTGTTGCTTCCTTGAACTGTTATGTTTAGCGATCTTGCCAGGATCCATCTACAATACAGGGGCCTGTTGAATAATCTAGGCTCGTATATGAAAACCCTTTTCTGTTCCTCGCACAAGGGTTATCGTTTAATGATATTTAAGTTCATAGACAGTATTGTCCGTCCATAAGGTCGTCCATAAGTGTTGAATAAAGTTGAACCACATCGTATTACGCCCTACTATTACGGCGACATATCATAGTTAAACGCTTAAACAAGCTACAGATATTGAAGAATAAGTGCCTTCGTGTATGTTTTAAGGCGCACTGGCGTACCGAGGTTTATCTACTACGTGTCAAAGTGAAACTACCATTCCTAAAATACAGAAGAGACCTTTATCTGTCTAACTTTATGTGTAAGCGATCACAGGACAGTTCATATCTTGATAACCGTTTACTACCGATGAGAGCCTTTGATGCACCAACAATGTTACTGCATAAACCACACTGTAATGGCTTCATGAGGTAGATCTACAGTCCCAAACTAGGCGTACCTATGTATGACCTCTCTGGTCATAGGTGATCTGACCATACACACCACCTCACTGTATATCCTTAGAAGTTACACTACCGAGCGGCCTGCCTACAGAGCCCTCACTTTACCCGCGGAGTGCCCCCCCCCCTCCACACGGCCGTTAGAGCGGCGTGAATTAGTAACGGTAAAGAGCCCGTGTCTGAGGCCCCTCCCCGCGACACGCAGTTAGCATTGAGTCTCCTGACTTATCACCAGGAGGGGCGGCGCCCAGCCTGCTAAGTGATAGTTGTGACTTCCTGTGAACCAAGGAGCCCTGTCAGTGTAAACCAGGTGAGGCCATGACAGGCGCTGCCCCCACACAACATGACAAGCCCTGCCCCCACACAACATGACAGGCGCTGCCCCCACACAACATGACAAGCCCTGCCCCCACACAACATGACAGGCGCTGTCCCCCACACAACATGACAGGCGCTGCCCCCACACAACATGACAGGCGCTGCCCCACACAACATGACAGGCGCTGCCCCAACACAACATGACAAGCCCTGCCCCCACACAACATGACAGGCCCTGCCCCACACAACATGACAGGCGCTGTCCCCCACACAACATGACAAGCCCTGCCCCCACACAACATGACAGGCGCTGTCCCCCACACAACATGACAGGCGCTGTCCCCACACAACATGACAGGCGCTGTCCCCCCGTCACACAACATGACAAGCCCTGCCCCCACACAACATGACAAGCCCTGTCCCCCCGTCACACAACATGACAAGCCCTGCCCCCACACAACATGACAAGCCCTGTCCCCACACAACATGACAGGCGCTGTCCCCACACAACATGACAGGCGCTGCCCCCACACAACATGACAGGCGCTGTCCCCTACACAACATGACAGGCGCTGTCCCCCACACAACATGACAGGCGCTGTCCCAACACAACATGACAGGCGCTGTCCCCCCCACACACAACATGACCGGCGCTGCCCCCACACAACATGACAGGCGCTGTCCACCACACAACATGACAGGCGCTGTCCCCCACACACAACATGACAGGCGCTGTCCCCCACACACAACATGACAGGCGCTGTCCCCCACACAACATGACCGGCGCTGCCCCCACACAACATGACAGGCGCTGTCCACCACACAACATGACAGGCGCTGCCCCCACACAACATGACAGGCGCTGCCCCCACACAACATGACAGGCGCTGCCCCCACAAAACATGACAGGCGCTGCCCCCACACAACATGACAGGCGCTGCCCCCACAAAACATGACAGGCGCTGCCCCCACAAAACATGACAGGCGCTGCCCCCACAAAACATGACAGGCCCTCTCCCCCGAAATACGTCCCCGCTAGTGAGTACGGCCGGCCGTACGTACCCGCCATGAGAGACGAGCCTCGCGAGGATTACAGGGGAACTTAAAGGTAATTACATGTAATTACATGTTTATTAAAACACTAATTAACAATACTCTCAAGCGAATATATGCTCGTCATTGGCAACTCTATCAAAGCTTGAAAATGGGTTGTTATTAGTTTAAATGAACACATAATATACTCATCAAATATACATATTAGGGGATGTCCATAAATGACGTCATGCTATTTTTTAAAACCATTTTGGACCCCCCACCTTTTGCCCTTGTCATGTTTTTGTCATATACCCCGACCATCCATCTTCATGAGGACTGGAACACCCCCCCCCCCCCGCACCCTGCTTCATGACGTCATTTATGGACGGCATATTGTGAAAACTAATCATGATACTCCACCCAGTGTTACAGCATAATACCCTATGACTAGAGAAAAGTAATACAAAAAAGAGAACCTTCATTCATGGTTAATAAATTCTAATTTATTCATTAATTCTATGATTGATTACACCAAATTACTACTGGCAGTACTGCCACTCCACCACCTGTAGTGTGCCAGTAATAAGATAAAATGTACATGTATATACCTTACTGGTACGTCCTCGCATACCGCGTTTCTTTCGCTAGAAATATTCCACGACTTCACAGAGCAGGCCTTTCGCGTGTGAGGATGAAAATAAACATTGAAATTTACCTGTCCATTGAGGGGAAAACTGTAGGTTTCGCCGGGTTTCGAACCCAGGACCTTTCGCGTGTGAGGCGAACGTGATAACCACTACACTACGAAACCGCTGGTAGCCCAGCCCAAGTCTGCAAATCTGAGCCGTATAACACTGACAATTCGCCACCTGTGATTGGGAGCTTTGTTGGCGTGCACACGCCAACTTAAATATAAACTTGATGGACACCCACCATACCCCATCAACACACCAAACGGCTGATCCATGAGATGTAGAACCAATGTGACAGAGTCTCAATCTGCACGTTTAAAAGCAGGGTCAAACTGATCCACGAAGCACTTGACTCACATCATGTCTCCTACTATCAAGGTTTGCCCCTTCATAGTCTAACCAGCAATTCTTAGAATCAGGGAATACACGCGACCCGGTAATTAGTAATTATATCAGCGTGGCATATTAACCTGGGAATATCCATAAACCACGCTCAAAACACACCGAAAAAAAGACGAAATACGGATTTAAAAAAAGGGTTTATTGCCCTTGATCGATATTCAATGTTCATACAATATTGATCTTCCATATCAGATATTAAAATTTAGGTCCGAGTCTAACGCTAATGCTAAGCCCACCCACATGGTATACAATCACACACACAGCCACTCACATGGCACCACATACACACCACATAAACCCTGAGAGTGTGGCTGTATCGGGCCGTGGCCGGGTCCTGCCGGGGCGGGGCGGGGTGGGGCCGGGCGGGCAGCGCTCACAGACCCCGGCCCTCAGTTTACAAACACTTCCCACACGCCGCCTTTCATCTCCGAGGATTAAACATGCGCCTAAAACACCAGCCTCAGATGGTCTGTCTGATCTGCCCGTGAAGTGGCCATCTCCACCCCCCGGTGAGAGGCGGCGTCTGGGAGAGGCCGTGTGGCGGGGAGAACCGGGCGATGGAGACGGCCAGTCACCTTCGCCTCACCTCTCCGCTTATATTTTCACTCATTATCTCACCCCTGGTATTTTTTCTCCATAAACTTAGCACTGGGAACTTGTATCCAGCGTCCTTTGAGTATTTAGAAAAAAAACCTCAATGGGGGATTCTGTTACAAATGTTAGCCGATTACCGAATGTGAGGGGTGAGATAAATTCAGAAGCCTATTCAAGTTTAGTGCCAGAGCTCGATCCCATCTCATTTGAATCGCTACGTGAATTGCGCTTCACCTCGTGAATTACTACGCGATTCAAACTCGATGGGATACGAGCTCTATTTATAAACTTTCATAGGTTTCCTCTATAACATTTATCAATAGCTGGATATATTTTCTTGGGTCTCGGAAAGAAGTATTTAGCTCCTACTCTAGTCTTAAGAGATATTCTCTATGACTTACTTGCTACATGGTTAGTGTGGATATGTATAGCAGAAAATAAACACTACAAAATAGCCTAGGAGTACAAGGGATCACTTGAATTGTGTTATGGAAACAAGAAAAGGTAATCATATAGAACTGGATCGAGAATCGTATAAGTAAACAATACTGCACGAGTTTGGATTTACAGTAATTGTCATCGAGGCGACGCCGAGTGATGATTACATCGCATCCAAACAAGTGGAGTGTTATTCATTTTACGATTCGAGTGCAGTTCCGGATTTATCTCACCCCTTTCAATGACATTAATCAGCATTACATTTTTAGAATAATTAAAATTGCTGAAGCAAATCCAATTAAGAACGGATAAATTTCCATGTTGATGTCTTGCATACTTTCTCAAATCTTGGCCACTGATTGACCGGCCGATTATAACGTCTTTCGCATCTTTCTACTGACCATGGCGTAGTATTGTCACTTTCCGTGGGTGATCCATGTGTATATTTTTTCTTATATTATTCCCAAGCCTGTGAGGTTAGTACACTAACGGACAGTTCGGCCCTGTGGTAGTTCTCAGACGATTCGTCCATATCAGATATTGAAATTTAGGCCTGTCAGTGTGAGGTAAACGTAATATATATTATATTTTTCTGCTTGATTGACTTTTTGGTCAAATAATCATTAGTTATTTAATTGCCCGTCATATCTGTAAATTTCTAAATGCTGAAAAAGAATAGAGTTCAATTCTGAGACTAGATGCATAGAATAAAGGAGCATTGTTCATGTACATAACACTAGATATGAACAAATTTACAATTAGTCATGTCACAAAAGGTTCATAGTCGTTGGCAAAACTATCTGTTCTAGAGATATACTTGTGTATAAAGGACGATATGGCATTTTATAATTAAAAGATAACATCACAGGGAAAGGGCAGTCATCTATCAAATATAGAGCAACATTTATTCAAATACGGATGCGGCGTTCATGATTTTATTTCAGTTTTACTCGTTGGTTTATTCAAGTTGAAGAAGGCCTTTGCTCCATAGCTAGCACTGCACAGTTCATTTATCAAACACATTGATCCCAGCAATGAGAGGCAACACTCAGCATACTCCTGGTATCACGAGATATGGCGCTCACCTCAGAGACGAGAGGCCGGTGGGCAGATGGAAGCTTCAAAGGGGAGATAACATCACGTAGTGGGGACTAAGAGGGTTTTAAATGGACGAATCGTCTGAGAACTACCACAGGGCCGAACTGTCCGTTAGTGTACTAACCTCACACACTGACAGGTCTAACTGTCTGTCACTAACTTCACACTGACAGGCCTAACTGTCCGTTACTTACCTCACACTGACAGGCCTAACTGTCCGTTACTAACCTCACACACTGACAGGCCTAACTGTCCGCTACTAACCTCACACTGACAGGCCTAACTGTCTGTTACTAACCTCACACTGACAGACCTAACTGTCTGTTACTAACCTCACACTGACAGGCCTAACTGTCCGTTACTAACCTCACACTGACAGGCCTAACTGTCCGTTACTAACCTCACACTGACAGGCCTAACTGTCCATTACTAACTTCACACTGACAGTTCTAACTGTCTGTTACTAACCTCACACTGACAGGCCTAACTGTCTGTTACTAACCTCACACTGACAGACCTAACTGTCTGTTACTAACCTCACACTGACAGGCCTAACTGTCCGTTACTAACCTCACACTGACAGGCCTAACTGTCCGTTACTAACCTCACACTGACAGGCCTAACTGTCCATTACTAACTTCACACTGACAGTTCTAACTGTCTGTTACTAACCTCACACTGACAGGCCTAACTGTCCGTTACTTACCTCACACTGACAGGCCTAACTGTCTGTTACTAACCTCACACTGACAGGCCTAACTTTCCATTACTAACCTCACACTGACAGGCCTAACTTTCCATTACTAACCTCACACTGACAGGCCTAACTGTCTGTTACTAACCTCACACTGACAGGCCTAACTTTCCATTACTAACCTCACACTGACAGGCCTAACTTTCCATTACTAACCTCACACTGACAGGCCTAACTTTCCATTACTAACCTCACACTGACAGGCCTAACTGTCTGTTACTAACCTCACACTGACAGGCCTAACTGTCCGTTACTAACCTCACACTGACAGGCCTAACTTTCCATTACTAACCTCACACTGACAGGCCTAACTGTCCGTTACTTACCTCACACTGACAGGCCTAACTGTCTGTTACTGACCTCACACTGACAGGCCTAACTGTCCGTTACTAACCTCACACTGACAGGCCTAACTGTCTGTTACTAACCTCACACTGACAGGCCTAACTTTCCATTACTAACCTCACACTGACAGGCCTAACTGTCCGTTACTTACCTCACACTGACAGGCCTAACTGTCTGATACTAACCTCACACTGACAGGTCTAACTGTGTGTTACTAACCTCACACTGACAGTTCTAACTGTCTGTTACTAACCTCACACTGACAGGCCTAACTGTCTGTTACTAACCTCACACTGACAGGCCTAACTGTCTGTTACTAACCTCACACTGACAGGCCTAACTGTCTGTTACTAACCTCACACTGACAGGCCTAACTGTCTGTTACTAACCTCACACTGACAGGCCTAACTGTCTGTTACTAACCTCACACTGACAGGCCTAACTGTCTGTTACTAACCTCACACTGACAGGCCTAACTGTCCGTTACTAACCTCACGCTGACAGGTCTAACTGTCCGTTACTAACCTCACCCACTCGCGGGGTAACTGGTGTTAACTGCGGCCACACCGTGCAGGACCACAGGGCGACCAGATAAGACCCGCCAATATCTACAGTAATTATGGAAAATAGGAAAACCCATTAATACACACATTAATGGCGGCCATGTGCGCGATGCCCCGATATCGCCCGTCTGTGGTGTGTCTGTGCTGGTGTGTGTTGTGGTGTTGTGGTGTTGTGGTGTTGTGGTGTGGCGGGATTAAGCGCCCAGCCCCACCACCATCACCCAGTAAAGTCAATTAGCAAGTCGGCGCCACATCAAACCCGAATCTCGCCTGGTCTCGCCGCCAAATCCCGCGCGCCGCGTTGACGTGACGTCATAGGCGTGTCCTGCGTTCGGCCCTAATCTCCTCCTGTGTAAATAGTCCTCCTGCAGATGGGGGCTGCCCTGGAGAGGCGGCTTCCTCCAGCCCGGAGCGCGCCTAACGAGCGGCGCCGCACTCCGCGCTGTTTACACGCGGGCGGCCGCGAGCCGGCCACTGTGTCCGTTATCTCGGCGTGTTTCTCGCTAATTACCCGCTCGCTATGATCGTTAATAATGCTACTAACGATGTTTCTGAGCGGCACATGAGAGAGCGACACCTTGACGATACCCTGTGACGTGTGTTGACCGTTTGTGATTATTTCAAATGAGACATGTACTTATCGAAAATAAACTTATGGCACTTAGTCATGCATTTTGTTCTACCCCAAATAAAAAACACGGCATAGGCTTAACACTAGGTCAGTCTCCGGTGAGCGTGCGGTAAAGTGTTATTTAATGCACAGAACTAAAATGGTTGATAATCCATGTTAAGTCATAGAGACGGGGCAGGATAAATACTAAACTGAAGTCGAGTTAATAGTGTGGGTGTTTATCACACTCCGGTCAGGTCGGCTACTCACTGCGCTCAGCAAACGCCTCGCGCAGCAATACACGACCTGGCCCCGGGCCGGGTGATAGGTCTATACAGGTAATCATGCAAAGTTTAATAACTTCTGTTCTTTTTAAGATATCAGAAAACGGGTTTCAGATCTATAATCACCTCTGTTTCACCTACAAATCAATATAAGGAACTTCTAAATCGGACTCGGGGATAGGTAGCATCGCTATTCAAACGGCCAACTCAGAATCAGTAACAATCGGTGAAAGTGCGTACATCGAAATCTTAAGGTCGGTGAGAGTCGGTCATATCTGACATGGAAGTAATGCCTGATGCGTCGGGAAAAGCCATAAAATCGGGTCGGTGAAGTGCGTTCATCGATCCGATTGACGCAGATTGTCACTGACCCGACGGATCCGTCGGGCAAAGGTAGAATCTCTTTTTCAGTTTCTACTAATTATCCTACACCTCATGTAATTCTCCGTAGACTTAACATGGTACCCCGTGTGACTGTATGCCATGATTATGACATAAAGTATTTATAAATATGCCACGAGTGCCATATGAAGTTAAAACATGTTACAGGGTAAGATAAAATCTAAAAGTCAATCCATTTCATATAATTATTCACATGGTGCTCGTTGTCTTCCGCTACAGATATCACTCAGCTCCGCTTCGTAATGTTATCCCGCAAAGACAACTCATGCCATATAAACAATCAAATGATATTTCGTGATGTTTCATGATAATATGAATAGTAACATTTCCTATAAGGTTGAAAATGGAAAACATTGAAATATAGTCAAATTTGATTGACTAAGTAAATTTTAATAAGTAGGCCTAATGATAATATCATTTAACATATAATACACACATGTATTAGTCTACTCGTGAAAAACCAACATATATGGGATATTATCCTCCAAAGTATAGTATCTATAGATGACTATACAACAATCTATCTGAATACCTATATGATCTTCAGAGCTCATGGATATATCTATTGTACTGGAAAGGAAACTGTAAATCCCAACTGCAAGTCCAAACACAAATTTCTGGTTGTCATACCTACATTCAATATCAAGCTTACTAACGATATGTTTCAGACAAATTACCAGATTACCTGTTAAAACAGCCCTCCTTCACGTTTCCCTCAGAGTGTTATTTGAGTTGACAACGACGGTCATTAAAGTGGCCGTTGAGCGGCGATGTGCTCCTGGACTGCGCCTGTTCAGTGCCGGCCCGGTGACGGCCCGGTGACGGCCCGGTCGTCACGTGCAGGTGTCAAGTGTCACGTCCAGGCGTCTGTTCTCATGTGTTCTAAAGACGGCGTCAAGAATCTCAATACAGAAACAGAGTGCCGTACATGGTCATATGCAAAGTGGGTTGGCACTTGAAAAGGGAGCGGAAACAAACTTTGAAAGTATATCTCTTTAAAAATTGTTAAGCCAAATTTGTAATCAATGCATAACGTTTTATGCAGAGCAGTACAGACTTACATATCCAAGTCCATGGGCTCAGCATTTGTATCCAATTTGATGAGCTGTCTCTCCTGTGGCATAACACAGCCTTCGCGAATCTTTTTCCGTATATTTACTTCCATAATCAATTTGTTTACTTCCCCTAAAATAAAACCCTGTTTTCATGTACCCTTGTGACTACCCAGTAAACCCGCAGACTTGTCAGTGACGTGTGTCCATTTATATGAATAAATACATATATTTATCTCAGCCCAGGTATTTATGCTCATAGACTTAACGTTGGGAACTTGTATCCAACGCCCATGGAGTATTCAGAAGAAAAAAACTCAATGGGGGATTATATCACAAAGGTTCGCCCGTTAGTCAATGTGAAGGGTGAGATAAATTCAGAAACCTATTCAAGTTTACGGTTAGTGCTCGATCTCATCTAATTAGAATCGCTAAGTAATTTACATGGCTTCGCCTTGTGAATTACGTAGCGATTCAAACTCGATGGGATACGAGCTCTGACCCTAAACTTTCATAGGTTTCCTCTATACTACATGGAGAGGAGTCATTGCGCATGCGTAGTGGTTGACGGTGCAGGATGTCCGGTGTCACGTGACGATACGTCACAGCGTCCGAGATGACACGTCACAGCGCGGGGGACGCTGACATGTTGTGACTACATCCGGGACCTGGAATGTCCAGCCAAAAGGTGCGCGCCGCGACCAGACGCCGTGACACTGTTGACGTGTCCAGGTGGCGACACCTAGCGGTGGCGGCGGCGGTGTCTCACCACATTATCGCCTTCACGATGTTTTGCTGCGCGGCCAGGTGCGGGCGGCGGGCGGCGGGCGGCGGGCGGCGGGCGGCGGGCGGCGGGCGGCGGGCGGCGGGCGGCGGGCGGCGGGCGGCGGGCGGCGGGCGGCGGGCGGCGGGCGGCGGGCGGCGGGCGGCGGGCGGCGGGCCGGGCCGGGCATCTGGTCTATGTCGACGACTGGTCAAGCGGACCACACCACCAGCAAATGGAGACGGAGCCAGGCGCCCGGCCTCCACAGACGGCGGTCGGGGCAGGTCTCTGGTATGCCGCTCCCAGGGTAAAGTGGCCGCCAGAACAGATCAGGTTCCACAGAGTTTGATACCTCAACACCAACTGAATAAAGATGTCGTTCAATCGGATTTTCCTGCAAAATGTGTCATGTAGATGTCTATGTTTATATCTAGTGATATACACTGTGAGGTTTTCTGATGCCTTATATGGACCGTGTGTATTTATGTAGATGGTGTATTTGCAAGCAAAAAAAAGAATGGAAACATCTTCTGTATGCATATGCTTAAAAGAAGGGGCTATGAATATTCTGACGTATGAAGCCTATATGCACCATCTAATCACGCAGATACCATTCATGTTTGGGTCCATTCATAGCGCCCAACACCAAAAGTGTGTTAGCCCGAGCCTACATACACAATATTACCATGATTTCGATCTTGTTACTTGTACGTTCCTCCGCGTGGAATGAACTGCTTAGAATCTCACAGACTGGTGAGGTTTCTCCGTGAAGCCATTCAGCGGTTGAGGGAACAGATCCACTCATCTGAAGCGCCAGATCCACTAAGACGACTTTCCATCCGAATTTGGGTTTGCAGACGTTCGCAGACGTTCGCATGGACATGCGAATGCCTTGCGACAATATTCAATATATTGAATATCATCGCATGTGATTCGCACAGTCGCACGGATCGCAGACGCATTCGCTTGGTCGCCTTAGTGGATCAGGGACCTGTTTCACTAGTTTCGTGACATGTCTAGATGGCGTCTAGATGGTGTGTCCTGTTTCATAAGAACTAGACATTAGACTTCGTTTTGGCCCTTCTTGCTTGCACTGTTGGTGCCGCTTTTCATGTCTGTCGAACACTTTTGTCACGAAACTAGTGAAACAGGTCCATGGTGTGCAAATTTGTCTAATTCTTATGTTTGGGGTCTGTCTTTTCCTAAGGGTAGCTACTTGTGTTGTCACGAAACTAGACAACCCCAATGTCTGTATGGTGTCACAGACATGTCACGAACCTAGTGAAACAGGTCCCTGGCGCTTTACGCTACCTAGCACATTCCGTGGTAGGCGACTGTATACGCAGGTATAAATAAAGACATTAATACCTGAACTGTGCAGAGCCTGGTCTTGTGTCCGTAGGTTAAGTAGAAAGTAGTAAATCCCACATCTCCTTTTACTTACCGAGGAATACCCGAACCCAACCTATACGGGAACCCTCACAGGGCAGCGACTCGTGTCACTCCGCCGGATAGATCGGTCTAATCTCGGGTTAGTGACTGAAAGCACACTAGAACCGGCAGACCGCTACATTGGCCGTATTCTCCGCGTAGTTGGCGCGTTGTAAAACTCCGAGCGATAGCGAGGAGTGTTGTGCAGCCTCAACTTCAAGGAGAATACGGCCACAGAGATTGAAATCATGGTAATGTGGTACTTATTACTTACCTTTAGACTAATTACTAGGAAAAAATCTTGTAAATAATTAGAAATTTGACGCAAGCACCGTGCATTGTTTATATAAATAGTTCCTATAATGCCCGTCAAGTGGCCAAAAAAGCCGTATTTTCCGAGGAGAATACGGCTTTCCGTATTCTACTTAGTAGAGATATGTAGGCTCCATAGACTAAGTATGGAGACTCTTCCGTATTGGGTGGGTAATAAATAAAACACTACTTACCAATGAAGTCATTGAATTTCATGTTTGTATAGCTTTGGGTAACTTCATGATTTCAAACTGATAGAGTTTCTCAATGTCCTTCAGTAGCTGGTCGTGATTGGATGACATTTCCATTAGTCGCATATTAACTGAAAATTGACGAAGATGGATTTATATTAAGTATTTGTGTTGTACTCATAAATGTAAGTGTGTGCACTTCCAGAGACGAGCCTCCCCGACCCTCCTCCCACCGCCTGCCCCTCCCCTCTCACACCCCTTCTCCCCCCACTCCCCCTCCCCTCTCACATCCCTCCCCTCCCCTCTCTGACCCTCCTCCCCCACCCCACCACCTCCCCTCTCACATCCCCCCTACCCCCGCCTGCGCCTCCCCTCTCCCACCCCTCCTTCCCCTCCCTTCCCCTCCCTGCCCCTCCCCTATCACACCCCTCCTTCCCTTCCCTGCCCCTCCCTGCCCCTCCCCTCTCACACCCCTCCTCCCCCACCCCCACCCCCGCCCCTCCCCTCTCACACCCCTCCTCCCCCTACCCCTCCCCTCTCACACCCCTCCCCCCACCTACCCCTCCCCTCTCACACCCCTCCTCCCCTCCACCTGCCCCTCCCATCTCACACCCCTCCTCCCCCTCCCTGCCCCTCCCCTCTCACACCCCTCCTCCCCCACTGCCTACCCCTCCCCTCTCACACCCCTCCTCCCCCTGCCTGCCCCTCCCCTCTCACACCCCTCCCCCCGCCTACCCCTCCCCTCTCACACCCCTCCCTTCTCACACCCCTCCTCCCCCTGCCTGCCCCTCCCCTCTCACACCCCTCCCCCCCGCCTGCCCCTCCCCTCTCACACCCCTCCCCTCTCACACCCCTCCTCCCCCTGCCTGCTCCTCCCCTCTCACACCCCTCCCCCCGCCTACCCCTCCCCTCTCACACCCCTCCCCTCTCACACCCCTCCTCCCCCTGCCTGCTCCTCCCCTCTCACACTCCTCCGCCCGCCTGCCCCTCCCCTCTCACACCCCTCCCCTCTCACACCCCTCCTCCCCCGCCTGCCCCTCCCCTCTCACACCCCTCCCCCGCCTACCCCTCCCCTCTCACACCCCTCCCCTCTCACACCCCTCCTCCCCCTGCCTGCTCCTCCCCTCTCACACCCCTCCCCCGCCTACCCCTCCCCTCTCACACCCCTCCCCTCTCACACCCCTCCCCCCGCCTGCCCCTCCCCTCTCACACCCCTCCCCTCTCACACCCCTCCCCCGCCTGCCCCTCCCCTCTCACACCCCTCCTCCCCCGCCTGCCCCTCCCCTCTCACACCCTTCCCCCGCCTACCCCTCCCCTCTCACACCCCTCCCCTCTCACACCCCTCCTCCCCCTGCCTGCTCCTCCCCTCTCACACCCCTCCCCCGCCTACCCCTCCCCTCTCACACCCCTCCCCTCTCACACCCCTCCCCCCGCCTGCCCCTCCCCTCTCACACCCCTCCCCTCTCACACCCCTCCCCCGCCTGCCCCTCCCCTCTCACACCCCTCCCCTCTCACACCCCTCCTCCCCCCGCCTGCCCCTCCCCCTCCACCTCCCCTCTCACGCGGCTATAGGTCAAGTCGGGGGCGGGTGATTGCGGTGAAGTACGGCTGTAGACGTGGCAAGGTGTCATCTCACAGATATCATCTTCACCCGACCAGTCCGCCGCCCCTCCTCCCCCGCCACCTCACCCTCCACACTCCGAGCCGTCCCCGCGCACGTCATCTTCTTCATCTCACAGGAGAGCCCCCCCCCCCCGCCCCCTCCCCTCACGTGCACTGCACGGCCCGCGCCTGGAGGCGGCCTCCGGGAGTTGATCCCGCGTCACGACGCCCCTCTCTCACCCCCCCCCTTACATTCCTCCCGCGCCGCACTTCTAGGATTCCGGGAAGATTCCGGGAAGCGGCCTCCTGCCCCGCCCGGCCACTGGCCCCGTCCCGGCCGAGATGGCATCGGGCGCCGCTCTCCCCGGGGGCCGTGCTCCGGGAAATTGCGCGGCAAAGTGTCGGGCGGCGACGAGCGTGTGAGGGCGGGGTGGGAGCGGGTGGGAGCGGGTGGGAGCGGGTGGGAGCGGCGACTCGCACGTCCGGCTCCTATCTAATGATTGCCTGTGTTGCGGTCAAAGCGGGGCCGGGCGTCGGGTGAGGGCGGCGGGGTGACGGGGCGGGGGCCGATAGGAGGACCCCGATCCCCGCAAGACGCTGCCGGAAGACGCCTGACCCCGCCCTCGTCGCCGGCCGGACGTCACGCCATCTGGTGGCTGTTTGAACGGGCCTTGATCACGTGATCGGGGGCTGATGGCGGAGGCTTGTTATCAGAGACCCCCGAGTGTGGGGCTGGACGTGAGAGGAACAACCCGACCTCCAGCCGCCAAGCAGGCACCGACTGTCAACTGCCAACTGCCAAGCAGGCATCGACTGCCAACTGCCAAGCAGGCACCGACTGTCAAACTCCAACTGCCAAGCAGGCACCGACTGCCAACTGCCAAGCAGGCACTGACTGTCAACTGCCAAGCAGGCACCGACTGCCAACTGCCAAGCAGGCACCGACTGCCAACTGCCAAGCAGGTACCGACTGCCAACTGCCAAGCAGGCACCGACTGTCAAACTCCAACTGCCAAGCAGGCACTGACTACCAACTGCCAAGCAGGCACTGACTGTCAACTGCCAAGCAGGCACCAACTGCCAACCTGTAACTGCCATGTAGGCACCGACTGTCAACTGCCAAGCAGGCACTGATTGCCAATGCCCAACTGCCAAGCAGGCATAGTCTACTAACTGCCAACTGCCAAGCAGGCACCTGCTGCCAACTGCCAACTGCCAAACAGGCACCTGCTGCCAACTACCAACTGCCATGCAGGCACCCACTGTCAACTGTCAAGCAGGCATCGACAGTCAACTGTCAAGCAGGCATCGACTGCCAACTGTTAAGCAGGCATCGACTGCCAACAGCCAAGCAGGCACCGACTGCTCACTGCAACTGCCATACAGA
Organism: Alentia gelatinosa; assembly: GCA_950022655.1. NCBI lineage: Eukaryota > Metazoa > Annelida > Polychaeta > Phyllodocida > Polynoidae > Alentia > Alentia gelatinosa. The sequence goes on from OX465585.1 coordinate 64,067,522, forward strand.
CACCAACTGTCAACCTCCAACTGCCAAGTAGGCACCGACTGCCAAATGCCAACCTCCAAGCAGACACCGACTGCCAACCTACAACTGCCAAGCAGGCACTGACTGCGAACTGCCAAGCATGCGCCGACTGCCAACCTCCCTCTGCCAATTGTTCGCGACATTTACCCCTAAAAAGGAACAGAATCTCATGAGATTTTGAACACTGTGAGGTACATGATACCCACCGAATGAATTCCACTCTTGGGGTAAATGTTCCCGACAATTGCAGAAAAATGCCATGTCTCAGGGAAATAGAACCCTACAGGGAGGAGTACAGGATATCAGCAGGATTTGTCTAGTATTTACTTAAAGTAGGATTCACATATAAAGACTAATGTACCTGAGACTAGTGTACTTCATACCCCCCTCTAGTCTCAAACAATTCTCCCTTAGCAGGATTCACATGTAGAGACTAACATACCTAAGACGGGTGTACTTCACACCTTTCCTCTAGTCTCAGACAATTCTCCTTTGGTACAAAATTCTAATGACAATGTACTTCTGCCAGTCAGGAAAAAATGGCGAATCTGATTCCCATGGAAGGACACACTGGGTACATAATCTCAGACATGTACCTCACAGGGTTAAAAATCTCATGAGATTTCCTTCCTAGGGGTAAATGTTGCCAACAATTGTAGGGGAAAAAACTCTCAGGGTTATCAATCCCTACTTTTTAGACGAAGATATTGTGTTCGAGTACAGAATCTCAGCAGGATTTGTCTCAGACAAACACCTTGTGTGGTACCTGAATCCCATCGTGTGAATCCCGCTGTACATTCACTGTTGACTCAATTTAACCAACACCGACAGTCAATTGAGATGCTGACTACCAAGTAACAAGTGCCAGTTGACAATTTATTACAATCTATCAACTGCTGGCAACCGACCACCATCTGTCTACATAGAGTGAGAGGCTGACCGAGACACTCTCCACCTCCCACACTCCACTAAATGCCGGTCGCCGTCTCTCGGTGCCTCCTCATCGACCCCAGGCCACTGGTCAACCACCAACACCACCCGACAAGGACAAACCTGGGGCTGAAGGTCCGGTCCAGCCGACCATCGATAATCATTTATCAAACACGGGATGCCAACTGCTGTAGTAAAAGACCAGATTGTGGGAGAATGCTTGGAGGCAGACTCGAGGAGGCGGACCAGCAGTCTGTCCTCGGCAGTCTACTACCCGCCCCGAGCCGGCACTGCCTCACAGCGGCCGACCACCTGATCACCTATTGACCATCGACCGCAGGCCGCAACCACCACTTGTCAACTCCCATCTGAGGAGGAGAGCTCCTTCACTGGTAAATGCTAACGACAATTGAGGCACAATGGCGCAACAATATATATATATATATATATATATATATATATATATATATATATATATATATATATAGATATATATGTTTGTATATAGATATATCTGTATAATCATATATATATATATATATATATATATATATATATATATATATATATATATATATACATACATACAGGAAAACCCTCTGTAAGCGGTCACCCTCCCGTCCTTGCCAAACTGTCCGCTTACATGGAGTCCGCTTACACAGGATTTCCACTTACACGGGGTTAAAATGAATATCTAATGGAGGGATCCGGTCCTAGCAAAGTTGTCTCTTAACGCGGGATATACAATTCCTCTTTTTGGGAAACATGTGCACTTTCCCTTGGCCTAACTCATAACGCTAGCCCCTAGGGGATTTAAATATCGACTACTTGACTACTAACTCACCGGAATACAAGGAATTAAAATTACTAGAGAGCGCATTAGGTATGCATCAGCTTATCCGATCTATCACACGCTACAGTGATACAAAAAACAGCTGTTTAGACCTCATCATGGTAAATAACCATAACTATACTTCTTTTGGAATTATGCCTAACCATATTAGTGATCATTTGGGCATCTATGTTGTAAGAAAAAAACCTAAAACTATCAAAAAGAAGGTCGAATTTTTAGGAAGATCCCCAAGGTACTACAATGGGGAAACTTTTATGCAAACGCTAAAAAATATAAATTGGACCAAGTGGTACCTCGTACAAGACCCAAATGTACTATAGGATGGATTATTAGAAGCTATAACTGGTGAGTTAGACAAACAATGTCCTCTGAAATTATTCAAAGTATCTGAAAAAAGGGATATCTGGCTTACTAATGAATTACTAGAGGAAATCAAGGAAAAGGATCGGTTATTGACAAAAGCCAAAAAATCTGATAGTAAAGAGGACTGGGTTGCTGCCAGGCGTGCAAGAAATGTAGTCAATAAGAACTTAAAAAATGCTAGAAGAGAATATTTACGTGATATACTAGACCTACAACAAAGTGATGGGAAAAAATTCTGGAAAACAATTTCAAAATTTACTAAGGACGATCCAACTAAAATTGAGTATATAAATCTAAAAGATAATAACATGCCCATTCCTCCAAAGGAAACCTCTAACTTTATCAATGAATTTTTTGTGGGCATTGGGCCCAGTTTGGCCAGACAAAACGCTACCCAATGGACTAATCATGTCACTCGGAATGCTAATCATATAAAGTTAATCCAAACCAATCATGCAGAAATGATAGCTATTATAAATCAAATATCTATCTCAAAATCATCCGCTATCCCGGGAATTTCGTCGAAGTACCTCAAAGACGTGTTTATAGCTCTGTCGAACCAGATGGTATACTTGATCAACAGGTCGCTTGCTCTGGGTGTCTTCCCTGACAAATAGAAGTAGGCGACTGTTATTCGGTTAAAAAAAGAAGGTAACAGTACAGACGTTAGTAATCTCAGACCTGTGTCGCTCCTTCCTTTGCCAGGGAAGATCATAGAGAGGGTTGTTCATAATCACTTGTATGACTTCATTGAAGACAATAATATCCTATCTGAAAAACAGAATGGTTTCAGACCTAAACACTCCACCATTGATACAGTTTCAACTCTGGTTTCTGATATATGGGACAAAATCAATAAGGGACAAATTACTGTTTGCACTTACATAGACTTCCGCAAAGCATTCGACACCATTGATCACAAAATTTTGATAAATAAACTAGAAACTATGGGTGTAAAAGATTCCTGCTTAGACTGGTTTACCAGCTATTTGACCAACAGATCCCAGCGCACCATGGCAAATGATACCCTATTGTCATCGCATAAAATTACCTATGGAGTCCCCCAAGGATCCATTTTAGGCCCTTTGTTATTTATTTTATACATTAATGATTTACATAAATCCATCATAGCCTGTAAGTGTTTACACTACGCCGACGATACAGTAATATATTACTCATCAAATAATCTGCAAACCGCAGCTAATCAAGTACAATTAGACCTGAACAATCTTGCCAAATGGTGTGCTCAAAATTCTCTTACAATAAATACCAATAAAACCAAATCAGTGATCTTTGGCTCTACAGGTAAAGTTAATAATAAAAGGAACTATGTATGTAACTTATTACTCAATAATAACAGTTTAAAAATAGTCCCTTCTTATAAACATCTTGGTATAATTCTTGATAGAAACCTTACTTTTAAGCAACACATTAACAACATATGCAGAGTTGTATCGCATAAATTATATTTACTAAACAAGATATCACTGTATTTACCCAAGAGTGTTTGTCTACGAATATATAAGTCAATGTTGTTACCACTTTTTGATTATGGAGATGTACTCTATTCATCAGCATATAAAACGGACCTTATTCAACTCCAGACCCTACAAAACCAGGCTTTGAGGACTATCTACAAACTCCATCCTCTAACTCCGAGAACAATATTACACAGAACCTCACAACTCCCACTTCTTCAGGATAGACGTGACACTCATATTCTGGGGTACATGTATAAGAAGCTTGATCAACAAAACTTGTTGCACATTCCTGTATGCAACACCAGGGCTAATGTAGGGCCGACTTTTAAAATGACACTTCCAAAAACAACTACTTACAAGAAATCTTTAAATTATAGGGTCCCACTTTTATGGAACCAGTTACCCTATGAATCTCGATGTGTAGACTCCTATGATAACTTCAAAGTGTTCTTGAAGAATCGGCTAAAGACGTTTATTCCATAGACTATTCGCTGAATGTCGTACATCGGTCCCTGAATGTTTTTGATCTTATATTCTTGGGATAAAAATTCCTACCATCTTGATTTTTATTTATACAACTAAGATAGTGATGCGATTTCACCCTGTCTAATTGATTATGCTAGCAATGGATGATTTATTTATCTATGTACATATGTTACATATATACCGTGGATTCCTTGTGAAACTGAAGAGAATGAACTGAATGTAAATATTCTGGTCATGCATTGAAACCAGCTACTACTAAGCTGAGCATTGGTCAGCATAAATAAAAGTTTAAAAAAAAAGAAAAAAAAAGGCCCGTGTAACACTCTGTGAGGGGCATCCCTTGGCTATGATCAACAGACAAAGTCTTGGAGTCACTCATTTAGATTGCTATTCACACGCACGATAGCCATATGACCATTGATTTCTGAGAATATGCTGACATGTATGAAAGTAGTACAGTGTGGGAGGTCAGATGGAAATTAACATGAAACTGTTATGTTGGACCGAATTCATAGGGAATGTGGTGGTCTGTTTACGACTGTTATACAACTTGCTTGTAAGTTGAAGAAAATGAAATAATATAGAGGGAACCTATGAAAGTTTAGGGTCAGAGTTCGTATGCCATCAAGTTTGAATCGTGTAGTAATTGACAAGGCGAAGCCACGTGAATTTACGTAGCAATTCAAACAAGATGGGATCAAGCTCTGACCATAAAAAGTTAGACAAACATCTGACCGTAAACTTGAATAAGTTTCTGAATTTATCTCACCCTTCACATTGACTTATGGGCTAACCTTTGTGATATAATCCCCCATTGAGTATTTTTGTCTAAATTCTCAATGGCCAACAAGTTCCCAACGTTAAGTCTATGGGGAAAAATACCTGGGGTGAGATAAAACCTGGAAAACACCTATTAATGTTAAACTTAATTAACCAATGAAAGAGCTTGTCTCACATATAAAAGACAGTATGATCGGGTTGAGGTTTGAGCCCGTGTCTGGGATGATTGAGACGGAGTGGGCACGCCGGGTGTCTGCTCCATTCATGGCTGTGAATACATCTGGTCGTCTCTCTGTGGCGGTCTGCCGTGTGGGCGTGACCTCAGAGACTCACCTGGTCATGTGACCGGACCCCCGGACGGGGCGGGCAGGTGCGCCGCCAGGTAAGACGTCAGTAACCACCAGGTACTGACTGAAGCTGGTCCGTAATGTAGAATTAACATCACAAATATGTGAGAGAAAGACAGAGACAAATGTCAGTTTACATTTACATGGAACCATCTAGGTGTGGAGCATGACATCATGTAAATTACATAGTTTCACATTTTATCCTAATTGCATGATTGAGTTCGACAATAGCCTACTTATAAGTTTTATTATTCATCGTATACAAAGCCCCCATTGAAAATGTATGGGCACTCAGTAAACCATGACCCATTATATACCTGACAGATACCATAACTGTGGTATACGGATTCAAAGCTGTGGTATACGGCCACGACGACACGGTATACTAGAGAATAGTCCCTTTTTGCTATAGAGCAAGGAAATAGTCCTTGTTTTTTCTTGAATACGGAAATTTCTGGGTTTAATGTATTCGAAAGGATGGATAAATACAACAAACAATGTTTTTTTGGACAGGCGGCTCTGTAAACCACTCGAGGTTGACGTCGTAATACAATCGATAGCGCTCGTGTATTACGACGCATCAACCACATGTGATTTACAGCCGCCTACCCACAAAACCGTCGTTTATAGACTATACATTACTTCGAAAATATTCACATCTTTGGTTTTCTGGATGTAAATTAAACTTTATATATATGACCAGAAATGACATTAGTCGAGTAACTCTGTGTTGTGTATATATTGTACATAGAAAAAACGACCCACACAGAAACAAAGTAGACTCCGATGATGTTTTGTAAGGTCGATGAAACGCGAACACCCACATTGCATTAATGTGTTTAGAGTTCACCAATCAGACAACAAAGCTGTGTTGTAAGGACGGACAAAAAGTCATCTACCATTCCCCGCCTGTCTCTACAAGTAACTGTCAGCCTCCTCACCCCGCGGTCAGAACAGGCAGCAGTACGTCCTCTTGACCTTCAGACACCATTACTGTAAAGTGGGCGACGACCATGTGAGAACGTAAGAGGTGGAGAGGGGGGAGGTAGGGTGGAGGTATAACATGTAAGAGGCAGGTCACATGAAGCATGGAGAGTCGTGTAAAGTGTTCAGTAACGTGTGGGAGGTGGGTCACGTGACACATGGAGAGTCGTACAAAGTGTTCAGCAACGTGTGGGAGGCGGGTCACGTGACACATGGAGAGTCGTATAAAGTGTTCAGCAACGTGTGGGAGGCGGGTCACGTGACACATGGAGAGTCGTACAAAGTGTTCAGCAACGTGTGGGAGGCGGGTCACGTGACACATGGAGAGTCGTATAAAGTGTTCAGTAACGTGTGGGAGACGGGTCACGTGACACATGGAGAGTCGTACAAAGTGTTCAGCAACGTGTGGGAGGCGGGTCACGTGACACATGGAGAGTTGTGTAAAGTGTTCAGCAACGTGTGGGAGGCGGGTCACGTGACACATGGAGAGTTGTGTAAAGTGTTCAGCAACGTGTGGGAGGCGGGTCACGTGACACATGGAGAGTCGTACAAAGTGTTCAGTAACGTGTGGGAGGCGGGTCACGTGACACATGGAGAGTCGTACAAAGTGTTCAGCAACGTGTGGGAGGCGGGTCACGTGACACATGGAGAGTCGTATAAAGTGTTCAGCAACGTGTGGGAGGCGGGTCACGTGACACATGGAGAGTCGTATAAAGTGTTCAGCAACGTGTGGGAGGCGGGTCACGTGACACATGGAGAGTCGTACAAAGTGTTCAGTAACGTGTGGGAGGCGGGTCACGTGACACATGGAGAGTCGTACAAAGTGTTCAGTAACGTGTGGGAGGCGGGTCACGTGACACATGGAGAGTCGTATAAAGTGTTCAGCAACGTGTGGGAGGCGGGTCACGTGACACATGGAGAGTCGTATAAAGTGTTCAGTAACGTGTGGGAGGCGGGTCACGTGACACATGGAGAGTCGTATAAAGTGTTCAGTAACGTGTGGGAGGCGGGTCACGTGACACATGGAGAGTCGTATAAAGTGTTGTGATAGTAAGATTGAGAACTGATGGCAGAAGGTTAGTGGGACGACAGCAGAGAAGGTGAGGAATGAGCGGTGAGTAGAACTAGATGTCTGGAAGCAGGGTTTATATCTCCCCTGGTATGTTTTTGTCATAGACTGAACATTGGGAACTCGTATCCAACGCCCATGGAGTATTTGGAAAAAATACTCAATGGGGGAATATCACACATAGGTTAACCAATTAGACAATGGGAAGGCCGAGATAAATTCAGAAACCGTAAAGTTTAGGGTCAGAGCTCAATCCCATCTAATTTGAATCGCCATGTAATTCACGCAGCTTCACCTTATGGATTGATATGTGATTCAAACTCGATGGGATACAAGCTGTGACCCTCTACAGAGGGAGAGGTCATGAGTTGGTCGTCGGCTGACATCTGCCGCCAGCTGAGTTAGTGCGTTATAAAACACAGCCTTTTAAAACAACCAGCGTGTCTCACCACAAGAGGTGTCGTGAGGGCGACTTGACGTCCGGCCGAGTGCTGACAGGTCGCTGAGAGTGCGACAGGTCGCTGAGAGTGCGACAGGTCGCTGAGAGTGCGACAGGTCGCTGAGAGTGCGACCTGCGAGGCACGTCGCGTCAGGAGCGCCACCTATACGTCAACACGCACGCTAATGGCGTGACGTCACTCTATGACGTCATCGGTATCACGACGTCGTGACCTGAATTTCCGGAATTTTGAGAAGGGCACTAATATTATCTCAGGGCTCCCTTTCTATTAAGTGAGTCAACAAAGTGTCAGGCCAATAACATTCCACGACACCGTAATCTCCACGTTCTGTGTAAATATTAATATATACATGTATGTTATAGTTACTACTAAGTGCAGCCATGTGACTTTTTGAGGGAGGGAGGTACTTGTTATGCTAATTTCATATTTGTGGCCAATGATGATGTAAAATTGGGTTTTAGAATTCACGTATGAACATATTAAAAAAAACTTGAATCTGAACATGTATATTATAAAATAAAAACATTTAACATATATTTCACAAATTCTAAAATGTTTCGCCGCTTTAAAGACGTCTTTTTTTCCCTTTCCCAACATGATTTTTAATGGTATTACTTTTCCCAGTGAGAACCTGAAAACGTCCTTAATCTTCAAGCGACTGTATGCAGAACTAGCAGTAAACACGGCACCAAGCAAAATAAAACAATAAAACAGTGAAAAAGAGTACCAGAAGACGTGTGTTTGATGAGAAGAGCGTATCGCGCAGAGTGGTCGACACGTCAGCCGCCGTTATCAGAACACAAACCACGCCAGCTCCAGCGCGACATGGAACCCCGACATCTACAACGAGTAAACGTACTCGTGTCTATAACGAGTGAATGTACTCGTGTCTATAACGAGTGAACGTACTCGTGTCTATAACGAGTGAACGTACTCGTGTCTATAACGAGTGAACGTACTCGTGTCTATAACGAGTGAACGTACTCGTGTCTATAACGAGTGAACGTACTCGTGTCTACAATGACTGAACATACTCGTGTCTATAATGACTGAACGTACTTCCTCATAGCCAAGTCTGTTCGCCAAGACATCATAAGCACAAGGGTCATCGTTTAATAACATTTAACCCTATTCACTAAGACAGTCTTAGCCATCCATAAGGTCACCTATAAGTGTTGAATAAAGTCGACCCACATCGTCCCTGGGTCTCAATGTCGTACAGAAAAAGGTCTACATGTAGGATCCATTAAACGGGCCCAGAATCCCCGTTTCCAGCCCAGTGAGGACACTGGCTGGGGGAGAGTGGAGTGTATCGGAGCAGCTCCTGACCCTGAGGTCCCCCGGCGCGGTGGTCGCTCCTTGACGCCGCCACTTCCACCTGTCGGCCATGTTGATTCCGGGACGCCGTGAATTGTCGTCTGCGTTTGTTGGGCGCGACCTCTGGCGGGCGGGCCGGGTGCCCCGTCCTTTGATGCGGCCCGTCTCCGGGTCCCGCGCCCGGTGCGTGGCGACGACCCGAGCACCAGCCACTTGTACGTGTGAGGTTGTGGACAGGTTCCACTGGTTCTCGCGGGTTTTTTACGTCATCTGGCCACGATCAGTACAAACAACGGACTCTGTCTCCGACACGGGAGTTTACGTTCAGGCAGCGCGGCCGACAAAGATGTCCACTCGAGTCGGAACATCAAGGATTAACGACTGGATTGCGGTCGTTGTATGGCCGAGGAAAGATAGAGTGATGACGTATTTAATCGCAAGGATAATAGTGCATAAATATGGTTCAATTCTATCAGGCAATCACTAACAATACTAAAGCATACAGGAATATATAATAGAAATCATTATTTATCAAATTTCTAAGGACAAATGCATTGCAGAGATTTAATTAGAAAGTTAGAAATTTAACCTAACCTTCAGTTTTGACCTTTGTGGGGATCGCCGTAATTTTCACACCATACTGATATATATATATATATATATATATATATATATATATATATATATAAATATATATATATATATATATATATATATATATAAATATATATATATATGTATATATATATACATGTATATGTATATATATAAATTATATATATAAATTATATGCATGTATTTCATATATGTATGTATACAAATAATGTTTGCATATACCTTCCTCTACTCACGTTATTTCTATGGAATAACAGTACACCATCAAACATTTATATTCATAGTACAGCTGCCTTGCCTGCCACCACCATTGTGTGTCAAATCTGAGTCGGGGCGATAATACGTGCTTTTCAGGCCCTTACTGGCCGGAAGTTGCGCAGGCATACGTCAGGGCCGGTGGCCTCGTTCCGAGTCTTATCTTCACGTGCCGCTGAGCGGGAGTCGGGTCTGCGCCGCTCGATGGATGTCCCGCCAGACGGCGCCTGACGCCCGCCTTACTGCTACCGACGGCCGCCATCTTGGACAGCGCTCCCGAGCATGCGCGTCGCGTCAGAAGGGAAATGCTGTTTGGCTGCGCGCGCAGAGCGGGCCCGATAACGCTGTGACGTATGAGACGCGTGTGACGTAGGCGGGGGACGACGTGAGGGGGGGGGGGGGGGGGGTGTAGGGGGCGCTGCTGCAGGGCGCGGTTGATATAACTGTCCCCAGTCTTCACAAATCAGCGGCACCACACACCGGGGCCGCCCGTCGATAGTTCACCGTCCCTATTGGGAATCGGCACCAGTGACCTCCGCCGGCGGTAGCACGGCCATGAGGGCCAGCGCCGGCCCCGCTCCGGGCCCCAGCCACCACCACGCCGCCGCCAGTACCAGCAACTCCGTCACTGACGAGAAGTGGGTCTGTTTAATAACCGAGGATCGTGCATCAAGACACCTTTCTGTACCTCGTACAGGTTTTATTTCAATGATATCTAAGTCTGTTCGCTAAGACAGTAATAGCCGTCCATAAGGTCATCCATAAGTGTTGACGAAAGTCCGCCCACATCATCCCTGAGTCCTCTGGCATACAGAAAAGGGTCTCAATGTACGATCCATTTCTCGCTAAGTTTCAGGCCTTCAGTTTCTTTATTGGTGGCGTCCTCTGGTTTCCGATTGCAACAATTTGAGAGCTGTGCCCTTGTTTACTCAGAGTGTCTTATTGAATGTAGGGGACGACTTTTTTTATTTTGCAAAATCACATCTGTTTAAGGTACAGTTCTTCCTGTTGATGTGAATAACATCCAGACAAGGTTTAAAGTATTGCACCCGGCAGATTTTGAAATAGCGGATTTTAGTTTGGTGAAGTGAGAGATTTCTTACATTTTCGGACACTATCGGCGGGGTGTCAGAATCTGAACAGGTGATACCAGCTACTGCCATGGTGAAGCTTTTACTCCTGTTTTCACCAATAATTAGCAAAAGATTCTTGTCGACTCTGCCAGGACCTGGCTAACGATCAAACGATCGGTTTGATGGAACAGAAGCTTTAGCGAACGAGCTTGAATATCATCAAACGATAACGCTCGTACAAGATCTCCTTGTACCCTTTACTTTCGTTGGCACAAGTTATTGACCAGACCCCCGTATACTTACACCATGTGCATCCTCAATCTCTTTCATGGGAGGTGTTTTTAACACTAAGAACGATATTGGCTGAACGATTATGATTAGGACTAACCTCAGGTGAAGTGACCACGATCGGAGTGCCAGTCCGTTTTTTAAATGTGGTCCTCAGAATTCCAGGATATCTTTCGAAGTTTTTATTGTCTACTTTTTACCTATCTTATTTTTAACTATCTTAATAAAAGACGTTTTGTTATGAAGGATTGGATCCACCTAGAAACGGACCTAAAAAGGGTCAAACTTGTGACCTTTTGAAAAGATCAAAATAAAGATATTTTCCCGATCATCTGGTAAGAAAGTCCTCACAAAGTCACTTTAGGTAACGAGAATGCAACAAAGACCATGAGAAGGTCAATTATTTAATCATTCTTAGTTTTAAAAACACCTCCCCGGGACTAACGTTTCTATGATAACTCAGAACATGTGTATAATACTCCTATTTGATATTCAATGGCCATAGCATGAAAGAATCAGCGACTGCATAGAAGCTAGTGTATCCAAGTAACTAGTATGTGGATACATGTAAAGAAATGAAAAGGCTGGCAGCACATTGGTGAATATGAAAACCTATTAAGAATGGTATTGCAACGTTTCATAGGTCAATTTCTAACTGAGTTATGGAACATATGGAGAATGTTTTGACGGCCATATTGGCGGCCATCTTGGATTTCCGAATACGCTCAAGGTTTACAGTCTTGCACTCGGCAGATTTAGGAATAGCAGATCTTATTTACCAAAAATCACCAACAAAGTGTTGTATGGTGTTTTCTCTGCAAGGTACCCGTCTGTTAAGCTTGTTGGCCAACAGACTATATATCGTCGCCGAGCCACGAACTTCCGTGACCTTCACGAAGCCTGTCGTGACAGTCTCCGCCCATGTCTGTGGCTCAGTGCGTGTGAAGTGTGTGTGTGTGTGCGTGTAGGTGTGTGTAGGTGTGTATGTGTGAGGTGTGTGTAGGTGTGTGTGTGAGGTGTGTGTGTGTGTGTGAGGTGTGTGTGTGTGAGGTGTGTGTAGGTGTGTGTGTGAGGTGTGTGTGTGTGTGTGAGGTGTGTGTGTGAGGTGTGTGTGTGAGGTGTGTGTGAGGTGTGTGTGTGTGCGCGTGTGTGTGTATGTGTATGTGTGTGTGTGGTGTGTGTGAGGTGTGTGTGTGTGAGGTGTGTGTGTGTGTGTGTGTGAGGTGTGTGTGTGAAGTGAGGTGGAGCAGGTCGATCCTCAGACAGTGACCTCCATCTGCTCTGAGCCGCTCACCGGTCTGCTGCAGGGCGGTGAGTCTACAGACGGAGTAAACGCGTTATCTGCCGGGATTATGATTCATGGCGTGTGTAGGTGCGGGCGGCGACTCAGTGTCTACTCTACAAGACGCTGCGGCGACCTGTAGGCGGCGCTTATCGCAAGGCGTCGCTAAAGTGGCTGCTAAAGTCGGCGCTGGCGTCGTCGACTCACCGCGCACCGGCTGATCCCTCCCCCGCCCGCCGCGCCGGAAGTACCCCCAATTACTTACATCTATCGCGGCGGCCATCTTGGAGCCGTCTCCATGCGCGCGCGCCGCCTAGCGCCCACAGCCCCCGCCGACCATACGTCCGACGCGCCCCCCAACGAGCCCCGCGGGAACTAAGCGTACGGCCCGCGCCGTCTGCGCGCTTCTCGTCAAATCTTACAGCGCACGGGATTCGGCGAGACCAGAGGTCGGCCGTGCGGGAAATCTGTCGCCGCCATTGCTCATTATTTATATGCTAATAGGCATGCAAATGAGCCTCCCCGCGACCGTTGCGCGTTATCGCGGCAGTCATCGCGGCCTCGCCCAGCGCCAATGTGTATATGAATAATTTGGATCAATTTTATCGTCGCCCTTGAGCGATAATAGGGGCGCGTTGAATACACAGCGGGACCATTACATACTTATTGTGGGCGCGCGACCTGATAGGCCGGGTCGCGGGGTGAAATATCATTGAATAGCAAACTGGGGCGGAGCTCGGGGAGTGTCTGAGCACCTCCGAGCACCTTCGAACCGCTCACGGGGTTAAACGAGTGACCCCGAGATAAAAAGGCGGGCGGCGTGAGTCTGCGCACTGAGGAGCGTCGAGGTGCACCTTGTCGGCATCACAAGCGTCTATCACCGGAAATATCAACAGCGTCCCACTACATGGACGAGGTGAACTTCCGGTGCCGGGTCGTGCGCATTAACGCATGCGCACTTTATAAAATCTGTCTAGCCCAATGCTGTGTTTGTTTACGTAACCAGCGTAACGGGCATTGTCAATATGCTCGTCTAGTATCAAGGTCAGCGAGATGGGTTTGACCTGTTACCAATAAATTTGATAAAAATTCCCTTCCTGGTATATGTGTTCTCTTTGCCCTGTTGGGGCCTTTCGGCGGCATACACCTGAAAATGCTGTTAGCTACGTATTCTACCTTGTTACCACTAATGTAAAAGAAGAAACCATAAAAAAACAACACAACAACGATAATGCGATTTCTTTCGAGGCTGGTTTAGAATAAAGTTTAAAAATTACTCGTGACTCATTTCTATGAGCATTACGTTGTGTGCTCCTGATTGGCTGCCGAACATCTGAATGTCAACATGGTACGGGTCGATATACTAGATGATTCTATCATTGGTCAACAACAGTGTCACATTTCCAAAACCCTTCTATCACAAAGCATTGCTGGAACAGACTTCTGTCACTAGCACTTCAATGGTATTATGTGAAGTTCTATCATGGTGAAATATAAATACTGTTCACAAAAGAGGAAGGTAAAAAGAGAAGTGACCATTGATGGAAAAGAGGTGGACATGGCGTTAGGAACCACTGCGATACATACACACATGTCCATGAACAGCGACACGGGAACATTAACAGGACACGGCGGGGGAGTTCCTCTCGCCGGTCTAATCTGGGCGCGGGGCTGTGAGCGATGTGCAGATGGGAGGTGGAGCCCGCGCCGACCCGCCATCATTACGTGACGGCGGCGGCGCTCCGCCACTCTCACCGACTCGCGCTGATAAATGAACGGGTTGAGCACCTCAATTTCGCCAACTCGACGGCGCCGCGCCACCAGCGGGTTGCCCCTGACAACGCGCGCTATCTGTCCTCAGAGGTGTCGGCGTCCTAGTCAGCTGCGTCAGATCGTTAACGACTCGCTGCCCCCTGAGCATCTCCGAGCGGCCCCGAGCGGCTCCGGGCAGTTCCGAGTAGCTTTGAACATCTCTGAGTGGCCCCGAGCAGCCCCGAGCAGCTCTGAGCAGCCCCGAACATCTCCGAGCGGCCTCGAGTAGTTCCGAGCGGCTCCGAGCAGCTCTGAGCATCTCCAAACATCCCCGAGTAGCCCCAGCAGCTCCGAGCGGCTCCGAGCAGCCCCGAGTAGCCCAGAGCAGCCCCGAGCAACCCCGTACAGCCCCGAGCAGCCCCGGGTAGCTCCGAGCAGCTACGAGCCTGCAGTCCTCCCACTTCTTGAGCTGATCCCCTTTCGGCGCCCACATCGACCGTCACAGAGCAGATCATTTAATGAGCTCCTGTTACCAGGACGCCGGACGGCACAGATCTTCACCCAAAGCACTGCCGCTAAGTACACTCTCTGTTCTACGTACACCCACTCCACACCGAGGTTTCCGATGACACTTTATGTATACACATGATATATGTGTAAATGTCATCAATTTCACTAATCCATCTGCCCCAGGTATATCGTTATCCTTATTCGCAGAATCTCTGATTTTCGAATTCTGCTCACAAGGAATGCAAACTTAACCAATAAACCAATAAGGAAACCTCACCACACACACATGGTCTACTCCCACTCCAGCAGTATAATAAACCTGAAATCCGTGGTGAACCAACAACGTAGGACATGAGTACCGGGCATAATGTCAACGCCTAGTCCCACCTGATAAACACCAGTCCTACTCCAGGAACCTCAGGATATCGATACCCGGCTCAATATCAACACCAATACAAACGTTATCAGGAACCTGACCAGATCATCTCCCACAATTCAACACCAGTCTATAGCTATCCCTTTTTTCACAGCACAGCCCACTCCTACCACTCCCTCTCTTATTTAGGTTGAGCTGGCACGCCCGCCATATCCCTCCTCGCCGCGCTACAGAAAGCGCAGACGACATTTATCTGCCGCGTAATGTATTCCCCATTGTCTTATCAGACAAATTACGGCCAATCGGAGGCAATTGGTGGCGCGCGCTGCGGGACTGCTATCGGTGGTGCGAATCTGCGGTGGCGCCACCTAGTTGTCGCTGCGAGGCGGGCCTCTTGACAAGGTATCACCTCTTATATCGCCCAGTCTACCAACGCCCGGGCTTCCCGGAAACAGCCTCATTGCCTGGTGCCGGTAACCAGGGCAACCAGCCTGCACGCTGCCAGGATCGTGTCGACGCCGCTCTGTGAATAGAGCGCCGACTGTGAAAACGTTTAAATGTGGCCACTGTGAGGGTAAATGTGTCCATTGTATACTGTACATGTATACTGTTACATGTACACTGTACACTGTTTTTTTACACTTTCTTTATTCGGTCCGTATAGATAGCTGTTTATATATCATAAGAAATACATGTATGCCAATAAAGGGGCAAAAGCCTCAATTGACACAGCCTTGAAATAAACAGAAAAAGTCCCAGTCTCGACGACGTTATGATGAGCAGACATCAGGTAGTGTTACACACTCTCTATTGTGATCAACAGTCCAAAGCACAGAGGGTTGTTTTGTAGGTAAGAGATTTAAATTCCTTATAAAGATCAATATTACGGACAGAACTAGGCTGGGCATTCCACAATGTGGAACCATGATAATAAAAAGATTTCATAAACGCACCACAGTTTGGCTTATATACATGAAGAACTGGAGCATTATATATTTATACTCAATACTGTTGCATGTATACTGTATACTGTATGCGGTATACGCTATGGTGAACATGTATGCTGTTGCATGTGTTGCTGTAGAAAAGGGCTATACTACTCCGACTTCGGAGCAATAAAGCATTTCTTAACTTAATACAACATTATTTATGCAGTTTTCAAAGAAATGTTTTGGTATAATTTTAACAGACGTTCCTCTCATTTTACCAGTTTAGAGTTTTTAGGAGTCAATCGGCCTTCTTTGGATTTCAGCTTTTTCGTCTCAGCTGAGGACTGTGTCCGGCCACCAGGCGGCGCTGATGATGACACGCGGGGCGGGCGTCTACTGCGCCGCTCTAATCCGCGCCGGCGCGTGTCTCGGGGCGGGCGGCGGGCGGCGCGGGGCGGGCGGCGGGCGGCGCGGGGCGGGCGGCGGGCGGCGGGCGTTACGGCCCGGGCGGTGTTAGCGCGCGGGGGGCGTGGGCACCAGCTGGGCCGCCGACGGCAGGTAGCGCTAATCCGGGGCCGGCGGGCGGCGCGGTATTAGCGCGCTCCGCCCGGCGCACCTTGCGGCCACGCGGCGCGACGCGGCGTGACGCGGCGTGTCGCGGCGTGTCGCGCGCGGACAGATGTGGGGGTCGGGCGGGCGGCTTACAGGGCGGGGCTCGCCCGGCGCTACTCGCCCCAGGCTCGCCAACTGTGGCCGGCTGCCGAGTGGGGGCGGGCAGGAAACCTTAAACCAAGCCACATTAACCCTCTGTACTCATGACGCCCACCTCCCCCGCACCCGACGAGTCTGACTCTAACCTGGTGTTCTCTAGAGACTGAACTGTGATACATATGTCGTGTGAGTGTTGTGTGGCTGTAGTTCATGCATCATGTGAGCATCTCTCTGGTACTTGCGTCGTGTGGCTGTGGTACGTGCGTCGTGTGGCTGTGGTACGTGCGTCGTGTGAGAGTTGAGTGGCTGTGGTACGTGTGTTGTGTGAGAGTTGAGTGGCTGTGGTACGTGTGTTGTGTGAGAGTTGAGTGGCTGTGGTACGTGCATCGTGTGAGCTTTGAGTGGCTGTGGTACGTGCATCGTGTGAGCTTTGAGTGGCTGTGGTACGATCTTAGCGTGGCTGTGGTAGGCATATCGTATGAGCATCATGTCGCTGTGGTAAGCACCATGTGTGGCTGCGGCACGCACGTCTTGTGAGTATCAAACAGATGCCGTGCACACGGCGGGCGGGGATCAGAGTGAGACGTGGTGATTAGCTAAATGACGTCTCTGTTTAATCCCCGTTAATGAAGCTGTCTGCTTTGTACAGACCCGCTCTGCCACCGCCGCCACCCCACGACGACAGCCGCCCTGTAACAGCCCGCCACACCGCGATATGACAGCCGCCCTGTAACAGCCCGCCACACCGCGATATGACAGCCGCCCTGTAACAGCCCGCCACACCGCGATATGACAGCCGCCCTGTAACAGCCCGCCACACCGCGATATGACAGCCGCCCTGTAACAGCCCGCCACACCGCGATATGACAGCCGCCCTGTAACAGCCCGCCACACCGCGATATGACAGCCGCCCTGTAACAGCCCGCCACACCACGATATGACAGCCGCCCTGTAACAGCCCGCCACACCGCGATATGACAGCCGCCCTGTAACAGCCCGCCACACCGCGATATGACAGCCGCCCTGTAACAGCCCGCCACACCGCGATATGACAGCCGCCCTGTAACAGCCCGCCACACCGCGATATGACAGCCGCCCTGTAACAGCCCGCCACACCGCGATATGACAGCCGCCCTGTAACAGCCCGCCACACCACAATATGACAGCGGCCCTGTAACAGCCCGCCACACCACGATATGACAGCCGCCCTGTAACAGCCCGCCACACCGCGATATGACAGCCGCCCTGTAACAGCCCGCCACACCACAATATGACAGCGGCCCTGTAACAGCCCGCCACACCACGATATGACAGCCGCCCTGTAACAGCCCGCCACACCACAATATGACAGCCGCCCTGTAACAGCCCGCCACACCGCGATATAACAGCCGCCCTGTAACTGCCCGCCACACCGCGATATGACAGCCGCCCTGTAACAGCCCGCCACACCGCGATATGACAGCCGCCCTGTAACAGCCCGCCACACCGCGATATGACAGCCGCCCTGTAACAGCCCGCCACACCGCGATATGACAGCCGCCCTGTAACAGCCCGCCACACCACAATATGACAGCTGCCCACCACACCACGATATAACAGCCGCCCTGTAACAGCCCACCACACCGTGATACGACAGCCGCCCACCACACCACAATACGACAGTCGCCCACCACACCACGATATGACAGCCGCCCACCAGACCACGATATAACAGCCGCCCACCACACCACGATGACAGCCGCCCACCACACCACGACGACAGCCGCCCTGTAACAGCCCACCACACCACGATATAACAGCCGCCCACCACACCACGACGACAGCCGCCCTGTAACAGCCCACCACACCACAATACGACAGCCGCCCACCACACCGGGATATGACAGCCGCCCACCACACCGGGATATGACAGCCACCCACCACACCACGATATGACAGCCACCCACCACACCGCGATATGACAGCCACCCACCACACCGCAATATGACAGCCCCCCACCACACCGCGATATGACAGCCGCCCACCACCCCATGATATGACAGCCACCCACCACACCACGATATGACAGCCACCCACCACACCGCGATATGACAGCCGCCCACCACACCACAATATAACAGCCGCCCTGTAACAGCCCAACACACCACAATATGACAGCCGCTCACCTCACCACAATATGACAGCTGCCCACCACACCTTGATATGACAGCTGCCCACCACACCACGACGACAGCCGCCCACCACACCACAATATGACAGCCGCCCACCACACCACGATATGACAGCTGCCCACCACAGCGCGATATGACAGCCGCCCACCACCCCATGATATGACAGCCACCCACCACACCACGATATGACAGCCACCCACCACACCGCGATATGACAGCCCCCACCACAACGCGATATGACAGCCACCCACCACCCCACGATATGACAGCCACCCACCACACCACGATATGACAGCCACCCACCACATTGCGATATGACAGCCGCCCACCACCCCATGATATGACAGCCGCCCACCTCACCACTATTCGACAGCCGCCCACCACACCACGATATGACAGCCCCCCACCACACCGGGATATGACAGCCACCCACCACACCACGATATGACCACACCACGATATGACAGCCACCCACCACACCACGATATGACAGCTACCCACCACATTGCGATATGACAGCCGCCCACCACCCCATGATATGACAGCCGCCCACCACACCACGATATGACAGCCCCCCACCACACCGGGATATGACAGCCGCCCTGTAACAGCCCAAGACACCACGATTCGACAGCGGCCCACCACACCACACTATAACAGCCGCCCACCACACCACGATATGACAGCCGCCCACCACACCAAATATGACAGCTGCCCACCACACCATGATATAACAGCCGCCCACCACCCCGCGATATGACAGCTGCCCACCACACCACGACGACAGCCGCCCACCACACCATGATATAACAGCCGCCCACCACCCCGCGATATGACAGCTGCCCACCACACCACGACGACAGCCGCCCACCACACCATGATATAACAGCCGCCCACCACACCACGACGACAGCCGCCCACCACACCACAATACGACAGCCGCCCACCACACTGCACCGCCTGCACCACACCCATCAGCCATTACATGACCACAAACCAGCTCCTCCAACACTACCACCATCACCTCCATGAAACCACATGGATACAACTACGTGCCCAGTAGTAGTAAACGGAAACTAGCTTACTGTCTCCGTGTTTTGTCACCAAGTATTTTGTCATATGCCTAAAAATGTGACGTAGGGTCATAAATACGATATGGGGAGTAGCATTATCCTACCCCTCATATACATCCCCTTAGACTTAACATGGTGTGATTTCATCACACCATCATCACCATTCCTCACTACGATCACTAGATTGAGCAGTACTACGACTATCACCACAACCACACAAGGACCACTGTCACTGTCGTCACCTGTACCCCGCCCCCATCACCACCACCTCCACCACATTACTGGCACCATCACTGTAGCAATTAGACCTCTACTACAATCACCAACAACATTAGCAACACTCAAGTTCTGAAAACCCCAGCAGTACCAATATTGACAAAAGAAATGGATGAATGATCTGCAGCACTCCAAACGAGATGGCCAACGGGGACACAGACCAAAGTCGAATATTTTTCTGATTTCATCTTAGCCTGTATATATTTATATGTTTATCACCCATTGAGTATGAGCTACCATATCCGCAAGCCTGTTGAGTACGAGTTCCTGATGTTAATGGACGTTAGTAAATGGACGTTAATACCAGGCTACGATAACAGTACCGATGTAACTCCCGCCCTCCACTCCCGCCGTCACTATACAACCATCAGCAAGACCGCGGCTACCAAATCACAACCACCACCTGAAGGCACCACTTACCTGCCTCCCCGGTCCCATGCAGGCAGCACCACGGCTGTATCTAGCTTATTACTAAAACCAGACCATGGAGCAGCAACACCTCCCCCGCTGTAACAAGGGGCCACAGTGAGCCCGCTAAAACGGTACATACCCGTGCTCAAAACGCTATTTCCGGAGGCCAGTAAGAACGAGGCTTAGTGCTAAGCTATATGGGGGTTCGAGGCTACAATTTCTTCTCATTTGCTCCTATTGAAGTGTACTTTATCCGGAAATGGTGTTTTGAGCACGGGTATCTGTCGTTTCAGTGGGTTCACAATGGCTCCCTATAAGCATGGTCACTACTGCTGGTTTCCCCACGCTCTCTATCCACTACACTTTGTTACTCTCCTATTCTCATAAACCCCCGTTTTGTCGGCACGAGGTTAAGGTGCTGAAGGAAGTGGTTAAACTCCATGATGGGGATATATTCACTTCCAGGGACCTTATTTTAATGGGATTATATTCAAATATAAAGTCGGAATGACAGAAATCAGATTTAAGAAAAGTAGAAGTATTACAAACTCTGGGAAATACAAAATTAATTTGAACAAACCTAAAGACCTACAGAATAAAGAAATCTGTCCATTTCTTTGGAAATCTGGTCTCATAAACACATTACAAGAAAGAATTGGCCCCACTCTCCCCCCAACCGCCCTTCACTCTCCCCCCGGATTGACGTGTAGTTGATCAGGTCCACTGGCCTGAGACGCTGGCCTTAGATTATACCCCGTGTAGCAGCCCCCCACACTCTCCCCCCCCCGAGTCACAGCCGACCTGCTGTTAATGTCCGCACCTGGAGCTCACTCCATCACGCGCCGCGCGTCCTCCAGGGCACGGACAGCTCCCGCCATCACCAGGCCCTGCTCCAGTGGGCGGCACCCACCCCGGAGGAGGCCGGCGCCGCGCCCCGCCACGCCCCGCCGCGCCCCGCCGCCCGCGCCGCTTCACACGTCCGCACGTCCCTCCAGTGTGTAATAACCAGCCCACCACCAACACACAATCTACCCTATTATCGCCCGCTTGACCCAGTTCCTTCCGGCATTATCGCCCACTGATGGCCAACGTCCGCTATTATCGCTCACTGACAAGGTTCTCCCCCCCCCCTACAAGTCTGGGCCTGCGGATTGAAGGAATGCTTTTTGTGTGTGTGTGTGGGGGGGGGGGGGGGGCCGTTGTCGGGGCGAGTAGGAGTTGGAGTGAGGTGAGGAGGGAGGGGAGGAGGGCGTTGTCCTCAATCTACAAGGAGGACGGGGACATTAAGATAACAAAGCGTGGCCCTCTTGAGAGGGTGTCTTGTCGCACCCTTCTTGTCTCCTGACAGAAGGGGTGGGCGGGGGTCACTTCCGCCCCCTCCCCCGCCTCTCCCTTCAACCCTGCCCACAGGCCGGCTAATTTATATGTGGCCCGACTCGGCCCCGGTGCCGCAGCGCTGGTCCATTTTCTGATAAAATCTCATTAGAGCGCCCCGATATGCACTGTCAATTTGAAAAATTAAACCGATCGGCCCCATGCCCCGCCCCGCGACGAATGGCGGCGCGCGGCGTCCGTCTTAGTGCAGCTCTGGCCGACAGGTGGCGTCTGTCTTAGTGCGGTCCGGGCCGGCAGGCGGCGTCTGTCTTAGTGCAGCCCGGGCCGGCAGGTGGCGTCTGTCTTAGTGCATCCCGGGCCGGCAGGCGGCGTCTGTCTTAGTGCAGCCCGGGCCGGCAGGCAGGGTCCGTCTTAGTGCGGTGCAGCCCGGGTCGGCAGGCGGCGTCCGTCTTAGTGCGGTGCAGGCCTGGCCAGCAGGCAGCGTCCGTCTTAGTGCGGCCCTGGCCAGCAGGTGGCGTCCGTCTTAGTGCGGCCCTGGCCAGCAGGCGGCGTCCGTCTTAGTGCGGCCCGGGTCGGCAGGCGGCGTCCGTCTTAGTACGGTGCAGGCCTGGCCAGCAGGCAGCGTCCGTCTTAGTGCGGCCCTGGCCAGCAGGTGGCGTCCGTCTTAGTACGGTGCAGGCCTGGCCAGCAGGCGGCGTCCGTCTTAGTGCGACCCGGGTCGGCAGGCGGCGTCCGTCTTAGTGCAGGCTGGGCCAGCAGGTGGCGTCCATCTTAGTGCGGCCCTGGCCAGCAGGCGGCGTCCGTCTTAGTGCGGCCCTGGCCGGCAGGTGGCGTCCATCTTAGTACGGTGCAGGCCGGCAGGTGGCGTCCATCTTAGTACGGTGCAGGCCGGCAGGCGGCACACGGTGGCGGCGCGGAGTGGTGTAATAAGTCCCTGAGGGACCGCCTCACGCCCGCCGCGCCGATATCTCTCCGCGACCGGCTCAGCGGTAAAACAAAGGCCGCTTGCTGGCAGTGACTCCGCGCCGGGATTAAGTGCCGGCAGTGAGCGGGTCTGAGCGCCCGGGATTAACTCCAGTCTGTGTGCACTACTCACTGCCCGGGGTCAGCCGCCATGGACGGACTCACGGAGCTGACCACCTGCCGTCTACCTGTCACAGTTATATCATAGTGACACCCAGCACTGACACCCACGACTGACCACCCACCGTCTACCTGTCATAGTTATATCATAGTGACACCCAGCACTGACACCCACGACTGACCACCCACCGTCTACCTGTCACAGTTATATCATAGTGACACCCAGTACTGACACCCATGGGTTATGGCTTTATGATAGTGACACCCATGATTGACACCCATGATTGACACCCTAACTTTTGAAAATAATGATTTATTCTTACATCGTAGTGATACCCAGCACTCTCGCAATACAAACCACATGATATTTAATTATCATGGCTTATACTTACTGAATGATACTCATTCTGAAGGGCATCTCATACCACAACCCACTAGCTATCAATCTCTACCGTGAAAACCCCAACCCACTAGCTATCAATCTCTACCGTGAAAACCCCAACCCACTAACTATCAATCTCTACTGTAAATAACACAACCCACTAACTATCAGTCTCTACCGTAAATACCATAACTCACTAACTATCAGTCTCTACCGTAAATACCACTACCCACTAACTATCAGTCTCTACCGTAAATACCACAACCCACTAACTATCAATTCCTACCGTAAATACCACAACCCACTAACTATCAATTCCTTCCGTAAATACCACAACCCACTAACTATCAATCTCTACCGTGTAAACCACAACTCACTAACTATCAATCTCTACCATAATTAGCACAACCCACTAACTATCAATCCCTACCATAATTAGCACAACCCACTAACTATCAATTCCTTCCGTAAATACCACAACCCACTAACTATCAATCTCTACCGTGAAAACCACAACTGACTAACTATCAATCCCTACCTTAATTAGCACAACCCACTAACTATCAATCCCTACCGTAAATAGCACAACCCATTAACTATCAATCCCTACCGTAAATAGCACTGATCGATGCCAACTGTAGCGTCTACCTGCCTATTGTAGTTTGATGCCGAGTGCTGTTCATATCGAGCCCTACAAAATATTATTTTTAAATGAAACATGTTTGATTGCCTCTGTCTTCGGCACAAGCCAACCCAAAACAGAATCTACCACGGACCTAGGTTTGCCCTGCAGATTCGCCGGCTCTGTGGTCGGTCCGATGTGGGAAGAGGAAGAATAAGTCACTTTCCCATCCTGACATGTGGCCTCTTTTTGGGGCGTCGTTCCACTTGAAACTGTCCAGCGCCGCCCGGACACCATTCTCCACCGCTAGAGGGCAGTCGCCGATATGTCAAAACGAGGCTGCGGATTAATACATCATAAACTAATTACCACCGCCGGAAGGTGTCACTGCGCCAGTCGACATCAAATTATCTTCTGACGCTGGCGAAAAAAGTAGCGCCATGGCAATGAGGATGTTTATTAAACTAAGCCAATCAATATGAGCGATAGCCCGGGGAATAAAAAGCGCCCACCCGGCCGCTAGATGGGGTGACTGGCGCAGTTGGCGGATCGACACTAGGAGACTGATAACAACTTTGATCACTTCCGCTGGAAGGAAAAATGGCGGCGTGTGAAGGGGACGCTGCACAATCGTTCTATCTGAAGCGGAAAGAATGTTTCTGAAAGATGGTGATTTAAGGAAGGGAGCTTGGTGGAAGCGACATGTAGTGAGTGTGAAGGGGCGTGTGTGTGCAGAGGGGGCTCCGTTGTGTGGTCTACTGCTGGGAAGGTGACGAGGCGTGCGGGTGGCGAACTTGGCGCCAAAAGTGGGCAGCGACTGGAGGAAAGTCGTCTGCTTAACGCTGAGCGACGAGCTGTGAGATTAGCGCGGGAAAACGGGCGGACCGCGGTCTGAAATGTCGTCCGCCGGCCAACAAAACGGTTCTCAAGTCCCGCGAGAAAAAGGGAGAGGATGGGAATATACTCCTACGCTCTAATAGCCCCCCGAAGTGCGCTTAATCATCCGCAAAATGAAGGAAGGCCTCGCCTCTCTTTTTAGGGAAACATCACCGAAGTGAGCCCTGAGACTAAGATATCCCAGGAGTTAATGTTTCACCGGAGTTGATCCTGTAATACTTGTAATTAAACACGAGATGCAGAGGTGGTATTCTATACCTTAGAGGAACGACTAAAATGGGCACTCGGGAGACTCACAAACGGGAGACCAGTCTGGCAGCAGGGAACAGGACGGTAACACTACCGCAGGCTGCACGCAAAGATGACAAACTGATGGTAAACAGAGGGAGAAACTCTCAGTTCAGAGGTACAGATTGAGGGCAGCATGTGGCCATACCTTAGAGGCATATCATACAATTCACGGAGGTGGGTGGCAGGCAGTTGACAGGAAGCAGGAGGTGGGTGGCAGGCAGTTGACAGACGGCAGGAGGTGGGTGGCAGGCAGTTGAAAGACAGCAGGAGGTGGGTGGCAGGCAGTGACAAGTGGTGATGCATGGCAGGTATTGGGTGACGGGTGTCGTATAGCACTGGAGGAGGCTACCTAGCTGGAGGTGGGTAGTAGGTGGTGTACTGGAGGGGGCTGACTGGAGGTGGGTAGTAGTGGTTGTACTGGAGGGGGCTGGCTGACTGGAGGTGGGTAGTAGTGGTTGTACTGGAGGGGGCTGACTGGAGGTGGGTAGTAGTGGTTGTGCTGGAGGGGGCTGGCTGACTGGAGGTGGGTAGTAGTGGTTGTACTGGAGGGGGTTGGCTGACTGGAGGTGGGTAGTAGTGGCTGTACTGGAGGGGGTTGGCTGACTGGAGGTGGGTAGTAGTGGTTGTACTGGAGGGGGCTGGCTGGCTGGAGGTGGGTAGTAGGTGGTGTACTGGAGGGGGCTGGCTGACTGGAGGTGGGTAGTAGGTGGTGTACTGGAGGGGGCTGGCTGGAGGTGGGTAGTAGTGGTTGTACTGGAGGGGGTTGGCTGACTGGAGGTGGGTAGTAGTGGCTGTACTGGAGGGGGTTGGCTGACTGGAGGTGGGTAGTAGTGGTTGTACTGGAGGGGGCTGGCTGGCTGGAGGTGGGTAGTAGGTGGTGTACTGGAGGGGGCTGGCTGACTGGAGGTGGGTAGTAGGTGGTGTACTGGAGGGGGCTGGCTGGAGGTGGGTAGTAGTGGTTGTGCTGGAGGGGGCTGGCTGACTGGAGGTGGGTAGTAGTGGTTGTACTGGAGGGGGCTGGCTGACTGGAGGTGGGTAGTAGTGGTTGTACTGGAGGGGGCTGGCTGACTGGAGGTGGGTAGTAGTGGTTATACTGGAGGGGGCTGGCTGGAGGTGGGTAGTAGGCGGTGTACTGGAGGAGCCTCGCTGACTGGAGGTGGGTAGTAGGTGGTGTACTGGAGGGGACTGGCTGACTGGAGGTGGGTAGTAGTGGTTATACTGGAGGGGGCTGGCTGACTGGAGGTGGGTAGTAGTGGTTGTACTGGAGGGGACTGGCTGACTGGAGGTGGGTAGTAGGTGATGTACTGGAGGGGACTGACTGGAGGTGGGTAGTAGTGGTTGTGCTGGAGGGGGCTGGCTGACTGGAGGTGGGTAGTAGTGGTTGTACTGGAGGAGCCTCGCTGACTGGAGGTGGGTTGTAGGTGGTGTACTGGAGGAGCCTCGCTGACTGGAGGTGGCGAGGCGTGAGACTGGCGACTCAGCAGCCCCATCTGATCCTCACAGGGGCATTAACGTGACGAACGTGTTTTCAGCTAATGATGAGGCGATTAGGATCGTAATTGTGTTGGCAGATAGATGTAGCGCCGTCGTTATCTACGCTATATCAGTTACTCATCACACCAGGGCCCGCTCCACCCGCCGCCCGCCTCCCCACATTCACACTTCTTATACACCCGAGTACACCACGCCGCAGATTTTAATAAAGATCCCAACAGCCACAACTAAAAACACACACGGCACTTGGCTATGACTAGAGCGGTACAAACGTGGTGGGATCGTGAGACCAGTGCGTGTCCATTACTGGGAGAGACAAGTGTAGGCAGTGACTGGCCGTACACCATGGAGTCACTCCCACCCCCACCAGCCTGCCCTCCAACAGGTCGTCCAGGGCAGTGCGGGGGGAGGAGGGGGTATCACGGGGAGGGTCTGATGGAATGCTTGCTCATGGTAGTAGCAGTTTAACGGGGAGCGAGGCGCGCGTCAGTTGGCGGCGTTTTTTGGCCGTGCTTTCATTATCTGCGTGTCGCTGTGATACGGGCGGCCGCCGTCCCCGGGCCCGGGCCTGATACGGCCGGCGGTGATTTGTTTCCCCGCGTGACTAATAAAGAGAAACTGAACAGGAACAAGTAAGAAGGCATTAATATTGATAGACCTACCATGGCCTTATTTATGGAATACTTGTGAATCTTTTTAATCCCCCCTAATGTCGGCAAATGAGTCATGGCAAAACAGATTGTCAGCATCGCATTGACCTTTCCCGTGGCTTCAGAATGCAGCATCAAACATAACTCATGTTTAAGGAAATTGTACAGTTAATTCTATGTGTCTTTTTTGCTTAATAGACCTTACCAGAGACTTAAAGACAAATGTAAGCTATGTAATAGATTCGTTTGGAATTCATAACTTAATTGTTCAGATTTTGTTTACAGTGTATTGGACACACCACAGACCGCGAGAAACTTACATGACGGTGAAATAAAATACGTGTACAGCACTGACACCGCAGTGTCTATAGCATGGAGCAGTGGTTCATGTACCACACTTTATTATCCACCGAATACAAAGTGTCCATAATATACCTATAGGGACTGTGTATCGAGATACCCGGCGCATACAGATGTGTTGTATGACCCGGGCCGCCAAACCAGGCACATACGGAAAAATAGTGCATATGAAAAAATAGTGCGTAACTAAAGTGAACTAGAATCAGCACATCACCAATTGGATAAAGGTGGATAATAACTACAATATAGACTGGTTTCAAGTAAAAGTGGTGTATGATCCTCGGATATGACTCTGCGCAATATCCTCGCTTGCACTCGGATATTACTACGCGTCAATCTTTGGAGCATACGACCGCTTGTACCTGAAACGAGTCAATATTGTGTATGCGTCACGCTATGAGCTGTTGTCCGACTGCTCCGTTAAGCACCATCTTATTGCTGCTCTACCTCCAAGCCCCACCGACCTATCGACAAACAGCTCTACTCCTCTCCCCGCTCCTCCTCTCCCGGCCCTTTGTTTTCACACTTACACCCCGCCGCCCGCCGCCCGCCGCCCGCCGCCCGCCGCCCGCCGCCCGCCGCCCGCCGCCCGCCCCGCTCCTTATCCTCTGAGTCAGTGGTGGTTGTGTATCTAGATTACATGTTATCAATTTAGCGTTTTGCGCCCGTCGTTGATGTAGGCCAGACGAGGAATTCATACGCCACTTATCGATCTGACACCGCCTGCGCCGCATCACGCCGACTCCCTCCGCCCATGTAGTTCCCGGGACGCTGCCGGCCCACGCGCGCGCCACCGTGCGGCGCGAATTAAAATCAGATCAAATACGCACTTATCATGAGGCGGGGGGGGGGGGGGGGGGTCGGCGTAACACCGGGGCGCGCGATCACCACTAATTGGGGACACAGGCCGAGCTGACGGTCAAATTGGCACAGACAATATCGTCCATCGACGCAACCCGATTAAGCCAAGCCTCGCTCTGGTGGCTTAACCGCCGCGCAGAATGAGAGCGAGGCTTGGTCCCCGTCGCCGTGTCGCCGCCGGGGAGCGGCCATGGCGGTGGAGCGGGGGAGAGGAGGAGGAGGATTGAGGGGATGAATAAATAAAGCCCGGTTAGTGGAACAATGCGGCAGGCGGATGTTATTGAAAATCCCTCATTGACTGGAGAGCCCCATTTGTAAAGGGGAGAGCCAGAAGTCATGTTGCCCTGTTAAATTGTGGTTTGGGGTGATTTGGTCATACGTTTGTTTCCCGGGCACTATGAGGACTACTTATGGGGTCTAAATGGTACATGGTATATGGAATATGGAATATGGTATATGGTATATGGTATATGGTATATGGTATATGGTATATGGTATATGGTATATGGTATATGGTATATGGTATATGGTATATGGTATATGGTACATGGTATATGGCATATGGTATATGGTGTATGGTGTATGGTATATGGTATAAGGAATATGGAAAAAGGATATATGGTATATGGAATATGTTGTATGGTACATGGTATATGATGGATGGTATATGGTATATAGTATATGATATATGGAATATGGAATATGGAATATGGTATATAGTAAATGATATGAATAGAGAAGACCTATATGTAAGCAGCAACAACATAAAGGAAGAGTGTCTTCATACAATGTGACACAAGGTCAAGTTGATTTCTGAACTTTGCGTCATGTGAAGCATTAGGCCTGGGACAGGCCAAGCAAGCCAAGGCTGCTGTTTCAGGGATCGTCCACACAAAATGGCATGAATGTGAGATATCATTTGGTAGTAATACTCCCATAGAGTATGTGAGATATCATATCATAATAATACTCCCATAGAGTATGTGAGATATCATTTGATAGTAATACTCCCATAGAGTATGTGAGATATCATTTCATAGTAATACTCCCATAGAGTATGTGAGATATCATTTGATAGTAATACTCCCATAGATTATGTGAGATATCATTTCATTGTAATACTCCCATAGAGTATGTGAGATATCATTTGATAGTAATACTCCCATAGAGTATGTGAGATATCATTTCATAGTAAAGCTCCTATCGATAATTTAGCGTCTCAAAAGCAATAATCAGGTGATATATGAAATAATAGCTCGTACACATGCCATTTTATGTTGGCGATTTCGGGAATCGCTGAGTTTCTCGCTTGGTGTGTCTCCGGCATTAAACAGAAAAGTTCAAATCAGAGGAGATCAGGAAGTTTAAAAACGGGGTAATGGAGTTTGAAAGGCTGGGAATGTTATATAGAGCCACAAGTAGTAATCTAGGACAGCATTTCTGCAAGAGAGAAAGATAATCACCCAGAATCAAACTAGTCCCAGCAGTGACTTAAAAGTCAGCACTGGAACAACACAAACACCAAGTTGAAGAAAAAGTGCTGGAGGACGCTGCCCCCTGTAGAGACGCCGTTTACAAGTTCCCACCAAAACGGGGCCGCTCTTTAGTCATCAGGGGGTCCGGCGTCCTGGAGGCCGCTGGGAAGGGAAGAGGAGGAGAAGGAAAAAGAGGAGAAGTAGGGCGGAGTGCAAGGAGTGAGGGTGGAGTGAGGGGTGGAGTGCAAGGAGTGAGGGTGGAGTGAGGGTGGAGTGAGGGGTGGAGTGAGGGGTGGAGTGAGGGGTGGAGTGAGGGGTGGAGTGAGGGGTGGAGTGAGGGGTGGAGTGAGGGTGGAGTGAGGGTGGAGTGAGGGGTGGGGTGAGGGGTGGGGTGAGGGGCGGAGTGCAAGGAGTGAGGGGTGGAGTGAGGGGTGGGGTGAGGGGTGGGGTGAGGGTGGAGTGAGGGGTGGAGTGAGGGGTGGAGTGAGGGGTGGAGTGAGGGGTGGGGTGAGGGGTGGGGTGAGGGGTGGAGTGAGGGGTGGAGTGAGGGGTGGAGTGAGGGTGGAGTGAGGGTGGAGTGAGGGGTGGGGTGAGGGGTGGGGTGAGGGTGGAGTGAGGGGTGGAGTGAGGGGTGGAGTGAGGGGTGGAGTGAGGGGTGGAGTGAGGGGTGGAGTGAGGGGTGGAGTGAGGGGTGGAGTGTGGGTGGAGTGAGGGTGGGGTGGGGTGAGGGGTGAAGTGAGGGGTGGGGTGAGGGGTGGAGTGAGGGGTGGAGTGAGGGGTGGAGTGAGGGGTGGGGTGAGGGTGGAGTGAGGGGTGGGCCATGTTGGTGGGAGAGAGTTCAGTAGCAGGCAATCTTTATCGTCGTCATGTTGTTGAGTAGTAAATTATTTGGACGACCGCTGACGCGTGAGAACGTGTATCCTGCGAATGATGCTGGTGGGGAGGAAACAGTGTTAGTTATATGGAGTTGCATGGCATTACAAAATCTGAATCACAATGAAAATAAAACTGCATACCTGTTGCCCCCTCAGGCCTACATTACATTACGTAGTGGTCGTGAGACTTTACGAGTCGTGTAACCCATCGTTGTAAGCAGGTTTCTGTACGCGTTGATTAGTTACTGTCCCATGCAGTGGAATATTGTTTGAGGAATCAGCTGAGGTGGTATATTAGTGCGATGAATTTGTTGGCCAACGCACCACTTCTGGGAGGAGATTTTAAAAGAATGAAAAGCGATCATATCTTGGTCTTTGTTGTATTCTCGTTATACATAAAGTGGTCCGTCTTTATGGGAGACATTCCTACAAGACGATCAGGGAAATATCTTTATTTCGGGTGTTTTAAGAACTCTTAATCGTGGTCCTTACCGTCCATAGGCCTGTCCTACTCTCATTATCGGTCTTATTGGAAGACAATCTCAGGAGGTGTCGTAGCAATGTCTGGGTTACCAGAAATAAAACGATTTGGCTTCTCTTTACTAAAGAGCGATCCCTTAAATGTAGCACGGTGATATTTTTTAATTTTACTAAACATAAATTTATTTCAGAGGTTCAAAGATATTGGCTTATTTGTGAAGTGACATTGCGTTGTCTCCTCTAGGATTATCATTCATAGAAAAGCTCCTATCGATAATTTAGCGTCTCAAAAGCAATAAACAGGTGAGATAATTAGTTGTAGTCGTGCAGTCATCATCGTTCTTAGTGTAAAAAGACACCTCCCTGGTGGTAACAAAGTGAACACAGTGTGTGGGTCCATGTTGACAGCGTGTGAAGGGACGTCAATGTCAAAGGATACGAGATATGAAGTTTGGGTTTTTATATATTCGAAGAATAAACTTATATCCTGACTGACATATGAGTTGTTTATTTTGTAAGAAAGGAAATCATGTCTTCTAATTGAAGGAACGACATGGAACCCACAGGTACAAATGGAAACTACAAAAAAAGTGCAGATGTTCGATAGTAAAGGCGGGGACACACCAAGCAAGAAACGGCAGCGATCTCCGGAATCGCCAACAAAAAATGGCATGTACGTGAGATATCAATTTATCAATCTTATTTCCATACACTGTTTACACATCTTATTTAATTAACGTAAAATATCATATTTATTATAAATAACCTTATAACTATCACTACTATATACACAACAAAGCACTGTACTACCATTGGATAATCTTGAATCCCAGCCAAAAAAGGTTTGTTCAATAAAAAGATTCATAGTAATATCTCCCACCAATAACTTGGCGTTTGAGAGGCAATAACCAGGTGAAATAATAGATAACAGCTCATTTTGAGTTGGCGATTCCGGAAATGGCTGCGTTTCTAGCTTGGTGTGCCCCCGGTGTCAGGGATATATACTTTGGTAAATGCTCAATTACCAGCATCCACGGACCCCCTCCCCTCGCTTCCAGCCTCCAACCCTTCTATCCTGCCCCACCCCTTCCGTTATAACCCCCACCCCTCCCCCTTCATAAACTCTCCGTAGGAACCCCCTGTCGCCTCTGATTCAATCTCACTGATATCTTCATTTGAGACCCGTTATTTGGGCTGCACAATAGAATAACAACAATTGCTGTCCCGGCAACAGCTGTCGGTGCCGGGAGGCGGCGGGCGGTGCCGGGAGGTGCCGGGGGGTTCCGGGGCCCGGCGGGGGGCGGCGGCCGCCTCCCCCGCAGCGGCTCCGGTGTCCCGTTAAGTGGATTTGCCGGGCGGCTCCGGGCTGGGACCTGGCCGCCCATTTGAACATATTATGTCGGGGTTCATCAGCGGGGCAATCCGTCGCCGTGTGAGGAGCCCGCTCCCGCACCCCGCGGCCGCCCACCTGCGCCGCCCTCCCCCGCCCCCCGCTGTACGCCCTCTAATAACGATCAGCTGAACCTGCTATACACTACTGAACTCAACTAAATGATGGGTCTCTCCTCCACGGACCTGGCCTCCAGTGGTGTGGGAGTAGAGGGGCGGGGGTCTGTCGGTACAGATGGTTAGGACGCTGGGGGTCGTGGATTAACTTAGGCCAGCGAAAGGACAGGATACAAGGAGACCTCGTAGGAGGGTTAATGTTTATTAATATTCAAGCTCGTTGAGCCATGACTGTTCTACTAGACCACAGGTCATCTATATCTGATGAATAAAGTTTACCCACATCGTCCATGGGTCTTGTTGCCGTGTAGGAATGGGTCTTCATGTACGATCCTAAATTATTATCAGGCCCCAACCTCGTACAACTAATGCTGTTCGACCTGTGTAGAATAAAGTTGACTAACATCATTCCTGGGTTGGCTCAGGCTGGAATAAACCAAAGGCCTATCAACCCAAACCAAGACTCAAACACGCATATAAGTAAATAAGTTTGTATTCGCCATAACATGTTTTTTTCTCTACCCAGCTGAATCTAGGAAACTCATAGGTGAGTCGGGTACAATCAACCGAAGCTAAATAACCCTGACCCAACTACCGAGAGATTAAGGAAATACCCTGACTATATGTACAGTCGGGTTACGTAACACGAAGTAACCCGTATCACCTGCATGCACGGGCTCAGCTCTGCTACTCACAGCCAAGGCGGACAGGACACACCCTCTACCGCGAAAGAAACAAACCACCACTCAATCCCCACATGTATGTAGCATCGGAAGTTATTTTAAGGAAGTCTGATATGAAGACATTGTTAAATAGCATCTTTGGGAATCGCTCCCCATGTGCTCTGCGAAATGCGATATAATCCCAAGTGGACACTTGGCATGGTGGTAGTCATGGGCAGAATGTTTCTGATACTCTATTCAATGATTTTCTAGTCCGTGGCTAGGAACCTTTATATCCAAATAAAATCCAATGAAAGAGGTGGATGATGAAGCCTGTCGCGGCATGAAGCATGACGACCATATCTAATTTGGGTATGTTGAGTTGGACCGTATAACAGCGTACGGCACAGAAGGCCGTACATGAATTTTACTATATAGGGGGCAGAGGTCAGTCAGTATAAGAACAATGTGTAGAGGTGTATAACAAATGGGAAGACAGACTGGTGACCTACATAGACCGCATTAATGTGGCGTCATTTGACCTGCCGAGAGCGGGGCTTCCCAACGTTCTGGTGCCAAACATTGGGATATCATTTCATAAGTGCAGCAGTCGGCGATCTTAGACATCTCGAATTTTTTAGTTCTACATTATATTTAACTCTACTATGGCACTAAAAAGATGTATCAATGTGATAACTTTCTCATGATCGAGAGAGAATGGCTGAAGGGTCCACTCACTATGAGACAGACTGTAGACATTGCGCCTTTTGCTGCTCGTCACACAAACGCAAACAGAGATCAGAAACGGGCGCTTTGCGGGGGTAAATTACCCCTGATCGCTTCCCGGGACCACGCCCCTCCCAGCCGCCCTCTCACCCCCACCCCATCCTCCCGCACCCCAGTCCACAACCCCGCCATTCACTCCACCCTCTCCTCATCAAAACCCTACCCGGGCCTTTTGGGAGCGTTCCCACTCTCCTCTTGTGGAGGCGGTAAACGAGCATCCAAATCTGATTGTGAATTTCACGGCCTTACAATTCGTCTCGTTTTTAACGACTCGCCAGCCCGGGCGATATTAGGGGAGAGCGAGTGTTTCGGAGTGCGTCTGTGTGTGAGAGGGAGTCGGGGGTGGGGGTGGGGGTAGGGGTGGAGAATCGATTGCTTGGCCACAGAGCGTTTACCCCCTCAAAGCTTAACCCAATAATTTGTCCAACAATTGGGTTAAAACTGCCGTGAAGCGGCGCCCAGCGGGACGCGGGGGAACTGAGGGAGGCCCGGGCCGCAGCACAGCGCCCTGGTCGGTGTATTCATGCGCCCATCTGTGCGGCGAGGCGCGGCGTATTAATACACGATAAGGCGCGGTGCGTGAGGCGGCCGGCGGAGGAGGCTGGGATTAGAAGCCTATCATTAAGTTGACACGTCGCGGCGCGGCTAATGAGTTATTAGATTAATTACTGAGCGCGCCGCCCACCCGCCCGTCTCCCCACCCGTCTCCCCACCCGTCTTCCCGCCCGTCTCCCCGCCCGTCTCCCCACCCGTCTTCCCGCCCGTCTGCCCGCCCGCCCGTCTGCCCGCCCGCCCGTCTGCCCGCCCGCCCGTCTGCCCGCCCGCCCGTCTGCCCGCCCGCCCGTCTGCCCGCCCGCCCGTCTGCCCGCCCGTCTGCCCGCCCGTCTGCCCGCCCGTCTGCCCGCCCGTCTGCCCGCCCGTCTGCCCGCCCGTCTGCCCGCCCGTCTGCTCGCCCGTCTGCCCGCCCGTCTTCCGCCCGTATGCCCGCCCGTCTCCCCGCCCGTCTGCCCGCCCGACTCCCGCCCGTCTGCCCGCCCCGTCTGCCCGCCCGTCTGCCCGCCCGTCTGCCCGCCCGTCTGCCCGCCCGCCTCCTTGCCCGTTTGCCCGCCCGTCTGCCCGCCCGTCTGCCCCCCCGTCTGCCCGCCCGTCTGCCCGCCCGTCTGCCCGCCCGTCTGCCCGCCCGTCTCCCGCCCGTCTGCCCGCCCCGTCTGCCCGCCAGTCTGCCCGCCCGTCTCCCGCCCGTCTGCCCGCCCCGTCTCCCCGCCCGTCTCCCCGCCCGCCCGTCTCCCCGCCCGCCCGTCTCCCCGCCCGTCTGCCCGCCCGTCTGCCCGCCCGTCTCCCCGCCCGTCTCCCCGCCCGTCTCCCCGCCCGTCTCCCCGCCCGTCTCCCCGCCCGTCTCCTCGCCCGTCTCCCCGGCAGACTGCGGACGGCCAGGTCCCGCCCCGACCCCACCACACGCCCCGCACCTCAGCCCGACACCCTTCCTGTTTTCAATCAGCGTGAAGGTAATTTGGCGGTAATCTCTTTTAAAAGCTTTCTGTGGCGGCCATTAGTGGGCGCGGCGCGGGACCCTCACTGTATCCCGCCCGAGTCGCCCGGACGAGGTGTGGCCGCTGAGTGGCAGCTTGTCCGTCTCCTGACAGGTCCGTGATGACGGGCAGAGCTGGGTAGAGTGTGACACCTCCACTGAGCCACTCAGTCACTCCCTGTGCCGCTCACTGCGCCACTCACTTAGTGATTCACTGAGCCACTCACTGATCCACACACTCAGTCACTCCCTGTGCCGCTCACTGCGCCACTCACCGAACCACTCACACAGCCACTCATTCACCACTCACTCACCACCTCACTGTACCACTCATTGAGCGACTCACTGAGCAACTTACAGGGCCACTCGCTGTGCTGCTCACTGTGCCGCTCACTGTGCTGCTCACTGTGCCGCTCACTGTGCCGCTCACTGTGCCACTCACTGTGCCACTCACTGTGCCGCTCACTGTGCCACTCACTGTGCCACTCACTGTGCCGCTCACTCTGCAACTCACTGTGCCACTCACTGTTCCACTCACTGTGCCACTCACTGTGATGCTCACTGTACCACTCACTGTGCCACTCACTGTACCACTCACTGTGCCACTCACTGTGCCACTCACTGTGCCAGTCACTCTGCCGCTCACTGTGCCACTCACTGTTCCACTCACTGTGCCACTCACTGTGATGCTCACTGTGCCACTCACTGTGCCACTCACTGTGCTGCACACTGTGCCACTCACTGTGCTGCTCACTGTGCCACTCACTGTGCCAGTCACTGTACCACTCACTGTGCCACTCACTCTGCCGCTCACTGTGCTGCTCACTGTGCCACTCACTGTGCCACTCACTGTGCCACTCACTATGCTGCTCACTGTGCTGCTCACTGTGCCACTCACTGTGCCACTCACTGTTCCACTCACTGTGCCACTCACTGTGCCACTCACTGTGCCACTCACTGTGCCACTCACTGTGCCGCTCACTATGCCGCTCACTGTGCCACTCACTGTTCCACTCACTGTGCCACTCACTGTGCCGCTCACTGTGCCACCCACTGTGCCGCTCACTATGCCGCTCACTATGCTGCACACTGTGCCGCTCACTGTGCTGCTCACTCTGCCGCTCACTCTGCCACTCACTGTGCCACTCACTGTGCCGCTCACTGTGCCGCTCACTGTGCCACTCACTGTGCCACCACACAGCCACTCACTCACGATGCTCGGAATTGACCCTACGTTTTATCCTCGTATGCGCTCAGATATTACAGTATTATTACTACGCATGAACTTCTCGGAGCATATGGCCTCTTATCTGAAACTAGTCAATATCATACGTGTATGTTTTTCTCTACCGTCTGTTTCACCATTGTCCTCGCATATTAAGCAGCACTATAGTATATGTGAGTTTTCATATACAAATGTTATCCATGTCCCCATGCAGCATACCGGGAAAAGACATGTGCACGGTGGTAATGCTTCAACATCAGCGCAGTTCCACACATTGACGAGTTTCTAACCCGCTATTGGAGTCTTGTCATCTCCTTCACACAAGACCCTATCCAAGGAACAGCTGATGTAAGAACGACCAGATTCATCCGTCTGCTGGTCTTACAGGGTCATCATCCGGGCCCGAGTGGATTTAAGATGTAGGCCTAAAAGAGTCACCGGAACGAGCCGTGAGTTTATAGAGTGAGCACGCGGTGCCAATGGCGCCCGGCGATCTGCGGCGACGTGGCCGGTTATCGGACGTGAACTCGGCCTCGTGCCCGGTCCCTCATGAATACGCGTGAAGTCCATCTTACTTTATGGCTGTTTTAATTATTATAACGTTCGGTGGCTGTCATTAACGGCGGCCCTCAGGTCGCATGGTAACCGCGCGACCTCACATCGGCTTATCAAGTACATCGACAGGGCCTGCCCGACCATCACTCTTCTACCGTTTGACCCAGCTGTGTCCTACAGTAAACTACCCAAATAGAGAGTAATATTCTACTACAGTAAACTACCCAAATAAAGAGTAATATTCTACTACAGTAAACTACCCAAATAGAGAGTAATATTCTACTACAGTAAACTACCCAAATACAGGATGATATTCTACCACAGTAAACTACCCAAATACAGGATGATATTCTACTACAGTAAACTACCCAAATACTATCATAAAACTGGATGAGTTTTAATCTTGGCCACCGTATGCCACGACTGGAGTTTGGCATAGTGACTTCATGAGGCGAAGCCGAGTGAAGTCTGGAGCCAAGACTCCAGGAGTGGCATGCGGTGGCCAAGATTAAAACGAATCAGGTTTTGATTTTATCCTACCCCGTCTCCTCGATTTTGAAATATTACGTGATCACAATTCTGTATGCCACTAGTGGCATATAAAACTCCGTATGCCAGTCAGCGTGGCATACGGAAACTCAATGTTAAGCCTATGGGATTTTATATTAGGGGTAGGGTAAAGGATGATACTCTACTACAGTAAACTACCCAAATAGAGAGTAATATTCTACTACAGTAAACTACCCGAATACAGGATGATATTCTACTACAGTAAACTACCCAAATAGAGAGTAATATTCTACTACAGTAAACTACCCAAATACAGGATGATACTCTACTACAGTAAACTACCCAAATACAGGATGATATTCTACTACAGTAAACTACCCAACTACAGGATGATATTCTACTACAGTAAACTACCCAAATACAGGATGATGTTCTACTACAGTAAACTAACCAAATACAGGATGATATTCTACTACAGTAAACTACCCAAATACAGGATAATATTCTACTATAGTAAACTACTCAAATACAGACTACTAGTCCAACACAGTAAACTACTCAAATACAGGATGATATTCCAGTACAGTAAACTACCCAACTACAGGATGATATTCTACTATAGTAAACTACTGAAATAGAGAATAATATTCTGCTACAGTAAACTACTCAAATACAAGATGATATTCTACTACAGTAAACTACTCAAATACAGAATAATATTCTACTACAGAAAACTACCCAAATACAGGCTAATATTCCAATACAGCAAACTACTCAAATACAGGATGATATTCCAGTACAGTAAACTACCCAAATACGGGCTAATAGTCCAATAAGATAAACAACCCAAATTCAGTAAATTGTCCAAAACACAGTAAACTACCTAAATGCAGTGAATTGTCAAAATGAAGAAAATCTAATTATTGTTGATATCCTAATCGAGTCAACTACCCCGCTCCAAAAGTTAAGACCCATGCATAATGACAGATATGGGTGAGCCGGTCTATCTGGTATTCTACAACACGTAGCCTACATGGATATTGTACTGGTTTTGCTGTAGTTCTAGAAACACCTGCCCTCAAGGTTAATTTATATCATGAGCTTTCCTTTGCCCTTTCAATAAGCTCTATTTGAGAAAACTGTTACAACGTTAATAAAAGCCACTTCAGATAATTTGGTATAACTCAGTCCCAAGTTAAAGTAGGAAATGATCAATTTGAGACCATTATCTATAATCAAATTTCGCCATATTTGCAAGGCAGAATTATCCTTATAAATTCTAGGGATTTTGTAAATTTCATAATTTCCCGTTGAATATTTCACA
This sequence comes from Alentia gelatinosa, assembly GCA_950022655.1. Taxonomy (NCBI): domain Eukaryota; kingdom Metazoa; phylum Annelida; class Polychaeta; order Phyllodocida; family Polynoidae; genus Alentia; species Alentia gelatinosa. Next base: position 64,107,234 of record OX465585.1, read on the forward strand.
TGTGTTCCCGGTCAAATGCGTCGCCGATACACGCCAATACGCACCCATAGGCTACGATGCTGTGTGTGGAGTTGTGCGTAGTGAGATGGGAGAGTGAAGGCATGTTGGCAAGATGTCTGATGGATAACTACCCATTACCAGGCGGAAGCCGGTCCGGCGTGCCCGGCGGGGATTACAAGGAACGCCGGGAAATATTGTGTACATTTCAGGTCGATTGGCGCGCTCCTGGCGGCGGCGGAGAATACTAACGAGCTGGATTAAAGACGGGCTGACCCCGGCCCGCCTGACCCGGAAGTTATTTAATTAGTCGGCAGGTCCGCAGCCAACGACCGGCGGGCGCTGTGATTGGATCACAAGGGGGCGCTTCATGCCGCAGCGACGTGTCGGGACAGGCAGCTGTCATTTGTTCCTGTCTTCCCTGATGACCTTTCTGTGCCCCCCCCCTCTCCCACCCGCCACATTCCCCCACCCCCGCCGCCGGCAGACGGACACTTGCTGGTGGGTGTGAGGGGCGGGGGGGGGGGGGGTATTTGTCGAGGGAATGGGTAAATTGTGACTCAAAGGGAACAGGGTCAATGTTATTGAATAGAGACACATTAAGGAGGTTTTCCTAAAGTCGTAAACATGGCAATTTGTATTCCTATAAAATTAGCTAAAGCCTTATGCATGTTTATTTGCAAACCAGCTGGATTCAATTTGCAATGAATAAGTCCTAGAATTTAAGAAAGGCATAAATCCCATTCTCTCAGAAAACTGGAAAATCACTAGATTTATAAATAAGGCAATAATGTGAACATCTTTATTTTTATACCACACAAACAAGTTACCCTCTCCATAGAGCCGTTCTTAATTTGAATAGTAAACTATGGATTTAATTCTCACAGGACGCCTTATGAGGAGTGGAATACCATGTCTAGATGCAGTCTGCTGTGACAAAGTGAGTTTAAAAGTTACTGATTTGTTTCTGATTTCTACGAAAGTCTCAATTAGCCTAGTCTCTAACTTTCCTCGGGGTACTAAATCCACTCGGGGAAGCGTTCCGAGGCATTGCGTCATTTGCTAATAATCGTAACTGATCCTGAGGCGCGCTTTCCCCAGAAAAAAGCCGACAGGCAATTTAGAATGATAGATTCGAGGAAATGATTAGAATGAAGCATCAAGACGACTTGAGAGCTAACCGTTGTCCATTTTAATTAAGTCTAATAAGGTTAAGTTTAAGTCTAGTGTTCTACTTAACGCCTGCTGGGTATGGAGATGTTCCCCCTCGTCCATCAACTGTCAGGGAGATTATTCTATCACCCTACCCTCCCCCTATAACCCCCCCTCACCTCCCCCATAACCCCCCCCCCTCACCTCCCCCTATAACCCCCCCTCACCTCCCCCTATAACCCCCCCCCCCTCACCTCCCCCTATAACCCCCCCCCCCTCACCTACCCGCTATAATGTGGCATCTGTATCCTAACTCTCTAGTTTATCTAAATGTGCCTACCGGTTAAGAACAAGCGCACTGTGTATCTATGAAGACTCACAACCATCACCCAACATAGCAGGCACATACCTTCATCTGTCTGTATACCGTCTTCTATGGCCAATATGTAGAAACCCGTATTTACAACCCCACGTCTGTGGTCACACCTGCTCACATCTACTCATACATGCTCGTCCCCATCCTGTTTTCACGCAGTTATCATGTTATTATACCTCTGTGGTTATGCAACAGTAACGCAAATACTATATTCTTTTTGTTCTCGACTGTGTTGATCGGAGGTAGATCGGTAATGGTAGAAGGGAAGGCGTCCTGATGACAATGGACCTAATCCATCAACGGGCCACTACTCCACCTACGGCTACTACTCCACCTACGGCCAATACTCCACCTACGGGCTACTGCTCCACCTACGGCCACTACTCCACCTACGGCCACTACTCCACCTACGGCCACTACTCCACCTACGGCCACTACTCCACCTACGGCCACTACTCCACCTACGGCCACTACTCCACCTACGGCCACTACTCCACCTACGGCCACTACTCCACCTACGGCCACTACTCCACCTACGGGCTACTGCTCCACCTACGGGCCCCTGCTCTCCCTCCCTCGCACGCTGCTATATAGATAGCATAGACGCTGCCAGCCCCATCACTCACATCGCCTGCCGTCTCTAGAAAACTGCTAATTCACACACTGACACACGGCCACCTCAGGCCTTTACCTCGCGCCACCCTCCCCGGCCCACCCCGCCGCCTATACGTCATTCCCCACCCCCGTGTCGCCAGGAGGCGCCACCGGCGGGCTGGTTACTATGCGAGCGGCGTCGCCGGGGAAAACAAAGGAGGCGGGCTGAGCGCCGACCGCCGTGACACCTTCATTACACGCACCGGCGGCTGCTAATATTATCAAATATTAGTTCCATAATTTTGCTATTATTCCCGTTGTGGACTTGATTTATCTGCGTGGGTGGCGGCGGGTGGGAGTGGGTGGTTGGAGGGCGAGGGCAGGGGGTGAGAGGAGAGGAAGGAAGGAGGGCAGGAGGGAGAATGTGGGAGGAGAGTTTGGAAGGAGAGTGTGGGAGGAGAGTGTGGGAGGAGAGTGTGGGAGGAGAGTGTGAGAGGAGTGTGGGAGGAAAGTATGGGAGGAGAGTGTGGGAGGAGAGTATGGGAGGAGAGTGTGGAAGGAGAGTGTGGGAGGAGAGTGTGAGAGGAGTGTGGGAGGAGAGTATGGGAGGAGAGTATGGGAGGAGAGTGTGGAAGGAGAGTGTGGGAGGAGAGTGTGGGAGGAGAGTGTGGGAGGAAAGTGTGGGAGGAGAGTGTGAGAGGAGAGTGTGGGAAGAGAGTGTGGGAGGAGAGTGTGGGAGGAAAGTGTGGGAGGAGAGTGTGGGAGGAGAGTGTGGGAGGAGAGTGTGGGAGGAGAGTGTGGGAGGAGAGTGTGGGAGGAGAGTGTGGGAGGAGAGTGTGGGAGGAGAGTGTGGGAGGAGAGTGTGGAGGAGAGTGTGGGAGGAGAGTGTGGGAGGAGAGTGTGGGAAGAGAGTGTGGGAGGAGAGTGTGGGAGGAGAGTGTGGAAGGATAGTGTGAGAGGAGAGTGTGGGAGGAGACTGTGAGAGGAGAGTGTGGGAGGAGAGTATGGGAGGATAGTGTGAAAGGAGAGTGTGGGAGGAGAGTGTGGGAGGAGTGTGTGGAAGGATAGTGTGAGAGGAGAGTGTGGGAGGAGAGTGTGAGAGGAGAGTGTGGGAGGAGAGTATGGGAGGATAGTGTGAAAGGAGAGTGTGGGAGGAGAGTGTGGGAGGAGAGTGTGGGAGGAGAGTGTGGGAGGAGAGTGTGGGAGGAGAGTGTGGGAGGAGAGTATGGGAGGAGAGTGTGGCAGGAGAGTGTGGGAGGGGAGTGTGGGAGGAGAGTGTGGGAGGAGAGTGTGGGAGGAGAGTGTGGGAGGAGAGTGTGGGAAGAGAGTGTGGGAGGAGAGTGTGGGAGGAAAGTGTGGGAGGAGAGTGTGAGAGGAGAGTGTGAGAGGAGAGTGTGGGAGGAAAGTGTGGGAGGAGAGTGTGAGAGGAGAGTGTGGGAGGAGAGTGTGGGAGGAGAGTGTGAGAGGAGAGTGTGGGAGGAGAGTGTGGGAGGAAAGTGTGGGAGGAGAGTGTGGGAGGAGAGGGACGGGAACACAAGAGACGCAGGGAGGGAGAAGAGAGGCTAGCGGCGAAGAAGTGAGATCGGAGACTGAGCATTCACTGTGGTCACATGGAGTGGGGGCTGTTCCTCGCCCTGTCGGGAGGGGTCGTAGGGAGCGGAGAGGAGGGGGGGGGGGGGGTGGTAGTGGTGCTAAGTTGTCAGGACCAGAGGTGTCTTTGGGTGGGTTGCCTTCAAGGTGTCTTAGATTGAAACCTGTTCCAAGAGTGCTCTGTCTATATAATGAGAATTTAATTTGGATTGTGTCTGTTTGAAGCTATGGGTCTTTAATTCATAGGGTTTCTGGTATGCACTTCATAAACATGTTCATTTTAAAACGATTGATCACATGTTGGGTGGCCCATCATAGTCCCTGCCCATGAGTAATAGAGTTGCCAATCTGGCCTTTTCAAATAAATGTTACATACATGTATTTATGTTTACTGCAAATAGACAGAAATAGCAGATAGATTCAAATAGAAATACACGGTAAATCTACGTTTTTTTTCCATTTTCCGGAGATTTCATGGAGTTTTTAACAACTAAGAATTCACGTAACGACTTTTTAAATCAACATACTTTATTAGTTCACTGATCCCGTGTACAGGTTATACATACAATAACATATCATACTCTATAATGAAAAAATAGTTCTCCATCCGTGGCCGGTCTATGAGTGAACATCTCAGATTCAAAACACACTGGTGCGCGGGGCGTAGAAGGGCTACTCCTGCACTATTTCCACAGAGCGGGGCTCCTTTGGCAGAGTACAGGGCTTCAGGTGTGGCTCATGATAAACAGCAATTAGCATATTAAACATAAATAAATTATATACAGCGGATAGAAATGACTAAGTGACGAGTCTCGGTGTCTTGTGGTGCTAGTTGGGCACTGAGCTGGAGTCCGGTTTCCGTCCCAGCTGCAGAGACGGACTCAAGTACGGGTGATGCCGATAGAGGGCACTGGTGTAGATCGACGATGCCGACCTCGAGTCGACACCGGAAGTGGTCGACGATGGCATCAGTAAGAGCGGATGTACCGCGAGTCCCGGAAACGACATGGCGGCGGCGGCGGCCGTACTTCCGCTGAGGCCGAGGAAACTGCCGTAGAGGGACTGCAGCGACCGATCGGCGAACGTGGCACTTCCGCCGCTGACCGGAAGTAGTCGGGATTGAAGCGGGCGCCATAGTGAGAGAGACGGGTGCGGGGAGGAGGGGTCGGCCGTGCGCTCCGTGCCTGCAGGGAACACGGGAAATAGGTAACAGTAAGCACAGGTACTGGAATATCATGGTTAAGAAAGGCAGAGATCAGAGCTTTCCTAACGATAAATGTTATGATTGTAATCAAATTACCATGCAGTGTAAGATTTCGTATCTGAGTCCACTAATGATATGGGAATCATCATTGTTACTATGAAATATACATGCATATTAATTCTTACACATCTAAATTTTCGGTGGGATTTATTTGAGTATTCAGTTAAACGTGATTTCAATCTATTCAGAGCTTGAGGGTAGTAGGATATGTGACCTTTACAAAAACAAAACTGAGTAAACATAGATCCAGTCAATCTATATAACATGTTTAGATGTTAAATCATTGTCATACTGAGACTGAGACTAAGATATAAACTGATGAGTGCTTGGTCTGTGTCCCTGTACGCCATCAAGTTTAGAGTGCTCAGGAATATGAACAAGGCGATACCTAAGTAAATATTCTGAAGCGCTTCAAATGAGATTGCGATCGGGCACACAGATCAAACACAAATATGTTTCTGCTTTTATCTCAGCCTGGACAGGTTAATGTGTTTATCGCCCACAGCCTGTTGAGTACGAGGTGCTAACGTTAACCCGCTGGACGTGTACACCAGGCTGCGTCAAGTGGCGGCAGGTGAGTGGGGACTCACCACTGAGCAGCGCCATGTGCGCCTTGAGCTTCTCGTCCATGTCCGAGTCGCTGAACGGTCTCAGCGGAGACCGCGAGTACGTGTGGCGATGCATCAGACTCTCCATGTTCTCCCTGTAACGACAAGTCTCACAGTTCATGGTCCACTCTAACGTCATGCGGGTTGAAGACAGAGAACCAGATATATAGAGAGCAGACCCCGATGTACCTTTAATCGGCTTCTAATTAGCATATGGGTCAGATTTTTGAAACCTGCTAAATTACCCAAAACAGGTTATTTAAGGCTGATTTTGTATAAACCTATCTCATCGATGGAAAAGTGGCATTTTTCGATGCATCTTTGGATGGTCTTTAATTCCAATATAGGGTTTTGTATAGCTCTGAGGAATATTTCCTTACGAAAATCAACAAAAACAGTGTTTTTCATGATTTTCAGTTTTTTTCCAAAGTCTATTAGGCACAATTTTGAGCCAATTGTTTTTATCAAAGTGTTTAAAGCATATGTCATGCAAAGTGTAGACAATATAGTTTTGAAAATTCGTAAAAGTTTGAAAAAATATGAAAATGGTCAAAACTATCCAGGACCTTTAAATTTTCCAACAGAGAGACCTATAGAGCATGTTGTCTGACACCCCAATTTTGAGAGCATAATACTAAAGAGATATACAATAAGAAATTAATTTTCCTTTATTGTGAGATGTTGACCAAAATCCCTACTGTGATGCCTGAAAGTTTGAATACAATGGGGTTATCTATTCTGATATAAAAAACATTGTGATTCCATGATGATATTTTTCAAAAAAATGGGCTGTAGGACAACACACCTGTTAAAAGATGTATAGAAGAAATAATAATCATAATAGAATAACAAATATCCCTCTATATGTTAAGTATTCCTACCACTTATAAATACCCACTTTACTTTTTTCCTAAACAAAAAAATGTACTTCTTGTGGTTAAAAAACTGAAGATGTGTTGTCCGACACCCCAGGGTGTCAGACAACACGCTCTGATATAAGTCATGAATTTGGGGTTGTTTCTTATCAATAATTGAGTGGTTTGCTTTGAAAAACAAAGATTTCTATCATTTGATTAAGAATATAAAGGATTATAGCCACAAATATTATTTTGTCCATTGTTCTGAGTGATTTTAAAAACGTGTTGTCCGACACCCCTCGTGTTGTCCGACACCCCTGTGTGGCCCAACACCTAAATATGCTCATAGCTTTTGTTTCATATCTAATATGTTATTGAGGTGTTTTGGGTCAAATATAACATATGTCACCATATAATATCAGTTTTTCTCAAATTATAACCTTTTATAACATTTCTTGAAATTTTAAATATTTTAGGGGGGTGGACAACATGCAGTATTATAAACAATTTCAAAAGGCTCTCAAATCTGAACCATTTGTCTGATTTTGTTGGAATAATGTTTTTCTGGAAGGTACTTGGTAGGGGACTAATATAAAATATAAAAAGAAGTATTATTCTAAAATTATTTTTTGAGTGTAAAATCCCAGGAAGAAACCGTAATATAGCAGGTTTCAAAAATCTGACCCATATATACACAATATGCCTTCAGATACAAGTGGTCGTATGCTCCCAGGAGTTGACACGTAGTAATATCCGAGCGCATGAGGATATTGTGCATAGTCAACTCCGAGGAGCATACGAAACCAGTCTACATCTTATCTCTTATACATTGTAGTATCTATCAGAAAATATTCACTACTGTATTCATATATCAAATATCTCCAAAATAAAACAGTTCTAGAGACCCTCATTAACAAGATTTATGTATATTAATGTGCCATTTATTTAGTATATTTAGACAGCTCCCCACTTTCATATTCACAGGTTTGGGCCATTATTAAAATATGGTTTATTGCAGTTAATATTTGCGGTCAGAAATATATTATGGGTTTGAACTGTTATCAAAATACGGTATAGTACAGTTAGGATTCACCCTCAGAAATGTGTTACGGTCAGCTGTGAAATTTACGGTATTTCCCTGGCATATATATATATATATATATATATATATATATATATATATATATAGAGAGAGAGAGAGAGAGAGAGAGAGAGAGAGAGAGAGAGAGAGAGAAAGAGAGAGAGGGGGAAAGAGGGGAACTCTCTATAAGAAACCTGGTTATTGCAAAAGCAGATTTGCACCTCAATGATTGCCCTGTTTTTCTTCCCTTGTTTATATTCACCATAAGAAGTAGATATATACCAACTCCATCAGTGATTGCAAGTTCCCTACAACCTTCTCCCCGCCAAATACCACCCACTACTCAGAGGCCTGCCAAATACCACCCACCACTCAGAGGCCTGCCAAATACCACCCACCACTCAGAGGTCACTGCCAAATACCACCCACCACTCAGAGGTCACTGCCAAATACCACCCACCACTCAGAGGTCACTGCCAAATACCACCCACCACTCAGAGGTCACTGCCAAATACCACCCACCACTCAGAGGTCACTGCCAAATACCACCCACCACTCAGAGGCCTGCTAAATACCACCCACCACTCAGAGGCCTGCTAAATACCACCCACCACACAGAGGTCACTGCCAAATACCACCCACCACTCAGAGGTCACTGCCAAATACCACCCACCGCTCAGAGGCCTGCCAAATACCACCCACCACTCAAAGGCCTGCTAAATACCACCCACCACACAGAGGCCTGCTAAATACCACCCACCGCTCAGAGGCCTGCCAAATACCACCCACCACTCAGAGGCCTGCTAAATACCACCCACCGCTCAGAGGCCTGCCAAATACCACCCACCACTCAGAGGTTACCGCCCACTGCTCATACCTAACTGTTCATAGCCGCTGGGCGGCGGGCGGGCGGTGGACGGGCGGCGGTCGGGGTGAGCAGGTCTTTCTCTGAACCTATCAGTTCACTGTCTTAACTCACAGCGCCATCTACAGGCGACCCCGGAGACGACCCCGACCCCCCTGCAGGTCACGTGACCCCGACACGTGAGCGGGCGGAGACGCGGCGCGGCGCGACATGCGCAGTGCGGGGTGCGTCGTCTTGGCGGCCGCGAGTCGGGGTGGCGGCGGCGCGGCCCGCAAATGGCCTTGTCTTATGAATCACAGACAATGCTAATTGAATAGCTGTGGCGGGCGCCCTGCCCGACCCGCCGGCCCCGCCCCGACCCCCGACCCGACCCCGGCGCGGGTCGGCCGCCCGGGCCCCGACACCGTCCGTCGGCGGCGGGATTAGATCTACTGATGGGCGCTGCCCGCCCACAGCCGCCTGACAGCGAGCAGCGCCGGCCGAGGCGCAGTTAAATTGGATTTGGTCGGGGTGGCGAAGGTGGCGCCCTCTTGTCTGTGTGGTCGGCGGTCGCGCCGAGCAGATAACTCAAATTGGATCAGGAGGACGCCGCCGGACCTGACAGCGGGTCCGCCGAGCCACGTGTGCGCCCTGTGCGCCTGACTGCCCAACTGACTGCCTGCCTGACTGCCCAACTGACTGCCTGCCTGACTGCCCAACTGACTGCCTGACTGCCGGACTGCCTGACTGCCTGACTGCCTGCCTGTCTAACTGCCCTCCTGACTGCCCACCCCACTGCCTGCCCGACTGCTCTCCTGACTGCCTGCCTGACTGCCCACATGATTGCCCACCCAACTGACTGCCTGACTGCCCACTTGACTGCTGACCTGATTACTGGTCTCACTGCCCATTTGACTGCCCGCCTTACAGCTCACCTGACTGCCCGCCCGACTGCCCACCCGACTACCTTCCTGACTGCCCGCTTAACTACTCGCCTACATGCCTCCCTACCAGAGAGCCTTACTGTTTTGCCTGGCTGGCTGCCCACCTGTCGGTCTGGCTGGCTGCCCACCTGTCTCTCCCCTACCTTCTTGCTTACCTACTCCCCCCCCCCCGGGCCTGCCAACTGCTGTCTATTTGCCTTCCTTATTCATACACGGAAACAGAGTTTGCCATATTTGGTCATATCCAAAGTGGTCTTGTCCTTGAAACAGGAATGTAAACAAATTTTGAAAGTTTATCTGTTTAACAATTAGTAAACCCACATGCATTACATAACAGTGCAGACTTGCATATCCCAGTCCATGAGCTCTGCATTTGCATCCCATTTGATGAGGTACAGATGCTGCAGGCTGTGATGTGGCGTTAGATGCAGCGCGTCCTCGGTGTATTTTTTTGCCCAGATATACCTCCATAATAAGTTTGTTTAGCTTTCTTAAATGGAGCCCTGTTTTCGTGCATTGCCGGGACCCCGCTTACTACCAGCCATCTCCCGCGGGCTGGATTAACAGTGTTGTGGTGTGAGTGTGGGGAGAGGCTCAGTAACAGTGTTGTGGTGTGAGTGTGGTGAGAGGCTCAGTAACAGTGTTGTGGTGTGAGTGTAGTAGTGAGGGGCTCAGTAACAGTGTTGTGGTGTGAGTGTAGTAGTGAGAGGCTCAGTAACAGTGTTGTGGTGTGAGTGTGGTGAGAGGCTCAGTAACAGTGTTGTGGTGTGAGTGTAGTAGTGAGAGGCTCAGTAACAGTGTTGTGGTGTGAGTGTGGGGAGAGGCTCAGTAACAGTGTTGTGGTGTGAGTGTGGTGAGAGGCTCAGTAACAGTGTTGTGGTGTGAGTGTGGTGAGAGGCTCAGTAACAGTGTTGTGGTGTGAGTGTAGTAGTGAGAGGCTCAGTAACAGTGTTGTGGTGTGAGTGTGGGGAGAGGCTCAGTAACAGTGTTGTGGTGTGAGTGTGGTGAGAGGCTCAGTAACAGTGTTGTGGTGTGAGTGTAGTAGTGAGAGGCTCAGTAACAGTGTTGTGGTGTGAGTGTAGTAGTGAGAGGCTCAGTCAAGGCCCCGGGACGCTTGTGGGGAGTGTGGCAGTGTGTATTTGTGTTTAGATATATTTAAAGGTTTACTTATGTACTCATCTAACTATTTTATTCACGACATTGTGCATTTAATAGCAAGTAATTGGGCATTCAGCTTGTCTCTGTTGACCGTTTGTTTGTATACATAATATACATGTATAACCGTTGTATGAATATGAATATTCTATGCAAGTAAGCGTTGTCCCCTTACAAGGGTCCTACTCTACACTATCTACTGTTCGCCACTCCCGAGGCGAACACAGCCTGAATGCTACCAACTACACGCCTGCTGCCCTACAACTCCCCGCTTCGTTATTCCCAACCAAACGAGTGCCTGCTTCCCACTTGTCCACTGCCCAATACCTCCTAGCTACCCACCGTATTACTATACACCCATGGCTAAACGTCTATGAAATACTAACCGCGGCTTGAAGTGACGTATAAATAATATTCGGGCGCACTGAGCCCGTAGCGAACATTCGGGCGCACTGTGCCCATATTGTGATTCATAAGCAGCGCATAAAAAGGCGTCTATTCTATTATATCTAGGTATATGATAATGAGAACACATAGTGACTGAGCTCGTAGAGAAGCCATTCTCAGCCTTTTGTCCCATGAAATACGTCCCTCAGCCTCTAGCATCACCACGTATTTTATTGAACAAAAGACCATGAAAGGCCACCCTACGAGCTCAGAAGCCACGTTTCGCGTATTACTGCCCGCTCGCTGCCCGTCCGGTCCTCTCTGCCCACCCTGGCTGCCCACCTGTGTGTCCGGCCCGTGTTCACGTGGCCCTCCCTGCCCGCCCCTCGTCGTGCAGCAGACATTGACCAGCCTTCCCGTCAGTCTGCCGCGTGTACGTCTACTCACCGGCCATCATCCGTCCCGTGACTGGTAACGCTCAGCTTTATTCTCCCTCCGACGCCAATACCCATACACACTCTCCATACATCATGCTGCACTCTCCGCCCAGAACCGTCAGCATGTCGCACACCTCGCCCATGTTACATTTTTTAAGACGGGCATGGCTTCTGTTCCCTGATAACTATCCCTCGTCCATGGCCCAAGTTTCTGGCCTAGCCTTTGGCCTCTTCCCGGCTGCCCATCCCCCCCCCCCCCCCCGACCCCGTCCACCCGGCGGCCGTCCCGGGAACGGCCGGCGCCCAACACGTCACCCCGATCAAACGCCTCACTAGCCCCGCCCCCCCCCCCCCCCACACGACACCAGGCTCGTTACAACGCACTGCATCCTGGGATGGCTCGGGCCGCAGGTCACGTGACACGCCGAGCGATAATGCGGGTCGTTGGGGGACGGCGATCTAGCGAGACGCAGGAGGAGGGCGGGGGTGGGGGGGGGGGGGGGGTGGGGGGGGGGGGGGGTCCGGCGTGCGCGCTCTGGTCACTGGTCAGTGGTCAGCTGTCTCCGCCGATCACCATACACATCATAATTTGTCCGTCTCACGACCTCCATTTGCAATTTTCCGCCATCAGCCGGGGTTATACCGCGGCGGGGCCGGTGATCGGGGGCGGCGGGGCGGCGGGGCGGCGGGGCGGCGGGGCGGCGGGGCGGCGGGGCGGCGGGGCGGCGGGGCGGCGGGGCGGCGGGGCGGCGGGACACCCCGGGTAGCCGTCCACCCGAAACACACTCACCGTTCCAACTCCATGAGGCGCGACGAGTCCCGGAAACCTTTGGCGAACGGGTTGCTGTCAATTTTGAGCTTGGTGATCTGTAAAGACACAATTGGGAGGTCAGCGAGAGAGATAGGGCGGCGGGCGGGCGCTGCATACGGTGGCGGTCAGGGGTCGGCGCCGGGCGGGGGGCGGGCCGGGGGGCGGGGGGCAGATAGCGGGGCGGGGGGCGGGGGTATCAGATGGACGGGCCCGGAGTCGGGAGGGGACGGAGCGGAGATATAGAGACCTCTCTGCACGCCCCTCCGCACACAGCGCCCCCTGGTGGCGGTAAGGAGGGGTGAGGACTGCGGGAATGAGGTTAGGGACGACCAACTGGAGACAGATTCTACATACACACAGCGCACCGAACACACCGCACAGTACAATATTTATCTTACCCCTGTTTTTCCCTCCATAGACTTAACATTGGGAACTCGTATCCAACGCCCATAGAGTATATAGGAAAATTATCCAATGGGGGATTATGTCACAAATGTTATCCCATTAGTCAATGTGAAGGAAGAGAAAAATTCAGAAACATATTCAAGTTTACGGTCAGAGCTCGATCCCATCTCGTTTTAATTGCTACGTAATTCACATAATTTCGCCTTGTGGATTACTACGCGATTCATACTCGATGGGATACGAGCTCTGACCCTAAACTTTCATAGGTTTCCTCTATTAATAAACAGGAACATCATGATTAATTATGGATGAATTAAATCTTAGATTCAATAAGAAACCAACAAGTTTTGGTCAAACTCATCGTTCTCCACGAGTTTTATGCTGAATGATATGAACGAGGCGAAGCCAAATGAATATCACGCAGCATTCAAACAATTTGGAGAACGATGACTTTGACCAAAACGACTAGCTTTCTGTATTTTTCTTATCCCTGTACACACGGATGACACCCTGGATATATAGCGTCACAGACCAAGGTGAACGGACTGCAATACTCGTAGGGGCATGGAGAACGAGTTACCAATGTTTAGCCTGTGGGACAAAAATACCAAGCTTGAGTTAATCACTTAACTCATATGAATCATTGATAATTCTTACTTTTTGTCAAAGTTCATATAATGTTTCTTCAGGATGTTCAGTGGGTCACATACTTTCTCAATTTGAAACGAAGATCTGAGTGGTAATTTAGAAATTATGATATCGTGCATGATATTGAAGTACACAGTCCAGTTTACAAAACGGGATATATAAAGAGATAATACACACAGTGTACACACAGTCTTTAGATAACCATTTCAGCAATGATGATTTATAAAACAGGATGTACAGAGAACTAATGCACATACGTGTAGCACACAAAGCCTGTAAATGACCGACATCTCCTTAGACTACTTACACTCGCAACCCCAGAATGGTTCTGGAACAGGCAGCATCTTTATGCATCACTAGATGGCTAACGGTGACTCATCCACTATACAGTTACCCGTCAATGCTGGACGCCCACTAACGGAGATCAGATACATACGTGATGACCTCGATGTCGAGTACAAATAGGTCAGCGCCGAGTGGTGTCAGAGAGCAGGTCCCTGTTATACAAGACTCCACTTGATGGCATCTCTTACCGGACATCGTGTAACGTGTGTCAACGGCACCTGCGAGGTTAGCGTTATAATTCTCGCCGTTTTCACCAGCGTGATGGGTGGGCAGATAGAGCAGTGCGGTGTGGTGGGCAGATAGAGGGATGTGGTGTGGTGGGCAGATAGAGGGATGTGATGGGTGGGCAGATAGAGGGATGTGGTGTGGTGGGCAGATAGAGGGATGTGGTGTGGTGGGCAGATAGAGGGATGTGGTGCGGTGGGCGGGCAGATAGAGTGATGTGATGTGGTGTGGTGGGCAGATAGAGGGATGTGTTGTGGTGGGCAGATAGAGTGATGTGGTGTGGTGGGCAGATAGAGGGATGTGATGGGTGGGCAGATAGAGGGATGTGGTGTGGTGGGCAGATAGAGGGATGTGGTGTGGTGGGCAGATAGAGGGATGTGGTGCGGTGGGCAGATAGAGGGATGTGGTGTGGTGGGCGGGCAGATAGAGTGATGTGATGTGGTGTGGTGGGCAGATAGAGGGATGTGTTGTGGTGGGCAGATAGAGTGATGTGGTGCGGTGGGCAGATAGAGGGATGTGGTGTGGTGGGCAGATAGAGTGATGTGGTGCGGTGGGCAGATAAGGCGATGTGTTAGTGTGTGCTCGCATGTGCTAGATATGTTGCACATAAAAGGTTAGAGTGGTCACATACACTTTCAGCATGCCGAGAAAAAGCTATCCCTTTACCCTCTGCATGCTATTCGCTGTGCTATTGGATAAGGAGCAGAGGGCCAGTGTCTGAGGGTCTTAGAGGCATGCCCACCTGACCATGACCAATCACTCAAGACCGAAATACCTCATTGACCCACTATTGCTTGATATGTTTGGATTCTAGACTCAGGCAGTTGAAGAAATGGCAAATTGACTGGGTGCAAGTGGGTTACAGAAAACGATCCGTAGACTGGATGTGACGCAATCCTTCTAGTTGTTATTCATTTATAATTGCACGCTCATTCATCAATGATGAACATGCTATTTGTATCTAGTGGTGTGATTACACCTCGTCATGTCGCTGGACAGACGTCGCAGTTAAACTGTTACGGATACATTAAGGGGCTGTTCCACCTGGCCGAATTCTCAGACGAAATATGATTCTGACAGTGTCTGATGTACTTTTCAGGTACCACCGGTGTAGGGATCATCATAATCTGGTGAAGTCAGGGATTTCTAACATTTTCAGGTACTATCAGCTGAGTGTCAGGATCAAAACAAAAGACACCAGATACTGCCGGGGTGAAGTGTTTAGGCCTGTTTTCCCTAATAATCAGCAAACGATTGTTGCCGATTGTGCCAAGCCCAGGCCAAGATCACGAAAGTGCTGTCGGTGAGATGTAACAAGGCCTCTAGGAACGCGCATAGTGCCGGGGTGCATCGAAAGTCTGAATTTTACGTCGCGTTGGAGGGTTCTTTGGTCAGGCATTGCCATTGAGTCCTGAGTTATTTCGGCAAATGCACTTTCTGGGAGGAGCAGTGGTGAGATTTAAATAAGAAATCGTCCGAACATAGCCCTCCTCTTCACGATTGCCTTTGATATAAAGATGGCCATTTAAAGGAACTTTTATCGTGAGAATTGATATAATAAGCGAAAACGTGGTAACTGAGCCCGTAGGGACGGACGTTTGAGGTCCTTTGTGTTACATAAAATACGTCTCGATGCTGGAGGCGGAGGGACGTATTGATGTTACAAAAGGCCGAGAATGAAATCAGTATGGCTCAGTCACTACGTTTTCTTATTATCATACTCCGACAAACGCAATTTTATTTACTTCTTAGATCATCGAATCACTACGTCACAGTAAGCTCGAACCTTATTTATACGGCACCCCTAAGAGCGGACAGTACTTCATAGACCTTCGGTCATTGGTCTATAATAATTAGAAGGAAACTCATTAGCTGATAATAAAATGGTCCGTACTCCACCGAGTTTGAATGCAGAGTAATTTACAAAGCGAAGTTGGGTGAATTACTCTGCGGTCAAACAAGGTGGAGTGCAGACCAAGTTATTTTCATTGAGTGGGTTCATGATCTTATCTCACCCCGTATAACATCATTAATTGATGGATAAATCACCCAGTTAGCCATTAAGTATTGGGTACACAACCTTCACGACCGTTACGTTAAGCTTATGGGCTAAATACCGGAGTGAGATATAATACATTAAGGAGATTGACTGGTTCAGATACCAGCGGTCTTGGGCTCTGAGACTCACCAGCTGGTTCTGGTAGGCGGTCACGCCGATGAAGGTCGTCTCGGGGAAGACGAAGGTTCGGAACTCCTCGGCGTCGAGGTCCCGGATGTTGGCGGGGTCGGTGGGCGTCCTCATCTTCACCACGTGGATCCGCGGCTGGTACTTGTGCATCGAGTTGATGATGATCTGCTGAGAACGGGGAACAGAGACACATAACCAACGTGCACAGACAGCATGCACATAGTCAGAGATCTATAAATATTACCAAGAAACCTCACAAAATGTCATATGACTGTTTATATGGCGTGAGTTGTCTTTGCGGAATGATTTCATGAAGCGGAGCTGAGTGATATCTGTAGCAAAAGACAACGAATGCCATGTAAACAATTATATAAAATTGAGAGAGTTTCAGATTTTATCCTACCCCATTACATGTTTTTAACTTCATACGTCACCCGTGGCATATAGATATTTTGTGGCATAACCGTGCCATATAGTCACACCATGTTAAGTCTATAGAGATCCATATGTGGGGTAGGATAGAATGCAGCTCGGTGGGACAGCTTGCGCTGCCAATGTCATGAGAAAAATGATTAAATAGCCACGCACTGTACCACAAGTGTGATTCACATGGTGGGATACATGTACCTCACAGGGGTTTTGTCTGAGACAAATCCTGCTGAGATTCTCTACTCGAACACAATCTCTTCGTTTAAATTGTAGGGCTCCATTGCCCTGAGACATGTTTTCTCCCCTGCAATTGTTGGCAACATTTACCCCTTAAAAAGAACATAATGTCATGAGATTTTGAACCCTGTGAGGTACAAGAATCCCACTGTGCGAATTCCACTTAAAACAACGAGCATTGGCTTACAGTTACTAACCTTTGCCAAGCAAGTGGTAACTGTAAACTATTTATACAGAGTATGCAGTAAATTCCTACATTGCACAGTGTGCAGTTCAGTGCATACATTAGCGTACTACAGGATTTAACGTGAATATGTGTTGCTTAGCGTGTTGCTAAGAGACAAAGTCGCATCTAAATCCCTTTATCAATCTCCAACCTGACTTTTTTGTCTGGCCACTTTATACACACCCTTCTAAGGCTGCATTGGGAAAATGTGAATATCCGGTTCAATGACCTCCGGATCATAAAATGAAAGGTGTTGAATTCACTGAACAGAAGTATGGGATCAGTAGGGATCCAAGTGTTGGCTTTCATCAGAGGCCTATGGACTGAATATTATATTTACAACGAGGACAACGTGACGAATTTAGCTGGTCGCTGAGTGATTGTCCATATATATAATATATATACACCTCGTCACTCTCTTCTGGCAGTGCGCGCTTTGTGCTCTCTTGTGTTATCGACACTAATAGTGGTAAGTGTCACTACTAGTTAAACATGCCCCGTGGAGTTGCTCACAGATGAGTGACTCACTGACGTCGTCTCCGTATCGCCACTCCCCGGAGTCCTGCACCCTCAGCCACCTAGCGGGGGTATCACCAACTAACCCAGCATCACCTCTCTCTCTCTCTCTCTCTCTGTCTGTCTGTCTGTCTCTCTCTCTCTCTCTCTCTCTCTCTCTCTCTCTCTGTACATCAGAACTCCTTTGTTACCTGCTCAGCGATCTGTCCTCTGAGACGACAGCTCGCCTTCATAGCCCCCTCTTCTTTTCTCAGGTTCAGTCTCCCGCTGTCCCTCCTTCCCCCACCTCGTCCTTCTATCTGCCATGTCCTGGCCCCATCCCTCTGTTTATCTCCTTACTCCTTCTACTCATATACGGTGGCCTTCTCCTTCTTCTTCAGATTCTCGTATACAAACAACTCTACACCTTCCACCCTCCTCTATTCTCTATTCTCCCTGTCATACTCTGTTCGTCTGACTCCCCTCTCCCACATTACTGATTCCCTTTTTAACCCCCCGCCCCCTCCCCTCAGGCACACTCTATACGCGTCCACCCCCCCCCCCCTCCCCGGCCCTCCCTGTCTCCTCATCCATATCCCGGCCGCCGGCCCCGCTCCGCTCACCCCGGGCTCATCTGTGTGCCAGGCAAGTAGCGGCCAAATCGACACAATTTATTGAGGTAATCAATTTGTCGGTCGGGTCGGCGGGAAGACGTGGCGATAACGGAGCATCGACGGGCGCGGCCGTTCCGCCGCCCGCCCGCCTCCCGCCGTACACCGCCCGCCGTACACCGCCCGCCACCCGCCCGCCGCCCGCCCGCCTCCCGCCGTACTCCGCCCGCCACCCGCCGTACACCGCCCGCCGTACACCGCCCGCCGTACACCGCCCGCCACCCGCCCGCCGCCCGCCCGCCTCCCGCCGTACACCGCCCGCCTCCCGCCGTACACCGCCCGCCGTACACCGCCCGCCACCCGCCCGCCGCCCGCCCGACCGCCGCGCCCCGATTTATCAGCCGGCCGGGGGCGCGTATAATTTGGGGGCTTTGATAAGTCAATATTTTCATTATGGCGGCGCGATCACGTGGGTTAGGGACAGCTCGGCGCGCCCCCTGGGGACGTCAGGCCGAGTTACCCGCCCAATCCCCGCTCGCCGCGCCCCGCCGCTCCGTAAAGCCTTTTCAATTACAACTGATGGAAAATTAAGTGCTTTTCTATTTCTTCCCCTGTCGAAAGGCCTCCCGACTATTCTTTTCGGCGCGGAAATCGCGGCTTTTCCGCTCCGATCCTTCACGACCGGAGCCCATAAAACCGCCCCCCGCCCGCCCCCCGGCCGTCAGGCGGCGCTCGTTTCAAGACGCCGCGCCGGCGCCGCTCGGCGATCCTCGGGAATCTCCGCGGATCACGTGACTTCCCGCACGGACGCCGGCGCCTGCGCAGAGCGGCGGCGCCGGATGACAGCCGGCCTTAAAGGGCGACTTATTCTCGGGGAAATTTTCCTTCAATTTGCGTCACTTACCCGAGCGTGAAATCCTGAAATATAGACGCTCCGCCCATAGACAGTTTAAGGCCCACGTGACCTGACCGCGCGGGCCACGCGAGATCTCGCCAATCCCCGTGCGCCGACGAGAGGATTGGGTACAGAAGGGCGGCCCGGGAACCAGCGCGGCGGATAAATCTATGGCGGGAAGGCGAGTGTCGTCTGCCGGCCGCTGACGTAATGGATGCGCGCGACTCGGGGACCCTCTCCCAGCACAGCCTTCGCCGCGCTAGCAGGAAGTAGAGCGCCGGATCTCTGCTGGGAGAGCGACCCGGTGCCTGTAGCGGGGAGGGTGGGGGATTTGTGGACGGGATGGGGGATAGAAAAGAAAAAAAGAAAAAAAAAGGCAGGGGACAGGATAAGTGAGCGTGGGTCTGAAGGGAGGAGGAGTCGGTAGCCGAGCCGGGAGGGGTGCGGGGTGAATACGGGGTGAATACGGACGGGATTACCCGCGGTCTGCCCTGAGAGGGGGCGGGTAGGAGCCGGGGCGGTACAGACAGGCGGGAGATAAGGGGGGAGATAGGGCTGACTGAGGGTAGAGTAGAGTGACCATCCTTCATCAGCAACTCACCTCATCCTCATCAGCAGTAAACAACACCAGGCCCGGGAACCAATCCCAACCATCGCCCAGTGTTTTATATCAGCCTGGTTTCAACGTCCACGGGCTTAACATTTGGGACTCATACTCAACAGGCTTGCAAGAACAGTAACTCATACTCAATGGGCGATAAACACATAAATATTTCCGAGCTAAGGTAAAATCAGAAACATATTCGTGTTTTGTCTGAGTCCCCGTTCACCATCTCGTTTGGAGCGCTTCAAAATATTCACTTGGCTATTGCCTCGTTCACGCTCCAAACTCGATGGCAACGGGGATACAGACCAAACACACATCAAGTACTTTCTTAATGCCCAATCCTCAGCACCCCCATGCCACCCTACTGCCCTCACCCCCAATACACTTTGATCTCAATATATATCCTACACAATAAACCTCAAATGCACTCAATTCTCCTACTGGAAATCACAGGATACTACTGTGCGTCAGCTGCTCGGAGCATACAACCACTTGTGTTTGAAGTCAGTCAATACTTAGTAGAAACTGAACTAAAGTTAGTGGTGTCAGTGTTTATCACACGACGGACAGGTCGCGTTACTGCGCGAGGCGTTGGCCGAGCGCAGTGAGAAGCCGGTCAGACCGGAGTGCAATAAACACTAACACTATTAACTCTCGTTCAGTTAAGTATTTATCTCCATGACTTTAGAATAATAATTAGCCATTTTAGTCACTCCAAGTTCCTCGTCCTCGTCAAGTCTGCGGCTCCCGCATTGCCAAGTAAGGCCAAAGGTTTCCAACAATCCAATTATCCATGCACTGTCGCTCACATTCTGGCCACTGATTGGTCATTTTTTTATGACCCTTGTGCAATAAATAACACTTTACTGCACGCTCACCGGAATACAGTGACCCAGTGTTCAGCATATATGGCGTTTTTTATTAGGGGTAGGATAAAGTTTATAATTCAGGGTGAATAAACACGTAGGTGGAGATGACAACGTACCCGGGTGATTCCCAGAGAGATCACAGCAACCAAGGGTTAACCACGCCCACCACAACTCACTCAGTATAACCACGCCCATCAAACTCACTCAGTATAACCACGCCCATCAAACTCACTCAGTATAACCACGCCCATCAAACTCACTCAGTATAACCACGCCCATCACAACTCATCCAGTATAACCACGCCCACCACAACTCATCCAGTGTAGTCACGCCAAACACAAGTCATCCACATTTAACCACGCCCACCACAATTCATCCACATTTAACCACGCCCACCACAACTCACCCAGTGTAGTCACGCCCACTTCAACCCAGCTACAACCAACACGAGTGATCCGAGGCTAATCCGGTCACCGCAGCCCATTCCCCTGGAATTACGGGCGTGTGAGCTCTCCCGGCCCTCAGGATTATACTCCACGCTAATCTCCCTCTGATATCCCGCCCACATAATCCCGCTTCACCAGCCACGCCCACCTCGCCACATCCATCACAGTAACCCCGGCGACCACGCCCCTCACACGGCACCGACATGTCTGCGACCACAACCACTTCACGGCTAGAATGGAGATCACAGGCAAAGACTGAGCGTAGAACCACGCCTACCGCGGGTTCTACAGTCACGGTCTACCACCTTCCCGTGATAAGCAAATGCACACTTTACATTCAACGCTCCAGCTTCTCTGGTTCTATTGTATGTGGCTAATTTGGCCAACAGAAAATATTCATATACATATAAAGCACATATATGATGAAAAACAATAATATAATATGATTACAATACAATAATAATAGATTGGAAGAGAATCTTCATTTTATCCACGTCCGTCGCAAGTGCCCTGCCACCCACACCCACCAAGATTGCCTCCTCTATGAACATCTTCATATGGAAAATAATGATAATAACATAAAATACCTGAATCAAATTAAGAAAGTTCCAAAAGACAGTAACAGACACCAGCGTTTGGCCGACTCGTTTGCCTGAGATTGGTGGGCTATTTCCTATACTACTATTGGTCACGTTTCATAATCACTCCAATGGTTGTTGCTGAGAAATGTTATAGTGTTATTTGCAGAAAAATATATTAGAGATTCTATGTCTTCATATATATAAATTTGTATAATGTCACTCTCAAATATGACTGTATACTCTCAGTGGTAAATTACAGATGTAGTAGAAACCCATTGTATTCTTCTATATAAACCTATATATATATATATATTTTTTTTTTTATAAATAATGTTTATTCCACATTCTGTATGGTAGGGTTACTTCATATTGTCAGCACGTCCTGGTGCAGTATCGCATCACAAGACACATCGCTGTTTGCAAAGTGACTGAGATTACTAACACACTTTTATGGTAGTTTTATGGATAAAGTTGTGAGCTGGTCAGAGTAAATAGGAATCATCCCTTCCGGTAAATGTTGTGTAGAGGCCAGTCATGGGTACTGTCATTGGAAACCCCTAGTGACATAACCATGAGGCCATTGATTGATGTAATTTTACATAACCTGGAAATGTTGGTAATTTATACAAGATTACTAATCCATGTGCCTAGCCTCTGTTTAGTAAACCATTTCTTTATAGTTTTATTAAAGGCATTCAGTGGATCTGGGTTACTGCTAGAAGAATGTTCAGAACAAAATCAAACATGGCCAAGAATATTATATATTATAGAACAGAGAATAGTGAAGTTGATACTTACATGTGAAGTTTTGTCAAGCATATTATTTGTCACTTTGACCTTCTCAAAAGACACAGTTTGCTTGGCGAGCTGCTCTCCAGAGAACGGTGAGTCAGGGTGTAGGTAGAGTCGTGTGGGCAGTGGTGGGTCGGCCTTGCCAGCCACCAGCCATGATGATCGGTGGTAGGCATAGCGGTAACGCTTGTTGTCTACAGGTACAATGTCCATCAGTACTGCATACTTTGTGTTGGGGTCCAGGCCGACAAAACTCACACGGAGTGTTGGAAACATTCTCCTATAAACAGAAAATGAAAAGACTCATGTTAGAAAATACATCATATCAAACTGATACATCATGTGCAACTGATAATTTATATTAATTTGATACTAAGTCCCGGAATCTCAAACCCCATCAGAAAAAAACACTGATTCAAGTCTGGTTTCAATCATTCAATTATTATTGAAACAACCACATTCCAAACCGTTTCAACGACTCTCCATATAAAACAGAAGACAGTCTACTTTCTGTGACAGAGTCAGCCTCATTAGGACCCTTGTTCTGACGTGCCAGCAAAGGGAAAGAGACCCTCGTGTCATCAGGGTGTTTGGCGACGTGGGAGAGTGGTATTTGTGAAGTCCTCCAGGGGGTGAGGAGTGTGGGGGTCTGTCAGCACACAGTATGAGAGAGATCGCAGAGGGGTATGGGTTGAGGTATCTGTTGTAGGAGTGATGCAGAGCGCTATGGGTTGAGGTATCTGCTATGAGAGTGATGCAGAGCGCTCTGGGTTGAGGTATCTGCTATGAGAGTGATGCAGAGTACTCTGGGTTGAGGTATCTGCTATGAGAGTGATGCAGAGCGCTGTGAGTTGAGGTATCTGCTATGAGAGTGATGCAGAGCGCTCTGGGTTGAGGTATCTGCTATGAGAGTGATGCAGAGTACTCTGGGTTGAGGTATCTGCTATGAGAGTGATGCAGAGCGCTGTGAGTTGAGATATCTGCTATGAGAGTGATGCAGAGCGCTATGGGTTGAGGTATCTGCTATGAGAGTGATGCAGAGTACTCTGGGTTGAGGTATCTGCTATGAGAGTGATGCAGAGCGCTATGGGTTGAGGTATCTGCTATGAGAGTGATGCAGAGCGCTATGAGTTGAGGTATCT
Organism: Alentia gelatinosa; assembly: GCA_950022655.1. Classification (NCBI taxonomy): domain Eukaryota; kingdom Metazoa; phylum Annelida; class Polychaeta; order Phyllodocida; family Polynoidae; genus Alentia; species Alentia gelatinosa. Next base: position 64,130,473 of record OX465585.1, read on the forward strand.
GCTATGAGAGTGATGCAGAGCGCTATGGGTTGAGGTATCTGCTATGAGAGTGATGCAGAGCGCTATGGGTTGAGGTATCTGCTATGAGAGTGATGCAGAGCGCTATGAGTTGAGGTATCTGCTATGAGAGTGATGCAGAGCGCTGTGAGTTGAGGTATCTGCTATGAGAGTGATGCAGAGCGCTATGAGTTGAGGTATCTGCTATGAGAGTGATGCAGAGCGCTGTGAGTTGAGGTATCTGCTATGAGAGTGATGCAGAGCGCTATGAGTTGAGGTATCTGCTATGAGAGTGATGCAGAGCGCTATGAGTTGAGGTATCTGCTATGAGAATGATACAGAGCGCTATGAGTTGAGGTATCTGCTATGAGAGTGATGCAGAGCGCTATGAGTTGAGGTATCTGCTATGAGAGTGATGCAGAGCGCTGTGAGTTGAGGTATCTGCTATGAGAGTGATGCAGAGCGCTGTGAGTTGAGGTATCTGCTATGAGAGTGATGCAGAGCGCTATGAGTTGAGATATCTGCTATGAGAGTGCTGCAGAGCGCTATGAGTTGAGGTATCTGCTATGAGAATGATACAGAGCGCTATGAGTTGAGGTATCTGCTATGAGAGTGATGCAGAGCGCTATGAGTTGAGGTATCTGCTATGAGAGTGATGCAGAGCGCTGTGAGTTGAGGTATCTGCTATGAGAGTGATGCAGAGCGCTATGAGTTGAGGTATCTGCTATGAGAGTGATGCAGAGCGCTATGAGTTGAGGTATCTGCTATGAGAATGATACAGAGCGCTATGAGTTGAGGTATCTGCTATGAGAGTGATGCAGAGCGCTATGAGTTGAGGTATCTGCTATGAGAGTGATGCAGAGCGCTGTGAGTTGAGGTATCTGCTATGAGAGTGATGCAGAGCGCTGTGAGTTGAGGTATCTGCTATGAGAGTGATGCAGTGTGCTATGGGTTGAGGTATCTGCTATGAGAGTGATGCAGAGCGCTGTGAGTTGAGGTATCTGCATTGGGCCTTCATGGAGACGACTTGAACATGGGACAACGAGTCTGTATTCTGTACAGGTGTCAAAGTCTCAACGAGCCCCCAGCCTTTTATCAGTGTAGTCAACCATTCGGAACTGATTCATTTGAAGGCTTTTCTTGTCGTGATACTCCAGGATCAGACACTAGCATAGTGCTGTAGAATGAATGTATATATACGGATGTTGGGGCCAACGTAAATCTTCTGTATTCAGGCAATCGCTTTACAATCTCAATAGGTATCCCCCGGAGCTAACTATTATGTGATAAGAGAAGATCAGAGCAGAGACCAGGTCTGACCGGGCTAATCAAGATGTCGGCGCTCTGTGAGCTGGACATCTTCTGAGGTGAGCCGAGAGAACTGTTCACAGGGTGAAGTTAGGACAGCCATGTATAGTGAAGTTAGGACAGCCATGTATAGTGAAGTAAGGACAGCCATGTATAGTGAAGTTAGGACAGCCATGTATAGTGAAGTTAGGACAGCCATGTATAGTGAAGTTAGGACAGCCATGTATAGTGAAGTTAGGACAGCCATGTATAGTGAAGTTAGGACAGCCATGTATAGTGAAGTTAGGACAGCCATGTATAGTGAAGTTAGGACAGCCATGTATAGTGAAGTTAGGACAGCCATGTATAGTGAAGTTAGGACAGCCATGTATAGTGAAGTTAGGACAGCCATGTATAGTGAAGTTAGGACAGCCATGTATAGTGAAGTTAGGACAGCCATGTATAGTGAAGTTAGGACAGCCATGTATAGTGAAGTTAGGACAGCCATGTATAGTGAAGTTAGGACAGCCATGTATAGTGAAGTTAGGACAGCCATGTATAGTGAAGTTAGGACAGCCATGTATAGTGAAGTTAGGACAGCCATGTATAGTGAAGTTAGGACAGCCATGTATAGTGAAGTTAGGACAGCCATGTATAGTGAAGTTAGGACAGCCATGTATAGTGAAGTTAGGACAGCCATGTATAGTGAAGTTAGGACAGCCATGTATAGTGAAGTTAGGACAGCCATGTATAGTGAAGTTAGGACAGCCATGTATAGTGAAGTTAGGACAGCCATGTATAGTGAAGTTAGGACAGCCATGTATAGTGAAGTTAGGACAGCCATGTATAGTGAAGTTAGGACAGCCATGTATAGTGAAGTTAGGACAGCCATGTATAGTGAGTGCATGCTAACCTATGGCTATATAAGATGATGAACTGTGGTCCTGTGAGGTTCGCTCAGACAGAGAGGGAGTTGTTGGTCTCAGACACAGAGCCCACAGGGTGCTGGCCGGCGGATTGATCGAGCCGTCTAATTGTTGTGACAGCGTTGGGGGTCGTGTAATAGGCGCTGTTTGAGGTGACGAGTGACTTTCACCAAAGCCGGGTTCGGGTAGCGCCTCGCCCCGCCACCCTGCACCTCGTCCATCCCCTCCGTTAAAAGAGAAACCTCAGTTTCCACTGTAGATGACAATCTTGGCTTTCGTAAAAAATACCTCATCAGATATTCTGATTCGTCAGGTTTCATTTGGTCGTTGAGAATATGGCAAGAAACATTCACTGTCGTTCCCTTGTTGTAAAGTAGGAGTGTCAATCGGATAGAAAGGCATTCGCGAATATCTGTTAGGGTTAATAGAATTCCACTGTCCACCCTCTGCGCTCCCGATACACGCAGATGGGCCTCACGGTTGACATTCCGATACATTGGCAATAGTGTTATGTGTTTCTAATTGTAGTGTATCGGGAGGTCTATCGTGGTGAAGCGGTGGCCGTGGGTCACGGTTTAAATGTCCAGATAGATATCTGGTATATTGCACCATGCTGTAATAAATAACATTGAGAGGTTTGGATTGCATTCAATCTATGGATCGTTATCCGTAACTCACTTGCACCCAGTCAACTTGCCATTTCTGCAACTGCCTGAGTTAAGAGTTGGGATCCAAACATATCAAGTACCAGTGGGTCAATGAGGTCTGTCAGTCACAAGTGATTGGTCATGGTCAGCTGGGCATGCCTCTAAGACGCTGAAACACTGGCACCCTGCTCTTTTTCCAATATCACAATGAATATGACACAGATAATGAAGGGTAAGACTTTTTTTACAGCACGCTGGAAGTATATATGACCACTCCAACCTCTAGGCAATGTATATAGAGCGTACGAGCATGATCTGATAAACGAGCCTATGGAGGTCGGATAAAAGATGTAGTACTCTGAAGGTGTTGTTGCTGAAGTTGAATCTCACGCCCACAATACAGTTATCTGCACAGACCTCTACCCCCGGTGGTAAAACGTTTGATGAGATCAGTACCCTAGTTCCTGAGAGTGTCGACAGGAGGTGCTCAGTGTGCGGGTCTAGTCGCCATTGTTCTGCTCGATGGCGCTCTCTATATAAAAGTAATCAGCAATAGGATACGTGGTTGTTTTAACGGAAACTCGATCCATGCTCTGACCTTGACCTTGACACCTCCACAGTCGAGACGCAATCCTCTCACTTCAGATAAACCCCACCGAGAAAAACCAACATCCAGTCAGTATTTTTACTCCATTTCCTTTCACAAACCACTTCAGAACACAGAAAAGTACACTAACTCATTCAAAGTAAATAATTCTTGAATTCTCTCTCTATGAGCTGAGCAGTGTATTGCATTCCTCTGGGTAGATGTTTTTTAACAGGGAGAGGATAGCGGGTGTGTTGTGAACACTCTAGGCGTGTCGACACTTACTCCGTGTTTAGGGCGGCTCAGACAGCTCTGGTCGCCGATCCAAACAGCGCGGATCTTTAATCACCGCGCCGAGCGGCGCAGGGTCTTCTCAGCGCTAATCGAGGACGACGCGCGGCGCGGAGAGTGGTGAAGGGCGAACAATGAGGCGACGAAACTCGCCGAAACCCGGTCCGCAGACGGCCGGCTCCCTCCCCGCCCTCCCGCGTCACGCCGACCAGCTAAACGCGGCCGTGTCAACGCATTAGCGTGGGCTGAAATACGGCCGTGTCAACATGCGTACTCTGTTTGGTTTGCGGGGACTTTTTACGACGTCGGCGAGACGACATACGGCACCGACACGACATACGGCACCGGCAGAGACGCTCACTGACGTTGTGGGTGACAACGTGTGGGGCGTTGTAAGGCGCGCTGTCATTGGGCGTTGTAAGGTCGGCTGTCATTGGTCGTAATGAGCTCAAAGCACCAGTGGCGTCGCCCTGGCGGCCGGCGGTGGTCATGGACACGGTTGTGGCGGGTGACCGTGGCCGGGCGATGACAGGCAGGAAACAAAAACGGCCGCTATCAACGACGGTTTGGGCATGTCGCCCGCTCCACACACCCAGCACACCAGGCAGCCACTTGGTACGCCCGCCATGTTTTTCTCTCGTCGTTATTTTACAACTAATTCCGGGAGCACCTTTCACAAACAATAATGATGTAGATTGTGTGGTATTCTTTTGAGAGAGGGTTAGTTTGACGCCTTAGAAGTAGGAAGCAAGTTATGAGTCAACAGCCTCTGTGTTTGGGTGAGTTGAGGCCAGCCTCGCCTGTCCCCGAGTGTGGTCCCCCGCGTCAACGACTTAGTAATCTACACAACTGACATGAGATGATGAATATATAGACGTCCACCAACCTCAACACCCATTATCTGCTTCCCCGACCAGCTCTCTGAGTTTGTGCAGAAAAATTGGCCACAAGCTCAGTATATTTAGAGTATGCGCATGTTTAGTTCAGATTGCATCATATACCATTGGTATGTAAGCCTACAGACTATATAATCCAGGGTGTGTTGATTAAGAGCTAGGTGCATTTTATATGGCATGTCACCGAGTTACAGAAATAGGCCGTTATGCCAGCGTATCTGTTTGCTTTAAATAAGAAAACTAAGGCAAACAGCTGGAGAAAAAGTCAGTCTAATACTAAATCATTTGCGCAATATAATTACGAGCAGATTCAAATTCAGAAATAGTCCGTTACACCAGTGTTTATGTTTGGTAAATTTAACTGAAGTCGGTTATAGAGGCTTCTGTCACAGTTTCTTAAGAGTCTATATTTTTTACCACAGTGAGAAAAGGGTTAAAGTATTGCTGGGCCTATATCCATCAGGAATCATGTGTCTCTTTTTGGTGCACCCCCCCCTCCCCACCCTCCCACCCGCCACACACACTCAGAGTCCTGATTCCTGTCCGTCTCATCCCCTCCCTCTTCCTACCCCATTTTACAAACTATTCATCTCCTTCTTTGACTTTAGCTCCAAACCACAATGGCTCATAAATCTTCCCCTCTATCTGTCTGTCTCTGTCTGTCTGTCTCTGTGTGTCTGTCTCTGTGTGTCTGTCTGTCTCTCTCTCTCTGTCTCTGTCTATCTGTCTGTCTCTGTCTGCCTGTCTCTTCCTGTCCTTCATATCCTATCTATGTGTCCATTCCTCGCGCCCTAGAAAGCACACCTTTATCTCTAACATTAAACATGAATGCTATTCAGCAGTACAAAGAGTGATGCGATTCATATATGCATGTATATATATATATATATATATATATATATATATATATATATATATATATATATATATATATATATATATATATATATATATATATATATATATATATACATGATCATAAGCTGTGGGTAAAGAGTGATATTTCGTCTTTGTAAAAACAGAATATGTTAGTCATAACAAGGGATTTCAGTTTGACAATATAATTCAAATTTGATTACCAACCTGAAAAACTACTGAAGCCCATTTAAAACATGTCACGTTATGGTATTGTGAATAGATATGGTTGACATCTGGCATCTGTGATTTGCCTTTTAGAGATGGTCATCAACGCTTTGTCAATGGAGAATAATCCTTTTCAATCAAATCTCCGTGGAATCACTGTATTCAAACTGCATTTAGTGAATTATCGAGCTTCGCTGGATTGATCAGAACGCACCAGTCACCCTACACTGAACTTTGACAAACCCCGCCCTTGAACTGGTCCACCCTCTAAATACGACTCTGAGTGTAGTTATAGTGTACAGAACGCCGATTAGGCACCGGACGCCGCCCGCCAAATGTCGTCTGCTCCGAGCACTCTCCTCCCAGATCTTTCGCGGCGCTCGCGCTTACTTATCTCTGCCTCAACCCAACGCCTGGGTATCCACTAAGGACAGGGGGAACCAGCTAAAATTTCAGATTCAAAACAAGGCAATTGTCAAAAGTTATAAAACTCGAACAACTTATATGTTATGAGATGTGAAATATAGGAATTGTTAAATGAGCTTCACAGACAATCCAACTGTTTCTTTTCACAGTCGAGTAGCTTGCCCCTTCGAGTCAGCAGATGTGTCATGTTCACAAAACAAAACCCAATAACACATGAGGTGCTTTCCACCGAACAAAGTAATCGCAGAGACTATGTCTAGTTTGAAATAAGAAATACCAGAAATGAATGGAATCGTTTACCACAGGAATATGTTCATCTCTATTTACAAATAGAACACAAAATAGTCCCCAAAGCGCTGAGAATTTAGGATATTTGAAAAACTGGCAGATGGGACAGACTTTGCCCCAAACAGGCAGGTTGCAGAGATACAAGCGGCCGCAGGAAGTAGAGCGCCAGAGCTCTGCTAGGAGAGTGGAGTGGACGTCGCTGGTCCCCGGGCGGCGGAAGTAGCAGACGGCTTTCTGCTGCCTGCTCGTCCAGGAACAAGCGGAATCTCACGACTGAGCGCGCGCATGCTCAGCCGTGGAATGACGTCACGACCGCCTCGTGTCTCCATGACGACGGCTTTGTGCCCGGGACAGTGCGAGGCTGCGCGCGCACGTGCGACCATCGTGTCAATTATCTGGTCATCGGCGACGGATTAGCGACAAACGCTCTGTTGACATTTGGACGCGGTCGTCTGCCGCGCGTCTAACAGCTATTGTCTCGTGTGGGCGTCGTGGCGTCACCACCCGCCCTCATCCGACCCCCCTCAGCCCCGCGGGGATCCCGGTTCTATATCTACCCCCGTGTGATATCAGGCACATACCGACCACACCTCCGGGAAGTCTGTAGCCGATAAATACCACATCGACTCGTACGCGACAAAAATGGATGTAATCTGAGATAAGTACGGGTAGGGTTTGTCTAATGATAGGCGGCGAGCAAGTGGCCTCATTTAAAGTGAAGCTATAGGGCACATAGCTATTGTGCTATTGAGATGGCCATCTTGCCCGCCGAAGCCATCCAAAACACCAGGTGGCGGGACCAGTTATCAATGGATTTTTATCAAATATAATCTCTTTAGCTTGCCATTTGTGGTTTTAGCCTATATCCTGCTGTTGAAGGGTTGTCAACATTATGTCAAATGTGCTATTATTCGGACCAGGCGTTAAGTTGTGAAACTGATCGATACTGTTCTATCAATACCCTATCTTTTAAGGAACAGGTCCCAGGTGAGCGAATTGTTTTGAACCAATATACTCCGATGTATTCACCCTGTCAGAGGGATCTAACGCTCTGATTTAGTTTGAAGCTGGTCAAGTGATAGTAGTATAGGGCACGATCACCTATAGAAATTAAACCAGTAAGTCAATCAAAGCAGAATTCTTATTTTCCCGTTGAAACGTTTTTATTTCTAAAGGTGTTTCCAAGGTCTGAAAAAAACACATCTGACGAGACCTGAATGAGGTCCAAACCACTTCTACAGAAGGAGACACTGCCAGATTAACGAATCTCCATAAGTTAACGATTTATCTCCATAAGTGGTGGTGTCGTGATGAGAAACTGGTGCCACGTTCAGCCAAAAACTATTGAAGCAGTAAGTCAGTTAAGTAAAGCTCGATCAAGAGAGTGACAACCGCCATATCTAGTCCAGGTAAAGAATACCGGGTGGGATGGTGGGTGGTGAGACTGTGTGGGTGGGTGGTGAGTGGAGAGACTGTGTGGGTGGGTGGTGAGTGGTGAGACTGTGTGGGTGTGTGGTGAGTGGGGAGACTGTGTGGGTGTATGGTGAGTGGTGAGACTGTGGGTGTGTGGTGAGTGGAGAGACTGTGTGGGTGTGTGGTGAGTGCTGAGACTGTGTGGGTGTATGGTGAGACTGTGTGGGTGGGTGGTGAGACTGTGTGGGTGGGTGGTGAGTGGAGTGACTGTGGGTGTGTGGTGAGTGGAGTGACTGTGGGTGTGTGGTGAGTGGAGTGACTGTGTGGGTGGGTGGTGAGTGGAGAGACTGTGTGGGTGGTGAGTTGGGAGACTGTGTGGGTGTGTGGTGAGTGGAGAGACTGTGTGGGTGGTGAGTTGGGAGACTGTGTGGGTGTGTGGTGAGTGGAGAGACTGTGTGGGTGGGTGGTGAGTGGAGAGACTGTGTGGGTGGGTGGTGAGTGGAGTGACTGTGTGGGTGGTGAGTGGTGAGACTGTGTGGGTGGTGAGTGGAGAGACTGTGTGGGTGGGTGGTGAGTGGTGAGACTGTGGATGTGTGGTGAGTGGAGTGACTGTGTAGGTGGTGAGTGGAGTGACTGTGTGGGTGCGTGGTGAGTGGAGAGACTGTGTGGGTGTGTGGTGAGTGGTGAGACTGTGTGGGTGGGTGGTGAGTGGGGAGACTGTGTGGGTGGGTGGTGAGTGGAGTGACTGTGTGGGTGGGTGGTGAGTGGTGAGACTGTGGATGTGTGGTGAGTGGAGTGACTGTGTAGGTGGTGAGTGGAGTGACTGTGTGGGTGTGTGGTGAGTGGGGAGACTGTGTGGGTGTGTGGTGAGTGGAGAGACTGTGTGGGTGGTGAGTGGAGAGACTGTGTGAGTGGTGAGTGGAGAGACTGTGTGGATGGGTGGTGAGTGGAGAGACTGTGTGGGTGCGTGGTGAGTGGGGAGACTGTGTGGGTGTGTGGTGAGTGGAGAGACTGTGTGGGTGGTGAGTGGAGAGACTGTGTGAGTGGTGAGTGGAGAGACTGTGGGTGGGTGGTGAGTGGAGTGACTGTGTGGGTGGTGAGTGGAGAGACTGTGTGGGTGCGTGGTGAGTGGAGAGACTGTGTGGGTGGTGAGTGGTGAGACTGTGTGGGTGGGTGGTGAGTGGAGTGACTGTGTGGGTGTGTGGTGAGTGGGGAGACTGTGTGGGTGGTGAGTGGTGAGACTGTGTGGGTGAGTGGTGAGTGGAGTGACTGTGTGGGTGTGTGGTGAGTGGAGAGACTGTGTGGGTATGTGGTGAGTGGTGAGACTGTGTGGGTGTGTGGTGAGTGGTGAGACTGTGTGGGTGGGTGGTGAGTGGAGAGACTGTGTGGGTGGGTGGTGAGTGGAGAGACTGTGTGGGTGGGTGGTGAGTGGAGAGACTGTGTGGGTGGTGAGTGGAGAGACTGTGTGGGTGTGTGGTGAGTGGAGAGACTGTGTGGGTGGGTGGTGAGTGGAGAGACTGTGTGGGTGGGTAGTGAGTGGGGAGACTGTGTGGGTGTATGGTGAGTGGTGAGACTGTGGGTGTGTGGTGAGTGGAGAGACTGTGTGGGTGTGTGGTGAGTGGAGAGACTGTGTGGGTGGTGAGTGGGGAGACTGTGTGGGTGTGTGGTAAGTGGGGAGACTGTGTGGGTGGGTGGTGAGTGGAGTGACTGTGTGGGTGGGTGGTGAGTGGTGAGACTGTGTGGGTGGGTGGTGAGTGGAGAGACTGTGTGGGTGGGTAGTGAGTGGGGAGACTGTGTGGGTGGGTGGTGAGTGGAGAGACTGTGGGTGGGTGGTGAGTGGAGTGACTGTGTGGGTGGGGTTGAGAGACTGTGTGGGTGTGTGGTGAGTGGTGAGACTGTGTGGGTGGGTGGTGAGTGGAGAGACTGTGTGGGTGTGTGGTGAGTGGAGAGACTGTGTGGGTGGGTGGTGAGTGGGGAGACTGTGTGGGTGGGTGGTGAGTGGAGTGACTGTGTGGGTGGGTGGTGAGTGGTGAGACTGTGTGGGTGTGTGGTGAGTGGAGAGACTGTGTGGGTGTGTGGTGAGTGGTGAGACTGTGTGGGTGTGTGGTGAGTGGTGAGACTGTGTGGATGTGTGGTGAGTGGTGAGACTGTGTGGGTGGGTGGTGAGTGGAGAGACTGTGTGGATGGGTGGTGAGTGGAGAGACTGTGTGGGTGCGTGGTGAGTGGGGAGACTGTGTGGGTGTGTGGTGAGTGGAGAGACTGTGTGGGTGGTGAGTGGAGAGACTGTGTGAGTGGTGAGTGGAGAGACTGTGGGTGGGTGGTGAGTGGAGTGACTGTGTGGGTGGTGAGTGGAGAGACTGTGTGGGTGCGTGGTGAGTGGAGAGACTGTGTGGGTGGTGAGTGGTGAGACTGTGTGGGTGGGTGGTGAGTGGAGTGACTGTGTGGGTGTGTGGTGAGTGGGGAGACTGTGTGGGTGGTGAGTGGTGAGACTGTGTGGGTGAGTGGTGAGTGGTGAGACTGTGTGGTGAGTGGTGAGACTGTGTGGGTGTGTGGTGAGTGGTGAGACTGTGTGGGTGGGTGGTGAGTGGAGTGACTGTGTGGGTGTGTGGTGAGTGTTGAGACTGTGTGGGTGGGTGGTGAGACTGTGTGGGTGGGTGGTGAGTGGGGAGACTGTGTGGGTGGGTGGTGAGTGGAGAGACTGTGTGGGTGCGTGGTGAGTTGGGGGACTGTGTGGGTGTGTGGTGAGTGGAGAGACTGTGTGGGTGGTGATGAACAGAGTGGAGGGGTTTGGGGGTGTGTGTGGTTGCGAGCAGGGTGGAGGATTGGGGGTGTGTGTGGTCGTGAGCAGAGTAGAGTGGTCTGTTGTGACAGGTGCCGGGGAACACGGACACCAGACGCTGGACGGACGCTGGACGGACGCGCGACGCCCGCCCTCGCCTGTTTAACCCCTCAGTGACGTCACCGACGTCATGGTGTCTGACGTGACGGTCAGCAGCAGGATTAAGTCTGTGCAGGCCGCCAGATGGCAGCTCGACACGTCATGCAGGACGGAGAGTTAATTCTCAGCGCAGACACCCTACAGGCGTCTACAACACGACACAAGTTACACGTCACGCAGACACCCTACAGGCGTCTACAACACGACACCAGTTACACGTCACGCAGACACCCTACAGGCGTCTACAACACGACACCAGTTACACGTCACGCAGACACCCTACAGGCGTCTACAACACGACACCAGTTACACGTCACGCAGACACCCTACAGGCGTCTACAACACGACACCAGTTACACGTCACACAGACACCCTACAGGCGTCTACAACACGACACCAGTTACACGTCACGCAGACACCCTACAGGCGTCTACAACACGACACCAGTTACACGTCACACAGACACCCTACAGGCATCTACAACACGACACCAGTTACACGTCACACAGACACCCTACAGGCGTCTACAACACGACACCAGTTACACGTCACGCAGACACCCTACAGGCGTCTACAACACGACACCAGTTACACGTCACGCAGACACCCTACAGGCGTCTACAACACGACACCAGTTACACGTCACGCAGACACCCTACAGGCGTCTACAACACGACACCAGTTACACGTCACACAGACACCCTACAGGCGTCTACAACACGACACCAGTTACACGTCACGCAGACACCCTACAGGCGTCTACACAGTGCCAGCAACCCCACATTACCATAGACACCCTACACAGTGCCAGTAACCCCACATTACCACAGACACCCTACACAGTGCCAGTAACCCCACATTACCGCAGACACCCTACACAGTGCCAGCAACCCCACATTACCACAGACACCCTACACAGTGCCAGTAACCTCACATTACCACAGACACCCTACACAGTGCCGGTAACCCCGCATTACCACAGACACCCTACACAGTGCCGGTAACCCCGCATTACCACAGACACCCTACACAGTGCCAGCAACCCAGACTTGTGGAAGGAGGCAACAGTGATCCCGATCAAGAAAGGTGGTGATAGTAGTGACGTATGTAACTTGAGACCGGTATCGCTGCTGCCTCTTCCCGGAAAAATACTGGAGAAGATAGTCCACCTGAATACCATCGACTTTCTAGAAGATAATACCATACTAAGTGAAGCCCAAAATGGATTTAGGAAAAATTGCTCAACTATTAACACGATCACCAAAATTACAAACGATATCTTTAATGCCATGAATGACAAAAAGTTAACCTTAGCTGTATTCATAGATTTTAAAAAAGCTTTCGATACAATAGACCATAATATTCTGATTTCAAAATTAAATTACCTGGGAATTAGAGGAACATTGCTGAGATGGTATGAGAGCTATTTAGAAAAATGGTCCCAGGTAACCTTGGCGAATGGAATTAAATCTGAATCTGCATGTATTACATATGGTGTCCCCCAGGGGTCTATTCTGGGGCCACTATTGTTTATTGTTTTTGTCAACGATGTGATTGAAATTTTGGGGGGAGAAATCGGAGCTGAAACATCTAAGTGCTTACTATATGCGGATGACACCGTTATATACCGAGCAGGTAATGAAATGGTTGATATAGTGGAAGGGTTGCAGGATGACCTAAATAGGCTAACCTCATGGTGCTCACGAAATAAATTATCAATAAACACTAAAAAAAACAAAATTGTTATATTCGGAAGTACCTTCAAAACCAAAACAGCACATTATCATAATAATAGCCTGAGCCTAAACGGAGACATCCTGCAAAAGGTCCACTCATACAATTACTTAGGGATCAATTTAGACGTGCACCTAAATTATAAAACCCACATTAATCAAGTAGTGAAACAGGTGTCACACAAACTCTATCTCCTCGCAAAATTGAGACCTTACTTGACAGACCATGCTTGTACTGTTATATACAAGACCATGATCTTGCCTATCATCAGCTACGGTGATATACTGTATGATGCCTGCAGTGAACACGATTTACACAAAATCCAAATTTTACAAAACAATGCCTTACGACTTATAACCAAAAGCGCTCCTAGGACCAGTGTAAATCTTCTTCACAAGTCAGTGCAGCTGCCCTACTTGAGTGAAGTCAGAAAATCTCATATATATATTCAAATGTTCAAAGATGCTAGGGACAATGAACTATTACAACCTAAAACTAAGAACACCCGTGCACAACGAGCACCTCTCCTGAAAATTTCGCAGCCTAAGAACAATCTGTACAAAAAAAGTCTGCAATATCATGGAGCACTGTTATGGAACAATCTAACACCGGACACAAGGAGTATCGAGTCAATTGCTGACTTTAAGAAAGAACAAAAAGCGAGACTGGCTATGAGCATCAACTATTAATACCGACTAAAGTTAACTTATCGAAAATTAGAATATACGAACCAGCTTGTTAAAATATGGACATACTGCTGAGAATCGCTCGAATGATTATACAATTATTGTATTGCCCACATAGAGGCCCATATTCACATAAGACTATCTTATGAATCTCATTCTACACTCAACTGTAAATTCTCATATTACCTATGTTGTATATATTTATGTTGCACATCGCATGATCAAAAGGAATGTAAAGAAAAATATTGACAAAGGCTGGGAACACGTTAAGACCAGTCCACCTGGACTGAGTGTTACCCCAGGTAAAATAAATATCTTAAAAAAAACACACAAAAAACCCCACATTACCACAGACACCCTACACAATGCTGGTAACCCCACATTACCACAGACACCCTACACAGTGCCAGTAACCCCGCATTACCACAGACACCCTACACAGTGCCAGCAACCCCACATTACCGCAGACACCCTACACAGTGCCAGTAACCCCGCATTACCACAGACACCCTACACAGTGCCAGTAACCTCACATTACCACAGACACCCTACACAATGCCAGTAACCCCACATTACCACAGACACCCTACACAATGCCTGTAACCCCACATTACCACAGACACCCTACACAGTGCCAGTAACCCCACATTACCACAGACACCCTACATAGTACCTGTAACCCCACATTAGCACATTTACACATTCCTTATACGCCAATCATACAGTAAACATACATGGTAAATCATACCATCCTCATACACCACTGACACACCTCACAAACCACTCATACAGTGAACATACATCCCTCACACACCACTCACACACCCCACATATATCCCCCATGAACCGTCCATAGACTCTCAGGTGCCATCCTTATATAGAACTGCATCGCCAAGCATATAAATAGACAATACTCCACCAGTTTGGATGCTCCACAATCGTCATCGCAGAATGACGATTACGGTGCATCCAAACGAGTGAAACATTGTTTATTTTACGATTCGAGTGCAGTTCTGGATTTATTTCACCCCTTTCACTGACAATAAAATAGCATTGTAATATCAGAAAATTAAAATCATTTTGCAAATCTAGTTGGGACGTTTAAATCTCCATCTTGATGTCTTGTCTTCTCTCTGAAATCCGGACCGCTGATTGGACAATTTGATATGACGTCATCTCGTATTCACTCCGCCACGACCATGGCGTAGTATCTTCCCTTCACCTGGGTGATGGTTGGGTGTTTTTCTTAACGTTATTCCTATGGGTAGACGTGTACCGGGGTGAGGTAAATACTCGTCTCTACACTATTCATGGCTCATACACCACTCGGCGCTAATCGCAGCCCACATCCGCCAGCCGCCACTGATTCATCGTCTCGCGCACAAAGAGCTCCACGCACAAAGAAGGTGTCCTTTATACCGCGGACAAACCACTCTCCTGTCTCCTCAGATCCAGCGGACACCCTTTAATACACTTACCAAGCGTCTCATACACTGCCTTCGATACGCCCTTTTTGTGCTCGCCCGGAGATACAAGGCGATAGGTCTAACGAGACGCCCCCACCCCGACCCCCGCCGGACGCCCTCACCCCGCACCCTGACAGTCACTAAGCCCATAATAACAGCTCAGCCAACCACTGAGCGATAATAGGCCGATCCTCTGATATAGAAATAATGACAGTGCCCCTCGGCAGGTGGCGCGCGCCGCCTCTCCGATCTCACCTGACGTCACGTGACGGTCACGTGACCGGCGCCACCTGGTTTCCCGCCAAATCGCCAATTGTCGTCTGCTCGGCGAGAAACGAGAGCTTAACGCTGAGTGACCAGTCATGTCGGGTAATACTAGGCGCGGGTTTAACGCTGAGCGACCAGTCATGTCGGGTAATACTGGGCGCGGGTTTAACGCTGAGCGACCAGTCATGTCGGGTAATACTGGGCGCGGGTTTAACTCTGAGCGACCAGTCATGTCGGGTTATACTGGGTGCGGGTTTAACTCTGAGCGACCAGTCATGTCGGGTAATACTGGGCGCGGGTTTAACTCTGAGCGACCAGTCATGTCGGGTAATACTGGGTGCGGGTTTAACTCTGAGCGACCAGTCATGTCGGGTAATACTGGGCGCGGGTTTAAAAGGATGAGGCCCAGTCTCGGCAAAATCCGCCGTCAGAAATGGGAAAGGAAGGGTACAGGAGAGAAAAGATGATTCACTAGAGTGTTGTCCGTGATAATGGTTGCGCAACACCTTTTGTGCAAACTTAAAAGTATTCCAAGAAAATGAGTCGCATCAATATGGTAAAAATTCCACTTGGACCACTTCTGGACAAATGAAGGACTTGTATTGAACAGGATGCAATGCCATTTGTGCAGCTATGTGCATATGTCACAGGATATGTCAATGTTATGGCGCTGTATTCCAGGAGCTTTTACCAGGCAATACAAAACGTGGTATTGATACAAGGCAATTGGTTGTATACTCAAAGTGATGTGTCGTTTGATAGCATCAGATAAAAGTCTACTGATAAATCAAGGCTGCATCACAATGTTTGTCTTTAGTATTCTGTCCTGCCCAGGTGAACTTTGACATAGGCGTCGGCAGTTAACTGGGAAGTGTCCTCGGGACGAACAGTGTTTACCTCAACCTAGCATTCGTAAATAAAGATATTAGTTTTGTTATCGAAGGAAGTTTTCATTGCTTCATTGCTCCATAGAGGTCTATAGACTAGACCATGCTAACAGGTAGGCCTTATAAGCTTTATGTTACCCTCACTAAATCAGGTGTCTCTAACAAGTCACATTCTCATTAACCTCATCATAACGAGCATGTTTGAATTGGTAATTGATTGGTGAACTAATCCTACTGAAACTGCAAGATATTCATATTGATACAAGGATGAGATATTGTCATGCATCTGTTACAAATTCCCCATAGGAAACAGGCAAAACTATCGATTATTATCCACTTGTTAGAGCGTGCTTGTAGGCAATATATATATGCTGCCTAGAGGTTAGAGTGGACACATGGACTTTCAGCTTCATGCAAAAAGACTATGATATTGCGAAAGGAGCAGGTTGACAGTATCTCAGGGTCTTAGAGGCATGCCCAGCTGACCATTACCCATCACTTGAGACTGAACTAACTGAAGACCCATTGGTGTTTTATATATTTGTATCCAAGACAGGCAGTTGCAGATGTTGACTGGGTACAAGTGGGTTACAGAGAACAATCCATAGACTGAATACATGTATATCCAATGTCGTTTAATTATTATTTGTTTATAATTCCATGCTCATTCATCAATGTTGGACATACCATTTGCTCCTAGAAACATACCTAAAGCTATGTTCTCCATAGTTATAGATACAGGAATATACAGGAAAGTCAGGAGTTTCGTAACTAGCTTGTTCTTCGAATGGATTGGGGCGAGACTATATTCTCTGTCTTCGGGCTGCAGCCATATCATACAAAGTGCCTCAAGTGGGTTCACACGATGGGATTCTTATACCTCACAGGGTCTTTATCTGATACAAATCCTGCTGAGATTTTGTACTAGGGCACAATTTCATAGTCTAACTTGTAGGGTTCATTTCCCTGAGGCATGTTTTTTTCGCTGTAGTTGTTGGCGACATTTACCTCTAAAAATGAACAGAATCTCATGAGATTTTGAACCCTGTGAGGTACATGAAACCCACCGTGAGAATTCCACCTCAGTACATGGCCGCCATCTTGTGTTTGCCCTACGCCACACGTATTGAGCACAAGAGGCATGACCTACCTGCCGGTCTTGGTGATGATCATCTCGGTGCCCAGCTCGTGGAACTTGTCCCACAGCTCTTTGGTCTCCAGACGACATTGGATGTTGGCTAGTTCCCGACTGTTACACTTAGTCTCTACGCACTCTCTGGTGGCTGGTGGCGTGCGTGCTCGGCTGGCGTCTGGACTGGCGGGAGCCGAGTCGGAGCTGCAGGACGCCACCTCGTACGCACTGGTCGCCGACTGGACCAGCTTCTCTGTAAAATACAAATCATAGTTCTATTTATTAGTACGGAAGGCTTTTTTCAAATAGCAGCATTTATTGACATCAAGAAGATTCAATTACAATGAGGTTTCCGTGAAATCGTTTCTGCGAGATGTTAACGGAAGAACAGTTAAGAACAACTACCACATATCAGTTCAAACAATAAAGAGTTATACAATGATGAAATCATTGCTGCTTATCTTATCTCATAGGTTCTTCACCCGACAAAATGCAGTATGAACATAAGTGTAACAGAACTACTTCATGTCAGGTGTTTATAAGAGCTAGTGTGCATCTTCAGAAGTATCAATCTTAAGGATATCTAATGGGACAGACACGGGAGGGGGGGAGGGACAAGACATACAGGAGACAGGAGGGGATAAACCATTCAAAAACAGACGTGGGGATGAAAAGGGGGAAAAGGGGACACGTAAACAAGAAGGCATATTTATTGCTGCTAGTGAGAGGAATCATATCAAAGAGGGAATAGAAACATCATCAGAAGTCAAGCATCAACCTCTTTCTTAACGATCTTGTATAATGTATCATCTGTAGCATAGTCTTAAAATCACCTGATAATCAGAGCTGGTCGTGAAGAGACGGTTATGTCCAGGTCGAGGTCAACACCATCCACGGTGAACCTCGCGGCGTACCAGAGAAGAAACCAACATGTCTTGGTCAAAGCCACCATTCTCCACGAGTTTGAGGCTACGTCATATTCACTCGGCTTCACCTCATTCATATCGCTCCGTGTCAAATTCATGGAGAGTGATGACTTTGATCTGAGTAGGCTGCCTCTGTATTTATCTCACCCCTGTACACACTAAAAGAACGGATATATGGCATCATAGGCCATGGTAAACAAACTGTAATATGTACTTGTAGGGGCGTGGAGAACGAGTTACCAATCTTAAGCCTATGGGACAAAAATACCAGGGGTGAGATAATATCATGAAACATCACGAAATTCCATATGACTGTTTATATGGGGTGAGTTGTCTTCCTGTAATGATGTTACAAAGTGGAGCTGAGTGATATCTGTAGTAGAAGACAATGAACGCTATGTAAACAATCATATGAAATTTAGATGTCCTCCTACTCTGTCATGTATTTTTAACTTCATATGTCACCCATGTCATATAAATATTGTGTGGCATACAGTCAGACCATGTTAAGTCAGTGGAGGTTAGTGTGAGGGGTGAAATAACACATAGGCTTCGCTCAAAGGGCACAGCTGACAAGCTAGTTAACAAATATTGTTTGACATGTGTGTTTTACTGACATGCAGCCACATGTCAGCTTATGAACCTCATTTGTACATTCAAGATTTGCAATTGCCTCGCCCTATCAAACATAACAAGTGGGTGTTTAGATATGTAACGAGGTATCAATAGTTGCTACATTATTTCCCTGTATATCTGGCTTCTTGACGTCCAATGCCGTAGGCATCTATTGAATGTTGTAACTGACATACGCAGAGCGTTCTGAAGGTGCTTCCTGTACATGGAGACCCTTTTCTATACCTCGTACAACGTGTCATCGTTTGATAATATTTAAGTCCGTCCACTTAGAGAGTATTAGCCTCCATAAGGTCGTCCCTAATTGTGGAATAAGGTTGACCCATAATGTCCCTGGGTCTCATTGGCATAAAGAAAATGGCCTACAAATATGATCCTAGATTATTAAATGGGCCCCAGATCCCGAAAACTGCGTATCATTTCAAAATAACTTATACTCCCATAAGTACCCCCACCCCCTATCCATAATGTATCTCTATCCCTTGTCGTTAATGAATAAATAGTTAATAATAATCCTTACACTATGACAGCATGGAAACGGCAGATATTTACCAGTCTACGTGAAGTCCGCGTCTCCAGAAGGCTGTCTTTAGGGACGTCCTTAATACAGGTTCGCGTACATGTAAATGTGTATCGTGTAGGACTCATCGTAATCCAGCCACATTTAGAATGACCAAAATTACATAAATCATCTCAAATGTGATATACCTTCTTCAGCCACATATAGTATCTTTAATCTATGTCTACAGATATGTAGCCTGTGATATGTTAAAGAACCAGGGAATTCAGGCCCTGGTTTAAATGCAATTTACACTCATTTTAAGCTATTAGTGATTATTGGATACACAAACGTATTTACTAGTCAGTTAATACCAAAACATATCGAGAGTACGTACAGAACATTTCACTCTTTGTTTTAATTTTCCCTTAATAAACTAAACTTTAGCATGAGGGGAGAACTGAGGTCCATTTGAATAATCTAAGATCGTACATGATGACCCTTCTCGGTATGTCCCAGGGATGATGTGGGTCAACTTTAATCAACACTTATGGACGACCTTATCGATGGCTAAGACTGTCTTAGCAAACAGACTTGAATATTATTAAAAGATAACTCTTGTGCGAGGTACAGAAAAGGGTCTTTATGTAAGATCCTAGATTGTATCATTATTCAACAGGCCCCTGATCCCATACCCAGGACTTCTTTGATGTAAAATAGAATACTGGACCCTTTTCGACGTCGTGGTAAGGTATGTTAGTTTACTCTAGTACAGAATAAGCTGGTCTTTGACGGTAAGAACACGGGGAGGTCGCTGAAGGCTACCCTGGAGAGGAGGGAAGGAGTCTTACCTAGCGGCGCGATGCTCGTGTCCGGGGATTCGCTCCGGGCCGAGGCCGCCGCCGCCGGAGCCGAGACCGCCGCCGGCCTCTCGGCCATCAGCGCGGCGATGGAGAAGGCCGACGCCTTGGAGGAGAGCCCGGGCGTCGGGAGGTCGGCGGCGGGCGGCGGGGAGCGGCGGGCCGGGGACCCGGGCGGCGCGCGGGGCGGGTCGTCGCCGGCGCCGGGCGGGGAGGCCGGGGAGGCCGGGGACGGCGGCGGCGAAGAGAAGGCCGGGCTCGGCGTGCGGCTGGGGCCCGACATGCTGTGAGCGGTGTCCGGCGCGCGCTAACGGGCTCCGGGCGTGACGTCCGGGGGACGCGACGAGCAGCCAGATGACGTCAGAGCGTCGTGACGTGACGTGTGTGCCGTAGCAGGACGCAGGGTGTTCAGAGACGGTCCGGGAATTAACCTTCCATTCACCGAGACCTGGGTTCCTACTTGGATCTCTGAGACGCGCGGTGTAACTCAACCACGGCGCGATCACAACAACTGGCGGTAAACAAGCCGCAGACGGCTCTCAGGCCGCTGAGCTGGGCGTGTAGATGCTGCTGTAGGGAGAAGCGGCTGTAGGGAGCTTCTGCAGGCAGCCATTTACAGTTGGCTTTTCTCAAATAAATAGCAGGAACGATTATGGCTAATTGGTCTCGGGAGGCCTGTTGTTTACTGGAGCCGCCAGGAGGAGCCTGGAGACTGGAGATTGCATCAGCCCCGTTACATAGCAGTGAGACGCGGGACCCGGGTACGCGGCAGTGAGGCGCGGGACCCGGGTAGGGCGCCACCACCGCGCCCCCTGTGGGCCGGGCCGCGCGCCGAGGAGGAGGTTTAAATTAGCGACTGGCCGTCAGGTGGCGGTAATAGCCGCGTCCCTAACGCGCGCCAGTCGGGCAATGAGCGGAGACGGTGAGGAGAGGACGCCGCCTCGACGATCAGTCTCCGCCGGGCGGGCGGCGGGCGGCGGGCGGCGGGCGGCGGGCGGCGGGCGGGAGGTGGGTATGTATGTAGCGGGGAGATGCGGAGGGTATAATAAAAGGCGGTTGGTGAAGAGGCGACCCTCGCGCGTACAAATTAATGATGAGAAAACGATGTCAAGTTGACAGCAGGCCCGCCACCAATTATGTGGCGAGTGGAGATAGCGGCACGGCGTTCTCAATGAGGCGAGCAATCCGCCCTCCTCCCCGTACCCCCGCTCCCCCGAGCAGCTACCCGGCCGTGCTGTGAGGTGATGCTGTGAGGTGGTGCTGTGTGGAGCTGTAAGGTGGTGCTGTGTGTGGTGGTGGTGGTGGTGGTGGTGGTGTGTGTGGTGGTGCCCTCAGAGCTCCTCTCTGGCGCCCAACAGCTCTATACAGCTCTACCGCGCCCTCCAGTGGCGCTATCGTGAAGCGAGCGTTGCCATGGCGATGGGTATCAAACCCAGGAGGGCGCGTCTGCTCCGGGCGGGTGTCTACCTCCGGGTGAGGGACCTCCATGGCGGCGGCAGGGCGTGCAGGCCGGGCCGCGCCCGACGCCGCATGACAGCCGCCCGCTCATTGGTCCGTGCGCCCATCAATCATGCCGGGTCGGGGCGGGAGGGGCGTGGCCGGCGTATGTAACGGGAAGGTCGCGCTGAGGGCGTTACTCGGGCGGTAATTAATAGGAACAATAGAGCGGGGCCGGGGGGGGGGGGGGGGGATGCTACTGGACATGATGCACACTGACGTGTGATGTATGGAAACGTGGATATGATTCACCAGTTCCAGTAGTAAGTGTTTACATTTCCATAAATGGAGAAGGACACAACACCAATTGTTTAATCATCGTTAGTAAGATACATTACCAGATTAGAGACATCGGGGTCACTAATAAGATGTCCATTTCATTTAATGCCACATATGATGTTTCATGTCACATGTAGGCCCAATAATGATCCATGTTTGAGTTGTGTTTTACAGTTCTCTATTTGTGTGACAGTTTATTTATGATTCTTTGTATAATTCCACATATTTGGCAAGGGCATGTATGCTTAAATGTACTAAGAGCCTTGTCACCCAATCAGAATTCCATGGACTCTTGAGTCTAATAGTTTAGAGACGAATTCTAAATTCATCCATTCGACCAGTGGCCTAGGTTGTTTATAATCAAATCTATAATCAAGTTCTATGACTACATCACTCACTTAAAATAGTGTGTGAATGGATTTTCTTTGTTGAGAATCACATATCTACTGATAGATGAGTTGAAAACTAGCCTGTTTTTCTCAGATGTTCAAGCCGGTCTTATATGGTTATGAAACTATAATGTAGTTTATCTCAAATTCAAATATAAATGTAGCATCAAATCAGAAAATCAACCAGACATGACAAATAGGATCAAAATCTACTTCATTGGTGTGAATGTGTCCAATCTCTCAGATCTATTATATATTACGCAATCATATGAAGATAGAGATTAGAATGTTGACAATAAGCTTGAGTTCTGCATCGGTTTCCAGTCCAGAATGACTCACTGGGTTGCGCAGTAAAAGAGTGTTGGGTTCGGGGCGGAAACGGGGGAAGGAAAGTGATAGCAGAAAGTGAATGGACCAGGAATGGTGCACCGTGTGTCTCCAGTAATCCCGCGTCTAATTGGCCTTCTCCACACGCCATTACTAACGTCGCTGACGAGAAGACGCGAGAGAACGCGAGACAATAACAGTGTCGTCTCACGCCGCGAGGTGTCGCTCCGTGTGGGCCACCAGAGGGCGCAGTGGTGTGGTGTACACTGCGACACGTCATTAAACTGCCCCGCTCACCTGCACCCCCAACTCCTCCACCACTCGCTGCCCGCATTGTGCGTGTAAATACTCCCCGTCTGGTCATTCTAATCTCACAACAAAACACCAAACGGCCAGTCACACCGCGAACCAGCAGTCGCCAATAGACAGCGACACTCCGACCGGCAACCAGCGACCGCCGTCAGAAAGCAGACCACAAATGATAATTTAAGATGGCCGCCCGATCATGTGACACCAATTATCCGCCTCCTGTGGTGAAGAGGTGCAAATGTTTGCAACGCGATTTCCACACAAATTAGGCAGCTCGGGAAAGGTGGGCGGTCGGTTAGGACGGCTCTTCTTTAGAGAGTACATAAACCATTTGACTCGGAGGGGGATGTGAAGCCCCATTATTGTGTGAGTATTTACTGGAGTCCCTCGTGGCCCGCGGCTTGTATTATTGCAGCTATTAAACAGGTCCCACTGGTGGTTCTTTGAATGGCTGTTACGTGTTTTCAGCTTAAAGCGTGGGCGGAGCAGAAAGAAGCACGTGTTTGTTGCGTAATGGTGTCGATCAATTCATTCTGCACGAGCTATTCCTGTGTCTACCTGAAGGCGAATCTCTTAAATCAATATCAAATTATTTATTCTACTAGCACCACAAAAAAGGATAATGTAACATACAGGAAACTGGTTGAGCGTTAAGACCAGTCCTTCGGGACTGAGCTCAAACCAGTATAAATAAATGTCTTAAAAAAATTCAATCTAACCAGTCAACTTTAGACATATGTTTATTGAATGATCAGATATAAAAGTTGCAGCCACTCACTCGTTTGTTTATGTTGTGTGTGGACAATGTACAGCATATGACCAATGAGTATAGAGAAAGATACTTGTTGATATAACCTACACACATAGGGCACATACAAGAACAAGACTGTTTACTGTAAACAAGGTTAGATAAACCGGAAGGGATTATTTCATTTGAAATCAATATTTAAGGAAATAATAAATGTTTTCTGTATTAGTTAATTTGAGACATTTTATGTTCATGGGAGTTCATCCTATTAAAGTTGATACTCTGCTACTAGTTTTATTGAGTGGCCGTGATGTGATACCGCCCCATGTATCACCCCGCATCTAACAGGTGTTCCCATTGTGAGGGGGGGAACGTGGAGAATGGCCGTCTGTCAATCATTGACTGTCCCTGAGTGATCACCTGATAGACCGATAACCTATCGCCCGTGTACGCAGCTTGTAGCCGTATGGCGGAGAAAGACCTCTATTGGTGTAGCAGGGAACTGGTGACAACGGCCCAGTTCACACTCTCCGACCCAGACTGACGATCATCGAGTACCGTGCCTCCTAAGTGTGAATTTTACCAGGTACGGTGTCCCGAGCGAGGTTCGCTGTATTGGCCATATGTCACGAGTTAGATTCGATATATTAAACATTATAATAGGGCATAAAAATGTGCTTCTGGTTACCTGACCCAAAGACCTAGGTAGGGAGGTTGTTTTTTTGGGTTTCTTTTTACATTCCTTCACTCAGCATCAACATTGAAGACATCCAAATTGCAAAAACTGTCTTAGTTTGCTAAATTCTGCCATTCTGGATATACATATGTAGTTTATTGTAAAAAAAAGATGCAAGTTTGACGACAAATGAAGCAATTCTGACATTTCCTACATACTGACAACAATAATTTTTCACCTTTATCTCTATTGAAATACTAGAAAAAAACAACAACTCCAGTATAATCAAAGGTCACATGTTCCAAAATAGTGTTATGAATGTACGGGGTTTTCAATTTCCACTTTTTTCTTTGGTCCCGACTTTCATCTCTCTGTAAACATTGTGAACACTTTTGATAAGATGATGGGTGTGTTGAATTACCTATGTTCATAAAAGATGATAGCAGTGCCAAACTCTATGGCCACTAGTATGTAGCACCCTAGTCCTTGCTGGAAGGTGAAATCTCTCCTAGTTTTTGATCATTCAGGTGACCCCAATCATTGGTTAGGATGAAACACATATTAAAACTTGTTGGGAGGATACTGAACAAGACTGTCTAATCCACAGGTGGCATCACATAGTGGGAATTTTCTTAACTTGATTTATCATTGATAATTATAAATGAATCTGATGAAATAAAAAAAAATGACGGCCAATTGTAATAACTTTATCATGTGATCTGACATGTGATGATTTTTCTATAAATTCTAAATATCATGTCATACTTTCATTCCGTGAAGGTTTCATCTATTTTGATCAATTATTTCCCATTTAATCACCAAAATTCCTATGATTTTCTATATCTTAGGATCACCTATACTGCATGGTAATGCATAAAGGCATCACCTACTGCAAATAGGTTGATGTATTACATACCGGTTGGAGAATGGAATTTCTCAGGAATTCTGCATATAATTTTTAATAATGGCCCCTAAATAGGACTTTTGTTGATAGTGCAGTTTTATTTCAGACTCAACCAAACAAAGCAAAACTTCTGACTAAAGACTTATAATATGTGAATGTCAAATTAGCCAATGTCAAAGCCATAAAATGATGTTTATTTGTTTGTTTTGGTAGTTAAACATCCAATTTGCTCAGCTAAACTTACTTTGATTTACTTTGCTAACATGTTAAATTGTTGAAATAACAGGGTATGCTGCCTGGTTGATCCAGGCAGCTTACTCTTCTCCATTGTAACTTATCAAAAATCCTATATTTCTAGGAGGCTTTGTCACAGCATTCCACAATAGCTATATTTTGAAAGATGTGTTCTGGATGGGACAAAAGGGCTGCCTCATGAAAAGATATACCCTAATACCAATTTGAGAAAGCGTACCTTTCCCCTGTTTGATAACAACCCTCTGGTTCAGACATAAAAAAACACTCACCTAGGACACAAACTATTGAAATGATCAGATAAACTGTCACCTTTTTCCTACTCTTACCTTGCCCATTTCCCTTCACTTGTTAGGTTAGTTTTCACATTCTATTTCCTATCTGATTATATTTTGCCTTCACTTCCTTCTGAAGTTTCAAAGAAAATGGCAGTGACATCAGGACTAACAATGGACCTTGTTGATATGTTCCTAATGTT
Source organism: Alentia gelatinosa (assembly GCA_950022655.1). Classification (NCBI taxonomy): domain Eukaryota; kingdom Metazoa; phylum Annelida; class Polychaeta; order Phyllodocida; family Polynoidae; genus Alentia; species Alentia gelatinosa. The sequence continues at coordinate 64,156,200 of OX465585.1, forward strand.
CCTTATATCTGAAAATCATGTTGAAGGACAAATGAGAGGACTCAAGCACTATAGCGACCAGAAAGTCAGGTCATTAAATTTTTTGTATTTGGAACAGGTACTGATGGATTTTTTGCTTGTCCAGCCATCTGTTATAATCTTTCTGGTGTGATTCTTCTCAAATTCCCCATGTCAATTCAAGACAGTCCCTTTCACCTCATCTATACTCTCATTAAATATTGATTCCAGAAGGAAATGTTTAAATGAACTTTTCAGTTTCTTCCTTGTCAACCATTGAGTGTGTTCTTTCCTCTATAAGCTCAGGTACACTATGAATGAGCTCTGGGATAACATCCCATTGCACCTCTTCAGTACAACATCTGTCTCAGAGCTTGCAAGGTTGTCAGGCAACATCTTGAAGGGTGAGATATAGATTTGACATGACCCTTTTATTTCTGCTGGATTACATGAGTTTTGTACTTGCAATGGCCATCACACAGGAAGAACTGATGTATCAGATGTTGTGATATAAATAAAAAAAAAATGAAAAAAAAAGATCCTATGCACAGATCAATGTCAAGCTTCTTAATAATGTGGATCATTAATAACTAATGATCCAACACCTCAATAGAGAGGGATTTTACACTTCAAAAACACAACATTGTTAATGATGCTTTCATGATCTGAGGCTACAGACAAGGAGCATGATGGCACTAGCAATTTCTTAGCACTCCAGTGAAAACTGCCCTTTCTGGGTCTCCCATGTTTGTTGTCACAAAAATAGCACATGATATCCAGATTTAGCGCAGCATAACCACTTAGGTAATTCAGTATGTGACTGAAACAGCAACTCTTAATTATAATCTCTCTAAAATGAATTGAGAAAATTAGTTGTTCTCTGTGCAAAGGTTCTTTATGAATTCCATATTTTGCTGTATGTTTGCCCTCATGTATGTTTTGTGTGTTTTCCTTTGGAAAACACACGTCGCAAACTCTGTAGAGGCAAAATTGTTTTTAGGTTGGGTAATATTTTGCTAGGTAGTGTTGGGGGAGTGGGGGTTAACCAGAAACACACCTATTTTTTTTCGCCTTATAATTTGTTGTCGAGATGGAGATTTTGATCAGTTATGAGAGGGTCACCTAGATGGTCACTCTACCCATAATCCCCATTGTAATGGGGTGTCGAGCTGATGTATGATGAAAGAGATGGGTATAGATTGGACAGTTACAGCGTGACAATACTAATAAACAGACCATTGTCCATCTAGTGGGTTAAATCAAACAGCAGACCCTTCCAGGACATGTCTGCCTTGTGGGAGGCCGTTATTGGGGTTCTACTCTATCGTGGGGTGGCGGTTGGGGAATCTTTGTCCCCAGCCATTATGATTACAGCTATGCCTGGATGGCGAGTGTGACCCGAGTCACTACTACAATAAGCGCATCTTGGAGATCGCATTGACCACGGTCCGTGTAGGGAAACTGATACTCGGTGTTTTACTATAGGACAGTGTGCACGCGTCCTGCGAGGGTGAAGAGTGAGTGGTGAGGGCTGTGTGTTGTCACTAGGTAAGATGCAGGTGAGAATACAGGTGAGACTAAAGGTGAGGCTACAGGTGAGGTACAGGTGAGGTACAGGTGAGATACAGGTGAGATACAGGTGAGACTACAGGTGAGATACAGGTTAGATACAGGTGAGACTACAGGTGAGATACAGGTTAGATACAGGTGAGACTACAGATGAGATACAGGTTAGATACAGGTAAGATATAGGGGAGGCTACAGGTGAGATACAGGGGAGATACAAGTGAGATACAGGTGAGAATACAGGTGAGATACAGGTGAGGCTACAGGTGAGATACAGGTGATATACAGGTGAGATACAGGTGAGATACAGGTTAGATACAGGTTAGGGTACAGGTGAGATACAGTCGGGATACAGGTGAGATACAGGTGAGATACAAGTGAGGGTAAAGCTGAGAGTACAGGTGAGACTACAGGTGAGACTACAGGTGAGATACAGATGATATACAGGTGAGAATACAGGTGAGATACAGGTGAGATACAGGTGAGATACAGGTGAGATACAAGTGAGGGTAAAGCTGAGAGTACAGGTGAGTGGTGAGGGCTGTGTCTTGTCACCAGGTAAGACTACAGGTATGCTGCTCTGGGTGTGCGGGTGTGAGGTAGGAGGAGGGGTACTCTTGAGGGTGACAAGACCCCCTCCAGTGAACCCGCGCTCCTGTTACCTACCACCCACAGTGTGCGGCGCGACCACCAGACGTCAGCACCTTATCAGCGGCGGGGATCGAGCCCCGTCCTGCACGCCCGGGGAGGCCGGCCACCGGATCCTCCGGGCGGCGCTGATTTACGTGCCGGGAGCGGAGCGGCCCCGCCCGGCCCCGCTCCCCGCCCCGCTCCCCGCACCGCCAGGTATGCGGCCTCAATGGCCTGCAGGTAACCATATTCCCGCGCCACTGATGTATTAGATTATAATCGGCAGGACCCGCCGCCCGCCGCCGCCCTCCCCGCTGATGGGACAATAACGGATCGCCTGCTCGCTACAAGAAACACGGAAACAGGATCTCCACCACTTCAGCCATATTTTTATTCCCAGCGGAATCTAGATCACCTTTTCTTGAGATTGTTTGGATAGAATCGTACGTTGAGTAATGCGTTAGGGTTCCTCGTGATTGAACAATTACATGTTAAACAGCGATCACATTAGTGTACATGCTGTTCATACCTGTCTCAGAGGCTGACTGATGAGCTTTTGGTGATTGATTGAGAAATTACAGGTTGAGATTTCATCATCTTATTGTATGCTCTTTATACCTGTCACAATCTGATTGGCTAAGCAGCCGAAACACTCATCTGGGGGTAAATTCTAAAATGGTGAAGAGCTTACGCTTCAGGCATTCGGAGACGTTTTAAAACCTCCCTGTAATAACCAAGAGTTCGTAACGACTAGATATGGAAGTAGCCTATTTGACGTTGCAGGTTGAATAAAAATAGGTGGAATAGCTTGGATGTGTGAAATTAATCGATAAAAACAAGATAGCTCACCAAGATAATCACCAGTGGGCAAACAGACTGGAACTAAGTAACTAAGGATATGCACTCTCAGATCTGATGTTTGGTTCTTACAAGCTTGCCGAATGCAGGGGCCCATTTCATAACCCAGGATCGTACATTTAGACCCTTTTCTTTACGCCATAGAGACCCAGGGACAATGCGGGTCAATTTCATTCAACATTAATGGACGACCTTATGGACGGCCAATATTGTCTTAGCCAACAGACTTACATATTTTTAGACGATAACCCTTGTACGAGGTCCAGAAAAGGGTCTTCATGTACGATCCTAGATTATGAAACAACCCCGAGGATCGTAACACAGAGTCTACGACTGCAGAGTGAGTACCATGACTACGTTGGCAATGGCGGCGGCCAGAGAGCCCATCACTCTGGAAGGTCATGTCGTCTTATTTTTGTATCAGGGAACATGATGGCGCCTGATTCTGGATTGCTCTTGTTGTATATATAAGTAGAATATCAATCCAATGTCTGAAATCAATGAAACATTCCGTAGGGATCGGTGGCGGAGCAACAAACCCCAGGTATCCAACCTTCATCGGGCAATACACTAAGGGGCTATAGTTTGGCCTGTTGCTGACATTGTACGCCATTTTGAATTCTACTTAAATTTGCTGAGCCTGTAAATAATTGGGGGCGGGGTGTTCATATTAAATGAGAATTACCACCATACTTGTCTTTATGGAAAAGCCAAATGATTGCACTGAACATTCCACACCTTGATCCTTATCAGAAGCATTTTTAGAAATATTACTGATCACTCCATATTTTACGTTTTTTACTCGGGTGCAAATTTGTATTCATCACATTCATCCCATGAGTGGTGTGCATGGTCCACAAGATATGAAGATAAACATATCAATTACCTTTGTTTCTGCACCGCGTTGTCAGCTGAGGCAGGTGCCCATTTGTTGAGCTCAGCCCGATAACACGGCTACCTCTTCAACACAGTCATTTACCACCACCAGCCGCGGATATCATCCAGGTGGGCGGCCCTCCCCCACCACCACCCACCACCAGCCTCAGGTCGACAGACAAGACACACGGGAGGAGAATGGAGCGCTCCTCACCCGCTGATACCATCTACCTGTCACCCCACCTGGCCTGGATTAGCCTCACCACAGATCAGGGGAGAGATTAAGGGACCGCCCGGGACGTCCTGTCCTCGGCGAGGTAAGGCGAGAGGCGGGGCGGGAAGAGGGGAGGGGCGGGGAGAGAGGAGGGGCGGGAAGAGGGGAGGGGCGGGGAGAGATGAGGGTCGGAGAGAGAGGGGGCGGGAAGAGAGGAGGGGCGGGGAGGTGGAGGAGGGGCGGGGAGGTGGAGGAGGGGCGGGGAGGTGGAGGAGGGGCGGGGAGGTGGAGGAGGGGCGGGGAGGTGGAGGAGGGGCGGGGAGGTGGAGGAGGGGAGGGGAGGTGGAGGAGGGGCGGGGAGGTGGAGGAGGGGCGGGGAGGTGGAGGAGGGGCGGGGAGGTGGAGGAGGGGCGGGGAGGTGGAGTATGGGCGGGGAGGTGGAGATGGGGCGGGGAGGTGGAGGAGGGGCGGGGAGGTGGAGGAGGGGCGGGGAGGTGGAGATGGGGCGGGAAGATGGAGGAGGGGCGGGGAGGTGGAGATGGGGCGGGAAGATGGAGGAGGGGCGGGGAGGTGGAGGAGGGGCGGGGAGGTGGAGGAGGGGCGGGGAGGTGGAGGAGGGGAGGGGAGGTGGAGGAGGGGCGGGGAGGTGGAGGAGGGGCGGGGAGGTGGAGGAGGGGCGGGGAGGTGGAGGAGGGGCGGGGAGGTGGAGTATGGGCGGGGAGGTGGAGATGGGGCGGGGAGGTGGAGGAGGGGCGGGGAGGTGGAGGAGGGGCGGGGAGATGGAGGAGGGGCGGGTAGGTGGAGGAGGGGCGGGGAGGTGGAGTATGGGCGGGGAGGTGGAGGAGGGGCGGGGAGGTGGAGGAGGGGCGGGGAGGTGGAGGAGGGGCGGGTAGGTGGAGGAGGGGCGGGGAGGTGGAGGAGGGGCGGGGAGGTGGAGATGGGGCGGGAAGATGGAGGAGGGGCGGGGAGGTGGAGGAGGGGCGGGGAGGTGGAGGAGGGGCGGGGAGGTGGAGGAGGGGCGGGGAGGTGGAGGAGGGGCGGGGAGGTGGAGTATGGGCGGGGAGGTGGAGATGGGGCGGGGAGGTGGAGGAGGGGCGGGGAGGTGGAGGAGGGGCGGGGAGATGGAGGAGGGGCGGGTAGGTGGAGGAGGGGCGGGGAGGTGGAGTATGGGCGGGGAGGTGGAGGAGGGGCGGGGAGGTGGAGGAGGGGCGGGGAGGTGGAGGAGGGGCGGGTAGGTGGAGGAGGGGCGGGGAGGTGGAGGAGGGGCGGGGAGGTGGAGTATGGGCGGGGAGGTGGAGGAGGGGCGGGGAGGTGGAGGAGGGGCGGGGAGGTGGAGGAGGGGCGGGGAGATGGAGGAGGGGCGGGGAGGTGGAGGAGGGGCGGGGAGGTGGAGGAGGGGCGGGGAGGTGGAGATGGGGCGGGAAGATGGAGGAGGGGCGGGGAGGTGGAGATGGGGCGGGGAGGTGGAGTATGGGCGGGGAGGTGGAGGAGGGGCGGGGAGGTGGAGGAGGGGCGGGGAGGTGGAGGAGGGGCGGGGAGGTGGAGGAGGGGCGGGGAGATGGAGGAGGGGCGGGGAGGTGGAGGAGGGGCGGGGAGGTGGAGTATGGGGCGGGGAGGTGGAGATGGGGCGGGAAGATGGAGGAGGGGCGGGGAGGTGGAGATGGGGCGGGGAGGTGGAGTATGGGCGGGGAGGTGGAGGAGGGGCGGGGAGGTGGAGTATGGGCGGGGAGGTGGAGTATGGGCGGGGAGGTGGAGGAGGGGCGGGGAGGTGGAGGAGGGGCGGGGAGGTGGAGGAGGGGCGGGGAGGTGGAGGAGGGGCGGGGAGGTGGAGGAGGGGCGGGGAGGTGGAGGAGGGGCGGGGAGGTGGAGGAGGGGCGGGGAGGTGGAGATGGGGCGGGAAGATGGAGGAGGGGCGGGGAGGTGGAGATGGGGCGGGGAGGTGGAGTATGGGCGGGGAGGTGGAGGAGGGGCGGGGAGGTGGAGGAGGGGCGGGGAGGTGGAGGAGGGGCGGGGAGGTGGAGATGGGGCGGGGAGGTGGAGTATGGGCGGGGAGATGGAGGAGGGGCGGGGAGGTGGAGGAGGGGCGGGTAGGTGGAGGAGGGGCGGGGAGGTGGAGGAGGGGCGGGGAGGTGGAGGAGGGGAGGGGAGGTGGAGGAGGGGTTGGAAGGTGGAGGAGGGTTGCACAGATCATACGGGCATATTTAGCCGAAAATCTTTCCAATTTGAATAATTTTTAAATTGTGTCATTCTACGATATGACAATTTTGTAATGGTTATGGTTTTTGCAATATGCAGGGAGGCTGAAATCTTGATATATTAGTTGAGAGCATCCCAATCACAAATCCGCTCTAGACCCGAAGAACAGGCAGGCGGTCAGAAAAGCAGATAAAGGTAGTGATTTTATAATGGCAGGTATGTTGTAGTCCGAGAAAAACTCTTGTTTCGGCCCTAGCTGCGATCCCAAACCGGAAGGAGGTACCAGACTCATCCACGATGGTTGTAGGCCAGCAGGAGGCTCGTTGAACTTGTGAACCGTCAACAAGTTGTTTAGGTATCAAAGCCTGGAGGAGGCGGCCGCTCTCATAAATAGGGGCCACTACATAGCTAAGTTAGACCTGCCCAACACTTACAGAAGCGTCAAAGCACACCCAGACGACCTGTCACTGGCAGGTCTCCAGTGGGAGTTTGAGCCAGGCATAGAGACTTAACTTCAGGACAATAGACTCATGTTTGGAGCACATCTTAGCACCTCAATTTTCAAGTGCATAACGCAGTGCATGAGAAGGATTATGGCCAACCATGGCCATTATGGCATATAAATGCGCCTACCTGGACAATTTCTTAATCAGAGGGGAGGCAAAGAAGGACTGTCTCAATACCCTCAATTTCTTAATATAAGCTGTCCGCGACCTGGGTTTCAGCATAAATCACAATAAGGTGGTCATGCCGACCAGCCACCGGACCTTTCTCGGAGTGGAGATTGACACCAACAGCCATGTGTCATGTGTTCAGGCTGCTTGCAGAGAAGGTGAAACAGCCAGGAAGTGGTGTACAAGAAGGCAGTCTCTAAAAGGACCCTAGAGTCATTAGTAGGGAGGCTCAGCTGGGCCTCTCAGGTCACTTATGGAGGCAGATCTTTTACAAGACGCCTAAAGGACAGGATGACGGAACCCCATCACACCGTACGAGGCTGCCCTAATCAATGCACCCTGAATTCTTTTGGTGGTTAGATTTCTTGGCCATTTTCAACGGCCTAGTCCCTCTCTTGGAAACACATATTTACACACCCGTCTCAATTGACGCCTGTTTATCTGGGGCTGGAGGAGTTTACAATGACC